>JARQOD010000003.1:352727647-352770124 GCA_033576555.1 Oophaga sylvatica | reverse complement strand
ACAACTCAGCGTCCTCAAGCCCCTGATTTAATGCCAACAAGTCTTTTTCAGCTTGATCAGTGACATTAGGTTCATCGTATAATAACCCCAGAGCCAGAAAAAATGCATCAACATTACTCATAACAGGATCCCTAGGTGTCAGGGAAAAAGCCCAATCCTGAGGATCGCCGCGCAGGAGAGAGATGACAATTTGAGCCTGCTCTGCTGCGTTCCCTGAGGACTTAGGTTTTAAGGCAAAAAACAACTTAAAGTTATTTTTGAAATTCAGAAATTTAGCTCGATCCCCTAAAAACAAATCTGGCATGGGGATCCTAGGTTCCACAACCGGCAACCCTGCAAGATAGGTAGCAATACTCCGAACTTCAGTGGCAAGCTGATCCACACGGCCAGACAACTGTGCAAACTCCATTGAGAGAGAAAAAAAAATCCTCAGCACCCAGAGAAAAAGAAGGAAAGAGAAAAAAAAAATATATATATATCTCTGACAACTCTGACAACCTTTTTTTTTTTTTTTTTTTTTACACTATCTTTCCCTTCTGTGAGTACCATATAATTTTCAGTTTGGCCGGTGATACTGTTATGATTTGGTAGCTGAGGAGAGCAGGCAAAAAAGGCAATACACCAGAGAGGTTGGAATCTACTGGATTGCAGTACCCTGACTAACCACCACAACTAAAGGCAGCCGTGGAGCGTACCAACGTTGGTCCTAGACGCCTCGTCACAGCCTGAGAAGCTAACTACACCTAAAGATAGAAAGAGGAAAACTATCTGCCCCGGAGCAGATCCCCAAAGAACATAGGAAGCCCCCAAACATGTAATCGCGGTTAGACAAGAGGAAATACAGACACAGACAGAAAATAGTATGAGCAAACGTTGGGGCCCAATCTTCCTAGAAAGAAAAGGATAGGAAGGACACTTACTGCAATCCAAAAAACCCTAAAAAAATACCAACTCACTAATTGCAAAAACACCTGAGATCACACGACCTCTACCACCTAAATTAGTTCTCTGGTGTAACAAAACTAAGCAGCAGCCACTGAAAAAACTGGAAAAGGCAAATGAACAAATAACAGTGACTCAGATAAACTGAGAGGAGCACAAGCCCCCGGAGGGGACCTGGCTGACCTCCACAGAAGCGCAGGACAAAATGCTAAAAGCAAGCACAAAAATAAAGCAGAAAATATCTTATCTGTTAGCAGAAGATACAGGCAAGACACAGCAAGCTTCCAAGTGAACCAGGAACCAAAGTTGAGACAAGAACAATTGATCACCGGCAACCCTGATGGGAGGGAACCTCCCTTATATAAGACCAGTCTGTAACACCTGATTGCCAATCTTCACAATCTTCATTGAATAGTTCAGTACTGTTGCTAACCACCAGAGGGAGCTTCTGCTCAGAATTCATTTCTAACACATTCACAACAGTACCCCCCCCTTGAGGAGGGGTCACCGAACCCTCATTTGGGCAACCAGATCGGTCAAGATGAGCTCTGTGATACGCACGGATCAGTCTCCTAGCATGGATGTCCGAAGCAAACACCCAAGAATTGTCCTCCTGACCATAACCTCTCCACTTAACCAAATACTGGAGTTTCCGTCTAGAAAAACGAGAATCCAATATTTTCTCAACCACATACTCCAGATTGCCCTCAACCAAAACAGGGTCAGGAGGCGCAGCCATAGGAACCACTGGCTCGACAAACCTCTTCAATAAGAACTTGTGGAACACGTTATGGATCTTAAATGTACCTGGAAGAAGTAAATGAAAGGAAACAGGATTAAGAATCTCCATGATCTTATAAGGTCCAATGAACCTAGGCTTAAACTTAGGAGATGCAACTCTTATAGGGATATTTCTTGAGGACAACCAGACCAAGTCCCCCACTTCAAACCGAGGACCATCAGTCCTATGCCGTTTGGCAAACCGCTGGGCCCTCTCCTGAGAGAAGGACAACCTCTCCACTACCTGGTCCCAAATCTGCTGCATACGCTCCACAACAGAGTCAACACCTGGACAGACAGAAGCCTCCATCTGTCCCAAAGAAAATCGAGGGTGAAACCCAAAATTGCAAAAAAATGGAGACATGAAAGTGGCAGAGCTAGCCCTATTATTAAGAGCAAACTCAGCCAAAGGCAAAAAAGAGACCCAGTCATCCAGATCAGCAGACACAAAGCATCTCAGATAAGTCTCCAATGTCTGGTTTGTTCTCTCAGTTTGTCCATTGGTCTGAGGATGAAAAGCCGAGGAGAAAGACAATTAAACACTAACTTTAGAACAAAAAGTCCTCCAAAATCTGGAAACAAACTGGACTCCTCTGTCAGACACAATGTTCTCAGGAATGCCGTGTAACCGAACCACGTGCTGAAGGAACAAAGGCACCAATTCGGAGGAGGAAGGCAACTTAGGTAATGGCACAAGATGTATCATTTTGGAAAACCTATCACAAATCACCCAGATAACGGTCATTCTCTGAGAAACAGGGAGGTCGGAAATTAAATCCATAGAGATATGGGTCCATGGTCTCTTGGGCACAGGCAATGGCATCAACAAACCACTAGAGCGAGAGCAAGGCTTGGAGGGAGAGCAAGTCCCGCAGGACTGCACAAATTCCCTGACGTCACGAGACAAAGTAGGCCACCAAAAGGACCGACTAACCAAGTCTCTGGTACCAAAAATTCCGGGATGACCGGCCAACGTGGAACAATGAATCTCAGACATCACACTCTTTTTCCACCGGTCTGGGACAAACAATTTCCCAATAGGGCAGCGCTCGGGTTTATCCTCCTGACACCCTTCCAGAGCCAGTCTCAAATTGGGCGAGATGGCGGAAAGAACTACACCCTCTTTCAAAATAACAGCAGGATCAGATAACTCAGGAGAATCCGCAAGGAAACTCCTCGAGAGGGCATCCGCTTTAACATTCTTAGTGCCAGGAACAAAGGAAACCACAAAATTAAAACGTGTGAAAAACAAGGCCCACCTGGCCTGTCTAAGATTAAATCGCTTGGCTGATTCGAGATAAAGCAGATTTTTATGGTCCGTGAGGACCACCACCTGATGTTTGGCTCCCTCCAGCCAATGTCTCCACTCTTCAAAAGCCCACTTCATGGCCAATAACTCCCGATTACCCACGTCATAATTACGTTCAGTTGGAGAAAATTTTCGAGAGAAAAAGGCACAAGGGTTACTTTTAGAGGTCTCTGGATCTCTTTGGGACAAAACGGCACCTGCCCCAATTTCAGAGGCATCAACCTCCACCTAAAATGGCAGAGAAACATCAGGCTGCCGTAGAACAGGAGCAGAAGTGAATCTCTGCTTAAGTTCCTGAAACGCAGAGACTGCCTCAGGAGGCCAATTCACCACATCAGAACCCTTCTTGGTCAAATCAGTCAACGGTTTAACAATAACAGAGAAATTATCAATAAATTTACGATAAAAATTGTCAAAACCCAAGAATCTCTGAAGAGCCTTTAATGAAGTAGGTTGGACCCAATCACAGATGGCCTGAACCTTGACCGGGTCCATTTCAATAACAGATGGGGACAAAATGAATCCCAGAAATGAGATCCTCTGTACGCCAAAAAGACACTTTGATCCCTTCACATACAGAGCATTCTCTCTCAAAATCTGGAACACAGTCCGAACATGTTTCAACATGAGAGTCCCAGTCATTGGAAAAAATCAAGATATCATCCAAATAAACAATCAGAAATTTATCCACAAAATCCCTGAAAATGTCATTCATGAAGGACTGGAAGACGGAAGGAGCATTAGTGAGCCCAAAGGGCATCACTAGGTACTCAAAATGCCCCTCTGGGTATTAAATGCCGTCTTCCATTCATCCCCGTGCTTAATGCGAATAAGGTTATATGCCCCCCTGAGGTCAAGCTTGGTAAACCAAGTAGCACTTTTCACCCTGGAAAACAGGTCAGAAATCAAGGGTAACGGATATTGATATTTCACAGTGATATTGTTCAAGAGACGATAATCAATACACGGCCTTAATGAACCATCCTTTTTGGCCACAAAGACAAAACCGGCACCCAAGGGTGAAGAGGATGGTCTGATATGACCCTTCTCCAATGACTCCTTGATATAAGACCGCATAGCGTCATGTTCAGGTACAGACAAGTTAAAAAGGCGACCTTTAGGGAATTTACTACCAGGCACTAATTCAATAGCGCAGTCATAGCTCCTATGGGGGGCAAGGATGCAGATTTACTTTCGCTAAACACATCAGAAAAATCAGTCAAAAAGTCAGGAACATCCTGAGCCTGGGGAGAGGCAGAAAAAACATGTGAGTTGGCATTAACACATTGGCAGCCCCAACTGGTTACAGACACAAATTTCCAATCCAAAACAGGATTATGAGACTATAACCAAGGGAAACCTAATACAATAATGTCATGCAGATTATACAGCACCAAAAATTTGCAACTCTCCTGATGATCAGGTTCAACCCTCATTATCACCTGAGTAGAGAACTGGGGTTTATTCTCAACCAAAGGGGTAGAATCAATCCCCAGTAGGGGAATAGACTTCCGTAGGGGTAACAAGGGAAACCCACAACGTTTAGCAAAATCAAAATCCATCAGGTTAATAGCTGCTCCCGAATCCACAAAAGCCTGAGCAGAAAATGTGGACAGGGAGCAAATCAGGGTAACAGTCAACAGAAATTTAGTCCGAACACTACCCAAGACAACTGAGCATGCAAAACGTCTTCCCCGCTTAGGGCAGACTGAAATAGCATGAGAGGCATCACCACAGTAGAAACATAACCCATTGCGTTTTCGAAACTCATGACGCTGTGCCCCAGAAGCCACTCTATCACACTGCATGGGTTCAGAAGCTGGTTCACAAGGCAACACTATTCCACGCATACCTCTACGCTCACGCAAACGTCTGTCAATTTGAATTGCCAATGACATAGAATCATTGAGACCAGAGGGAGCAGGGAAACCCACCATAACATCTTTTACATTCTCTGACAGACCCTTCTGAAAAAGGGCTGCCAAAGCATCATCATTTCATTTGGTCAGGACTGCCCACCTTCGGAATCTCTGACAGTACAACTCAGCATCCTCAAGCCCCTGATTTAATGCCAACAAGTCTTTTTCAGCTTGATCAGTGACATTAGGTTCATCGTAAAATAACCCCAGAGCCAGAAAAAATGCATCAACATTACTCAAAACAGGATCCCTAGGTGTCAGGGAAAAAGCCCAATCCTGAGGATCGCCGCGCAGGAGAGAGATGACAATTTGAGCCTGCTGTGCTGCGTTACCTGAGGACTTAGGTTTTAAGGCAAAAAACAACTTAAAGTTATTTTTGAAATTCAGAAATTTAGCTCGATCCCCTAAAAACAAATCTGGCATGGGGATCCTAGGTTCCACAACCGGCAACCCTGCAAGATAGGTAGCAATACTCCGAACTTCAGTGGCAAGCTGATCCACACGGCCAGACAACTGTGCAAACTCCACTGAGATAGAAAAAAAAAATCCTCAGCACCCAGAGAAAAAGAAGGAAAGAGAAAAAATATATATATATATATCTCTGACAACTCTGACAACCTTTTTTTTTTTACACTATCTTTCCCTTCTGTGAGTACCATATAATTTTCAGTTTGGCCGGTGATACTGTTATGATTTGGTAGCTGAGGAGAGCAGGCAAAAAAGGCAATACACCAGAGAGGTTGGAATCTACTGGATTGCAGTACCCTGACTAACCACCACAATCAAAGGCCGCCGTGGAGCGTACCTACGTTGGTCCTAGACGCCTCGTCACAGCCTGAGAAGCTAACTACACCTAAAGATAGAAAGAGGAAAACTATCTGCCCCGGAGCAGATCCCCAAAGAACATAGGAAGCCCCCAAACATGTAATGGCGGTTAGACAAGAGGAAATACAGACACAGACAGAAAATAGTATGAGCAAACGTTGGGGCCCAATCTTTCTAGAAAGAAAAGGATAGGAAGGACACTTACTGCAATCCAAAAAACCCTAAAAAAAATACCAACTCACTAATTGCAAAAACACCTGAGATCACACGACCTCTACCACCTAAATTAGTTCTCTGGTGTAACAAAACTAAGCAGCAGCCACTGAAAAAACTGGAAAAGGCAAATGAACAAATAACAGTGACTCAGATAAACTGAGAGGAGCACAAGCCCCCGGAGGGGACCTGGCTGACCTCCACAGAAGCGCAGGACAAAATGCAAAAAAGCAAGCACAAAAATAAAAGCAGAAAATATCTTATCTGTTAGCAGAAGATGCAGGCAAGACACAGCAAGCTTCCAAGTGAACCAGGAACCAAAGTTGAGACAAGAACAATTGATCACCGGCAACCCTGATGGGAGGGAACCTCCCTTATATAAGACCAGTCTTTAACACCTGATTGCCAATCTTCACAATCTTCATTGAATAGTTCAGTACTGTTTGTAACCACCAGAGGGAGCTTCTGCTCAGAATTAATTTCTAACACATTCACAACAATAACCTATATTTGCCTACATGTTAAGGAGTGATAGTTATTTCTTTATAAGGCTCACAAATCTGTGGATTTACCAAAATAGGACTTAAATAGAAATTTATAAATGTTAAAAAATGAGTGATAGTTAAACACTGTATGCAATTTGGTTAGAATTAAACACCTTCTAAACAGATCTGATTTAAAATTTATCCAGTTTCCAGTTGTATATAATATCATAACAGCAAAATGTATAATAACATAATTTTCAGTAAATAATAACCACAGTTCCCACAAAATTGGGGACACTGCGTAAAATGTAAAGAAAACAATAATATATTGTAATAATTATAATAATATAATGTAAAGAATAACAATCTCTTATAACCATACTTTTTCACAACAGAACATAGAGCTCATATCAGAATGTGAATATTAGGAATTTTTGCATTCAACCCCTTAGTGACGGAGCCAATTTTGCCCTTAATGACGAAGCCAAATTTGTGTCACTTTATGTGGTTATAACTCTGCAACACTTCAACCAATCCCAGTGATTCTGAGAATGTTTTTGTGATATATTGTACTTCATGATAGTGCTAAAATTTGACTTGAGTTTATTTGTGAAAAAAATGAAAATTTTGTCAAAAATTTAGAAAATTGTGCAATTTTCAAAATTTTAATTTTTATGTACTTAAACCAGACAGTTGTCACACAAAATAGTTAATAAATAACATTTTCTACATGTCTACTTTACATCAGCACAATTTTTGAAATTTTTTTTTGTAAGGCCGGCGTCAGACACAACGTATAAAAATACAGACCATTTTAGTGCTGTGCTTGTGTTGGAGTGTTGCTGGTTGTTTGCCAAAATGTCTGACACACTTCAGTTCACCCCAACTGACTGAGTTCTATACAACTGAGTTTTGTCTCGCCACTTTGGGCAGCCATACCCAGTGATAGTTGATCCAAGGAGGAGCAGACGAATGTGGGTGCATCCGCATTTAAGGCAATGCCTCAATAAAGGCCATTTTCACCGCCTTTATGTATCTCTTCAGACACATCCCGACAAGTTTTTTTCTATATTGTCGAATGAGCATTGCCACCTTTGACATTTTGTTGGAGATTGTGCGCCCAGGGATCACCTACCAGGACACCAGGATGCGCAAATCTATCTCTGCAGAGGAGCGGCTTCTCCTTACGTTACGGTATGTATTCCTCAGCTACATACTATATGTTGATGATGTGTTTTCCCTCAACTTTACTTTGGCACTGACCCCTTTTGCTTCGTTATCTTCTTAATATATCCCAAATATCAGCTCTAAGTAACAATAGTAGTATAGGAACTGTAGTATTCGTCAAACTCAAATCTGACAGGTCGACACGCCCCCTATCATTTAATCCGTCTCCCTGGGACTTGATCTGTCTGAACTTTGCTGTGGGTGGGAAATCTGAGCTGCTGGATTTGTGAATTTCAATCAAAGTGATTTATTCATCTCTATTTATATTTTATTCAGTGACTTTGATTAGTCTGTGGAGTATTAGTGTATTAAAGAGGAGAGAAACTTTTAAGGACCCAGTAAATGTATAAGGAGTTCTAGTGAAATACAGACTTTTGTTACAGATCGGTAAGCTATTACCAAGCTGTGTATCTAAGGCTTGTGTTGTGTTGAGAGGAGCATATTTTTCTATTTACTAACTAACATGGTACATAGATATACATCTTTACTGGCACATAGAAATGTAGTACAACAGTGTTGACATGAATTGTCAGAATGAGTGAAGGTCGATGCTACGGTAATTCAGGCAAACAGTAAATAGTATTGCATTGTGTATAGTCAGTGGGATCTCACATTTGGAATTACGACGCTCATCTTATAGTTTTATTCAGTATATATATTTTTGAAGAGTGAATCTTGATCTTTTTTGTGGTGAGAAACTTTTAAGGACCCAGTAAATGCATGTAAAACACTATTGTGGTGGAATTTGGAATTATGACGCTCATCTTATAGTTTTATTCAGTATATATATTTTTAGCTTGGCAGTGTATCTACACTTATATCAGTACTGGGAAGAATGTACTTTTGTTACAGATCGGTAAGCTATTACCAAGCTGTGTATCTAAGGCTTGTGTTGTGTTGAGAGGAGCATATTTTTCTATTTACTAACTAACATGGTACATAGATATACATCTTTACTGGCACATAGAAATGTAGTACAACAGTGTTGACATGAATATTAAGGATTTTTAGTGAATTAAAGAGTGAATCTTGATCTTTTTTGTGGTGAGAAACTTTTAAGGACCCAGTAAATGCATGTAAAACACTATTGTGGTGGAATTTGGAATTATGACGCTCATCTTATAGTTTTATTCAGTATATATATTTTTAGCTTGGCAGTGTATCTACACTTATATCAGTACTGGGAAGAATGTACTTTTGTAGACAAATGCAGACAGGTATGAACTACATTCAAATCAATATATAATAGTGCCCATCTCCATATCTTATATGTTATAGCGATAATAGACTAATCCGGGCTAAACAATAATAACCTCCATATATTTGTCCATATATATGCAATCTATGTAACTCACAATATCCCCCAATAGGCAGACATATATGCACTATATATAGGATTATAAGTATCTCAATGAAGCAGGTATATCAATAAAGTAACTTCCCCATCACAGCTGCTAATATAATGATGTTAGCATGCAAGTGCAGGGCTCACAATACATACTGTGCGGGCATATGAAGTCAATTAGCACATCCATATGAGGAGCTATATTAAAAAAGCAGCGCCATAGATGGGAGATCATACCTGAATGCTGCTTGGCACCCCTTGTGTATAGCCCTCATTTCTAGCAGTGTTTGCTACAGATAGCTCACTTATTAAGCCAGGAATAAACATAGTGACTGTTTCATGTCCCTATACAATCCAAGCCTTGTACACAAAGCTTGGTAATAGGTTACCGAGCTGTAACAAAGTATTTTCTATCTAGTGGTTAACATGGTACAAATTAGCCAAATGCAGACAGGTATGAACTACATTCAAATCAATATATAATAGTGCACATCTCCATATCTTATATGCTATAGCGATAATAGATTAATCCGGGGCTAAACAATAATAACCTCCATATATTTGTACCTAAACAGGTCCTTCTCAAAAAATTAGCATATAGTGCTAAATTTCATTATTTTCCATAATGTAATGATTAAAATTAAACTTTCATATATTTTAGATTCATTACACACCAACTGAAATTTTTCAGGTCTTTTATTGTTTTAATACTGATGATCACAATACATACTGTGCGTGCATATGAAGTCAATTAGCACATCCATATGAGGAGCTATATTAAAAAAGCAACGATTATTCTATAGTACCATACAGTATAAAACACCTTATAACACATTTGGAATTAGGACTCTCATCTTATAGTTTTTATTCAGTGTTTATATATATATATTTTTAGCCTGCCATTGTATCTACACTTATATCAGGACTGGGAAGAATGTAATGACATGGGTTAGGAATCTCCAACCTAGTTTCTGGTTTGCTACAGATAGCTAATTTATTACCATTGAGAGAATGCGTGAAGGTCGATGCTAATATGTTTCCAAAGTTTAGTGACAGGAACTAGTTAGTGATGACAAATTCACAGGACTATTTTTTAACTGTTCCATGTGAGAATACAGGCATAGGATGGGGACCATTACTTAGAATTTGTTATTTTGGGGCTATTTTTAACTGTTTCATGTGAGAATACAGGCATAGGATGGGAGTCATTACTTAGAATTTGTTATTTTGGGGCTATTTTTAACTGGTTCATGTGAGAATACAGACATAAGATGGGCCCATTACTTAGTGTATACTATTTATGTACAAAGATGATACGGAAAATATATGTTTCCAAAGTTTAATTGTAGCAAATCAAGGTGTATTAAATTGATTACTAGCACAATTATGGCAACTTGATAACAATTTCACAACAAATTCGTTATTTTGTGACTATTTTTAACTGTTTCATGTGAGAATACAGGCAGAGGATGGGGCCAATACTTGGTGTATACTATTTATGTACAAAGATGATACGGAAAATATATGTTTCCAAAGTTTACTGACAGGGAGTATATAGTGGGGAGAGCCCTCTTGCAGTGCTAACCTGATTACAAGCCCTTATGGCTACTTTTTCTCTTGTCTAACATCACAATACAACCAAGTGGTTCTTCAAAACTATTTGTAAGTCTTCCAGCACAAAGCACATGTGAACAGTTGATGGTAATATTTTGCCACATGACAAATGTTTCTGACTCTCAGTTGCTAATACTGATAGACATATTGTGAACTGACATATAGGGTCCATGTGAGACACCATATTTTTCAACATTTTTGCTCCTTCACAAATTTATTTTGCATTATATTTTTTTATTTTGCTTAAGGATCATGTACAGAGGTGTTTTTATGGTTTAATACTGATAGACATATTGTCCTAGGCATGTCCGGGCATGCCCGGACAAGTCCTGGCATGCCTGGACAAGTCCTGGTCACGTGACAACCGTGGAAAAACAAGCCTGAAATTCAAAAACTATGCGCTATCCGTTAACACACGCATAGTCATCTAGAAAATATTGAGCGAGTCGCTTCACAAACCATCTCAAGGCATGCTGAATGTCAACGTTCCCGCTATGAGCTACACACATGACCAACTGTATAGTCTGGACGCGTAGCGTTCTTGTTGCACAGGCCTATTTTTAAAGATGCTATGCCCCTCAGATATAAAAGACAGGCATGTTGGAACGTGTCCCGGCCTATTTTGGCAAATGCCCACTCCTATGCATCGATTTTGATCAGCATTCAACAATTTATTTTGCTCATGTGAGACACCATATTTTTCAACATTTTAGCTACTTCACAGAATTATTTTGCATTATATATTTTTTTATTTTGATTAAGGATCGTGTACAGAGGAGTTTTTATGTTTTAATACTGATAGACATATTGTGAACTGACATATAGGGTCCATGTGAGACACCATATTTTTCAACATTTTAGCTCCTTCACAGAATTATTTTGCATTATATATTTTTTTATTTTGCTCATGTGAGACACCATATTTTTCAACATTTTAGCTACTTCACAGAATTATTTTGCATTATATATTTTTTATTTTGCTTAAGGATCGTGTACAGAGGAGTTTTTATGTTTTAATACTGATAGACATATTGTGAACTGACATATAGGGTCCATGTAAGACATGTCTGGACAAGTCCGGGCATGTCCGGACATGCCTGGACAAGTCCTGGTCACGGGACAGCCGTGGAAAAAACAATACTGAAATTCAAAAACTATGGGCTGGCCGTTAACACACGCATAGTCATCTAGAAAATATTGAGCGAGCCGCTTCACAAACCACACAAGGCGTGGTGATTGCCAATGTTCTCGGTATGCGCTACATACATGACCCTCTGTATAGCCTGGGATGAGCAGCGTTCTTGTTGCACAGGCCTGTTTTTAAAGACGCTAAGCCCCATCAGATATAAAAGACAGGCATGTTGGGACGTGTTCCGGACTATTTTGGCACAGAACCACACCTATGCAACGATTTTGATCAGCATTCAACAAAAAATTGCGTGCAAACTTTTTAGCATACGCGTCACACACAAGGCGACGACACCTCGGGCTAGCACATTTACCGGTAGTTTTCAAAAACCACTGCCTTAACAATAAAGTAAGAATCGTGGTGACCTGCATTGTGGTCTATAAATGTATAGTCTGAAAATTTACCGTTGCTAAAGAACAGTAAAAAGTCGTGCGTACAACTATCATCCTCAAACTCCCAGAGCTATCACAAACACTATTGCCTACAGAGGCGGCTCCGCGAGAATTTCTGGATGTGCGTGTCAAGAGGCTCCATGCCTTGACCGATTGTTTGCGCGTGAAAACTGACATTTCCAGGGTCATTATAGTTGTGTAAATGCGCTGTGGGGGCTCGTGTATCGGCCCCTAGGGTGTAATGCGTGATCATTTTAATTAATTTTCAATTCATAACCACACGTTCTCAGGCAGACAGGTTTATTTCACAGAAGTTGACTGTACAGTTGCATAATTTTTGTTTAAAATCATACATTTGCATAATTTTGTTTAAAATCGCACAGTTCTGCGATAATGTCGGGTGTTGGACACGCACTTATCAGTCTCTCATACGTGTCGCAGAAAGATTTTAGTCTGTTCTGCGAGAGTTTATTATGCACGTACTGTGCAGACATGTCAAGAAACATTTTGGTGTGTTCACCAGTCCTTACGGGTGTTGGCGTGTAAGGTGAGCGACCATCATCCTTCTGCTTCTTACTTACACGACGGCGCGATACCGCGCGTTTCTTTGACGGTAATGCATCGGCTGAATTGGCAGATGTTGGTTCCGCGTTGTTATTTGCAGATTCTGTAGCTTGACACAGACGTATATTCTTACGCCTACCACTCTCTGTATTCCCGGGGTGTGCGATTGGCGCGTCGCTTTCTCCACGATACGCGACACACCTGGGTGAACGTGGTTCAGTTCTCATCTCCGCTCTGTTCTCAAATCCATAATTGGATTGTTGCAAAACTCGCGAATGACGCTCCTCCGTAACTAAAGAAAAGACACGTGGTGTAGTTAACCGCTAAGCGGGCGAGATATCGGAAAAGCTACAGGCCCCACTTTACTCTGATTCAACGCGACATTTGTAAAGCTACCAGCACCGATTATCTGTGAAACCGATGCATAATTGTTTGTATAAGTACAGTATAGAGAGGCCTAGACATATATATACTTACAAGTATCCCCCGGGTGCTGATCTACAGAGAATGCTGAATTAACAGACATCACGCTGCTCGTTCGCGCCCGTATGGGGCTGATTTCTCCATCAAACTGCAACCTCGTGGGCGATACTTTAGCCGCTAAAATAAAATATAACATACATGAATGCGCAAAGCACTCACAAAGCTAACTTGACACAGGTAAATAAAACTAGTTACCGCAGAAATTTTTATCTGCGTGTATAACTACACTATAGAGTTGCGTAGACATATATGCTTACAAGTCTGAGACGTGTAGTGTACTTCAGAGATTGGTGAATTAAACGGTGTGGAGTTGTTCGGTAGTTGTCGTATGGGGGTGTTTTCTTTTTCAACCTGCATACTCCTGCACGCTAGTTTAACAGCTGTAAATAAAATATAACTACCTCAGAAATGATATCTACAAGGCCCACACGCATAAAGCTAAATTCGCAAAGCTAGCGTAACAAGCGTAAATAAAATATATCCGCTAGTTAAGGGTGGGGACGCCGGGTACAGAGGATACAGACACATAACAGACGTGTTTCAAGCACTGTACAGACAACGCAGCGTATATAACTACAGATTTATATTATTAAACATGTCTAGCTAACGTTCCTGTCAGCTAAAATAAAATTAACTGCATGGATTTTAGCGTCAGTCTATATTAATTATTAATATTAATAGTAGATGTTATAAATTTACAGTTACAGGGTAATGATGGTGGTGCTTCGGGTGTGAAATATTGTTTGAACGCGTTTAGCCGGCATGATCCCTCTGTAAAACATTAATAGATTTTTTTTTTCTGTCTCGCAGTTCATGGTATTGACAGAGGGCGTGTTCTCGCTGTTACCACTAATAAATACAGCCCAGCTCCCAAGCGATACACAGCTCACCTGTAAGGCTTCGCACCTCGCAGAACACACGCCATATCTGAACAGGAATAAAGTGAGTATTTTTATGGATTTCGTTTCAGTTATATTTAAGTTAGTATAGTTTAAGTATTTATTTGCATGAACAGATTAGTCGCGTTTTCATACTTGATCTTTATTTGCTTTAATTCAATAGAGAACCCTTTTTATTCAAGATGGAGTCCAGGCATTCTCGCGGTCAATATTCTGCTATGCTTTCACCAGAACAATCGGGTAAGTTTTACACAGTATATAGTGTACGCCGTATTGTCTTGGGTTGTCTGAGTCTGCGCTAGAGTTGAGCGATACTTTCCGATATCCAAAAGTATCGGAATCGGAATGGTATCGCCGATAACATTAAAATATCGGCGATACCCGATACCGATACCGGAAGTCCCATGTAAGTCTATGGGAACAAAATATCGAAATTAAAAAAACCCCATTCTTGCCTTGTTGGTTAATTGTACATGAAGGAAAACAAGAAAGAGTAATGTAGAATGTATTGGGGAAGGTTGAGGAGACATTAAAGGCATAGATGTTTAACCCAATCAAATGGAATAGCATAAATATTTTTTTTTTTAAAGATGTTCGGATTGACGAAGAAATTGACAATGTTGTTAACGTTTTTTATATTTTGGCAAATATGTATATTACACAACTTCCATGCTCTTCATCTTCACCTTTTTAACTTTTCACACACTTTCTCCTTCATAATCTTCTGCAGCATCATCTTTTTCATCAAATTATTCTTCATCTTCACCTTCTTTATCTTCTTCTTAAACTTCTTGCTATTCATCTTTGTTAACATTACTCATATTCTTCTTATTAAACTATTATTCTTATTTATATTCTGCTTCATCTTCTTCATCATATTCTTATTTGTGACAGAGAATCCTGTACTTGTAATCTGTCAAAGTATGAATTTTTCATCCTTCCGTTCTTGCTGTCACAAAAGATTTAAATTACAACAGTATTTGTCCGTGTTCAGTTTAGCCTGCAGCAGCAGGCATTTTCCAGGGGCACCACGAGGAGGAACGGACTCACCCCCATACACTGCTTAGTCTTCTTCTGCTTAGAATTTAGAGCATATATTTTGCTCTTCATTTTGGTCTTATACTTCATGTTCTTCTGCTTTTAGATCTTCTGCTTATTGTTCTTGTGTCTCTTGTTCCGTATCTTGTATTTGTAGCACAATCTTGTACCAGCTGATGTTACTGGGACACGGTTACTAAGCAGGAGGTACCTGTGCTCCAAAGCACTACCAAGGACCAGCAGACGTTGCTGGAACTTGGATACCGAGATGGAGGCACCTAGGCCAAAGGCACTGTGGAGAACCAGCTGACGGTACTGGAACCCGGAGGGGCAGCAGAAGGAAAAGAGCCAATGGCACAACCGAGGACCAGCTGACGTTACTGGGACACGGTTACTAAGCAGGAGGTACCTGTGCTCCAAAGCACTACCAAGGACCAGCAGACGTTGCTGGAACTCGGATACCGAGATGGAGGCACCTAGGCCAAAGGCACTGCGGAGAACCAGTTGACGGTACTGGAACCCGGACGGGTAGCAGAAGGTACAAGAGCCAATGCAAGTAACGAGGACCAGCTGACTGTGCTGGAACCCGGAAGGGCAGCAGAAGGAAAAGAGCCAATTGCACAACCGAGGACCAGCTAACGTTACTGGGACACGGTTACTAAGCAGGAGTACCTGTGCTCCAAAGCACTACCAAGGACCAGCAGACGTTGCTGGAACTCGGATACCGAGATGGAGGCACCTAGGCCAAAGGCACTGCGGAGAACCAGTTGACGGTACTGGAACCCGGACGGGTAGCAGAAGGTACAAGAGCCAATGCAAGTAACGAGGACCAGCTGACTGTGCTGGAACCCGGAAGGGCAGCAGAAGGAAAAGAGCCAATGGCACAACCGAGGACCAGCTGACGTTACTGAACCCCAGTAACACAGGAGCAAGTGTTGACTGTGCTAACAGCACTTCCGAGCAACAACTGGCGGTGTTGGAGCCCAGGGTCAAGGAGGATGTTTAAATACTAGATCAAGTAATTTCCTTGTTACCTGTCAATTTTAAATGTCTATACTTCAAACAAGAGAAAGATAACCTTTACTACCATAAGATGATGATTTCATTTAAACTAATATCTAGATAAATAAAGAATTGACAAACATAAACACATACATTAACATGTTGAACAGCAATGCAAACCACAAAATAAATTAGTTAAGGAATCTGCTATACGGTTGTACATAAAAGCATACAAGTACATATCTGAATCCATTAATGATGGATAAGTAACAGTATGTACACCATTTTTATTGTATAGACAATGAATGTCTGACTTCAAAACATCATCAGCATTACAAGTAATCTGTGATATTACTAAAATGTTCCATTTGCTGAATAATGTCACTAAATATTTTATACAAAATTATACAATTTCCATCATGTAATACTCATAATATGTGGCAATAATCATTTTTATTAACAAACATAACCTTTAAAAAGTGCATAGTGCATAGTGAAAATTGCTATTTATGGCTGACTGTCGACTTGGAAGCATGACAACAGATAGATAAGGTATATATAGATGAGACTGCATAGCCACAGATGGTGAATGGCGATGTAATACTGTACCTCAATAAAGTGTGCGTCACTACTACATAATTTTTTTTATATAGCTTTATAAACAGGGTACATGGATGTATGCTTGTGCCTTTGTTTTGACGCACAGACTGCCTTCTTGCTGAGACGCATTGGGTAGTGAACAGTTGTGTGCAGTGTTCACTGCAGTCTCTGCGGAATAACCACACTTAGACCTTATAACTTTTCAGACTTTCTTTATCAATCTACCAAGATGAAGAAGGCAGGGAGTAAGGCACGTGGTCGTGGAGTTTCTTCAGGGAGAGGACGTGGGGATTCTGTGGCTGCTGCGGCCCCCAGTGACACAGCATCCACCAGTTTTCCCCGTGAGCGTTCCTTTATGCGCACTTTTGTAGGAGCTCGGAGTACCCCCCTGCTGCGGGAAGAACAAATTGAAGCCGTTGTTGTTTGGATGTCAGCCAATGCATCGACTTCAATTGCTTCCACCTCCTCTCAGGACCACAGCACTGTTGGGCAACCATCTGTCTCTTCACCGCCTGGCAAATTGCCCAGGCAGTCAGAGAGTTCTGTACAGGAGCCAGCTGAGTGTCTGCTTCTGTTCTCAGAATCTATTGGCTTGCAAACAGGGGCCCAGCCAAGCAGCATTCTGTAATGTGAAGAGGGAGTATGCAGTGATGCGCAACAGCTGTGTCTCTCTGAATCTGAAGAGGCGGGTGAGACAGTGCCGATGGTCAGCACACCGCAGAACGCATCTGATGATGATGAGACCCAGGTGCCAGTTTCTGTTGAGCATGGTGCTGGCCAGACCACCCAACAGCAGGTGTTGGAAGAGGGTAGTGGAGATGATGAGGTCCAAGACCCAACATGGCATGAGGAACAGGAAGGTGGTGGGAGCAGCTCAGAGGAATAATAATAATATTTATTTATATAGCGCCATCATATTCCGCAGCGCTTTACAGTTTAGCAGTTTCAGAACACAAGTCATAAGTAACAACGTTAACAATACAATAATTTAAGCTAAATAAGTCGCCCCTGCTCGTGACAGCTTACAATGTACAATGAGATGGGGGAGATACAAAGTATAGGTGTTTATATACAATGGTGCATTTACAATGATGTTCCAGCCATCTTAAGGGACTGAGGGATGGAGATAGTGAATGGGCTTGAGACACACACACACTTACACAGAATACATAGAATGACTTTGATTAGTGAATGTGATAGGCCGCTCTGAACAAATGTGTTTTGAGGGAGCGCCTGAAACCATGCAAATTGTGGATAGTCCTAATTTCTTGGGGTACAGCATTCCAGAGGATTGGCGTAGAGCAGGAGAAGTCTTGGAGTCGGGAGTGGGAGGTACGTATTAGTGCAGAGGTTAGTCGAAAGTCGTTTGCAGAGCGCAGCAGTCGGTTAGGCCGATAGATAGAAATGAGGGAGGAGATTAGGAGGGGTGCTGCACTGTGGATAGCTTTGTGGCTGAGAACCAGTACTTTGGTTGAAAGCTGGGAGAGGCCTAGAGAAATGGTTAGTGATAGAAGGAAGATAGAGGAAGACATTGCCCCAACGGTACAAACAGGAGGGAGAGTTAGGCTGCAGACTCGGTTGCCTGTAGCCCCAGTTTGGCACCTGTTCGGAGCAGTTGTCTTCCAAAAGTCAAAACGTGTGCTCCCAGGACTTGCACTGCGTGGTCCTTTTTTCACACACTTGCACATGATATTTGCTATGTGAAATGCAAGCTGTGTAATCAAAAATTAAAAATAGCTAAAAGTGTCAGTCACCTCAATACCACAAATATGTGGAAACATGTGCGGACAAAGCACGTAGTTGAGTTACAAAGACACACTGGAGATGTAGGCCAACCTACAGCAGCACCTACATCTTCAGGTTGTGTTGAAGCCTCTTCATCGAGCTCACACACAGCTGGTTCTGCTTCCTCACAGGATCGCCATGGAAGAACCTCGGCCACTGTTGTCCAGAGACAAACTGTTATTCCACACACAGCAGCAAGTTCCCTGTCATCCTCACACTCCCAGGCCACAAAACAGCCATCGGTAGCACAGGCATGGGATAAAAGACGGCCATACTCCGCAAACCATGCACGAGCACAGGCTCTGAATGCTGGCATTGCAAAACTCCTGTCCCTTGAAATGCTGTGATTCAGGCTGGTGGAGACAGACAGTTTCCGTAACTGAATATCATTGTCAGTCCCACAATACAATGTGCCAAGCCGATTTCATTTCAGCAGGCAAGCCGTCCCTGGTCTGCAAAAGCATGTTGAGGGAAAAATTAAACATGCGCTACTAAAAGCCCTCAGTAGCAAGGTCCACCTGACCACCGATGCGTGGACCAGTACCCATTGTTATGATCTGCTACAACCAGTAAGGAAAGAAGGGAATTCTGTCCCTACAATACAACTAAGCTGAATCCCTACGATGTAACGGGGAACCTGATCCTGCGACCAGACCCGCTAAAGTCCTCATCTAGTGTGAACGAAGACCTATAGTTGCGAGGGAGTAATCCCTACAAGATCTAGGGACTGGGAGAAAAGGTGGACACCTCCTAACATAAATTGTAGCATGGATAATTAAACAGAAAAATAAATACTTTGTGATCCTAACATCAAGCAAAACTGACAGATTAAGGCACCTAAGCACCCGGCTAGCTTAACAGTAGATAATACAATGAAGTCAAGCAAAGCCAGAAGGGCGGAGCCAGACTAAATAGGGAAAAAAGGTCATGTGACCAGCAAACTGAAACAAAACCTAACAAGAGGGTTCTAACACCCATGGCCAGGGACAATACCTTTCCTCACTGCCCATTGGGTCAATGTTGTGGAGCCGGGTACTGATCTTGCGAGTGGCGCTGTACGTGTTCTGCCAACTCCAAGGATTGCAGGAATCAAGTCTGTACACATTGATTCCTCCTCCTACTCCAGTTCCTCAGAATCATCGCTGCAGGAGCCGTCACGGTCTACCTCCACATGGACCCGTGAACGTTTACCTGTTGCGACCGATATGAGCACAGCCGTGTCCAAATGTCAACAGGCCGTCCTGAAATTAATTTCCATGGGGAATCTTAGCCACACAGCGCAGGAGCTCTGTAATGCCATAAAGCAGGAGAGCGACGTGTGGTTTTTGGAAGAGAATCTACAGGCAGGCTTGGTAGTGTGTGACAATGGCCGAAATCTGGTGTCAGCTCTGGGCCTTGGCAACCTCACTCACATACCATGTCTGTCATATGTGCTCAACTTGGTCGTGCAGAGTTTTTTGAGGGACTATCCGGATCTTGATGCACTGCTGCACAAGGTCCGCCTAGAGTGCGCTCACTTGCGACGTTCCAGCATGGCCAGATCGCTGATTGCAGCTCTGCAACGCAGATTTCACCTTCATGAACATCGCATCATATGTGACGTACCCACCAGGTGGAATTCCTCGTTACATATGTTGGAGCGGTTGTGTGAGCAGCAGCCAACAGTAATGGAGTATCAGCTGCATCAGGCGCAGTCAACTCGCAATTTGCGCCGTTCACACTTCACCACTACTGAGTGGGCCTCTATAATAACAATAATAATATTATTTATTTATATAGCGCCATAATATTCCGCAGTGCTTTACAGTTTAACAGTTTCAAAACACAAGTCATAAGTAACAACGTTAACAATACAATAATTAAAGCAAAATCAGCCGCCCCTGCTGGTGAAAGCTTACAATCTACAATGAGGGGGGGGAGATACAAAGTACAGGTGTTTATATACAATGGTGTTTTTACAATGATGGTCCAGCCATTTTAAGGGAGTGAGGGATGCATGGAGATAGTGAATGGGCTACACACACAGAATTACACATAGAATGACTTTGATTAGTGAATGTGATAGGCCACTGTGAACAAATGTGTTTTGAGGGAGCGCCTGAAACCATCCAAATTGCGGATAGTCCTAATTTCTTGGGTAGAGCATTCCAGAGGATTGGCGCAGCGCGGGAGAAGTCTTGGAGTTGGGAGTGGGAGGTACGGATTAGTGCAGAGGTTAGTCGAAGGTCGTTTGCAGAGTGCAGCAGTCGGTTAGGCCGATAAATATAAATAAGGGAGGAGATGTAGGGGGGTGCTGCGCTGTGGAGAGCTTTGTTGGTGAGAACCAGTAATTAGAATTGGATCCTATAATGAATGGGCAGCCACTGCCAGTGTAATGAGTGGCGAATAACTCTATGAAGGATATCTGCCACGTTTTGCGTGCGTTTGATGAGTCAACGCGGATGGCGAGTGCAGATGATGCACTAGTCAGCCTGACTGTCCCCCTTATCTGCCTGCTTCAAAAAACACTGCAAGCACTAAGGCATGAGGTTTTGGAAGAGGTGGAGGATGAGGAGTCACAAATTCCATCACCTTCTGGACAGTCAGCGCAACGTGGTTCCTCACAAAGGGCTGGAGGACTTTCAAAGTACCATGCTGTATCAACAATTGAACCTCCAGAGTCGCTGTCTATATTTTCATAACCATTACAAACTTTTAATGTATTTACAAAGCACATAATGTACATTTTTTGTCTATCCTTTTGTAATGCTATTGTGTTTCCATAAACTGATGTTACAGAATTATGATACAAAGTTTTTAAATTTTGAGTTTTAAATTTTGTAAATTTATATGTATTTGAAGGACTTTGTGAGGAGGATGAGGGGAGTCAATGGAGGAGGAAGACATCGCTCCAGAGGGAGGTAGACAATGCTCTAGTCAGTATGTAGACCAAGGGTGGGGTGATGCACAGCAGGCAGAGATGACGCCTCTTGCAGGGGACAACGTTTCTTGGCCAGTTGGGAGTCTGCAGCACATGGTTGATTTCATGCTGCAGTGGCTGAGAAACGACCGCCGCATCGAACACATTCACACCACGTCTGATTATTGGGTGTACACCCTCCTAGACCCTCGCTACCAGGACAACTTACAAAGCCTCATCACACCGTTGAACCGGGAGCGTAAAATGCGGAAGTACCAAGACACACTGGTGCAATCCATAATGTTCTCCATTCCAGCCGAGAGCACTGCTGCTGCTACTGCTTTACAAAGCAGCTCTGTGCGTCGAGGCAGTGGAGACAGCTCTGCAACAAGAGGGAGCACAAGCAGCGCCTCTGCACAGGGCAAGAACAGTATGTTCCAAATGTGTCGAAGTTTTGTGGCAGCGCCACCAATGTCTACACCATCCGAGACGGCTCCAGTCAGCAGGAGGCAACATTTCCGTAAGATGGTGACAGACTACATGTCTTGCCCTCTCAGTGTACTCCCAGATGGCTCTTCCCCATTCAAGTTTTGTGTCTCTAAGCTGGATACATGGCCAGAGCTTAGCCAGTATGCATTGGAGGTGCTGGCTTGATCTGCTGCCAGTGTATTATCGGAGCGCGTCTTTACTGCTGCAGGTGGTGTACTAACAGACCGTTGCATGCGACTATCCTCCGATAATGTAGAACGGCTTACTTTTCTGAAAATGAACTAGGCATGGATCTCGCCTGAATTTGCCTGTCCGGTTTCAGATTAACTAACTGGTTGGCAACGTTTTCCATGTCTCCTGTTATGTTCATCTTTCTACCACCTGAGCTATACTCCCTGGGCTACAACACTGCCAGTTGCTGCTCAGAAGTGTCGTGTCCACAGACCAATACACAAGCTATAGTGATAGTGGGGTTCAGTAACGCCTGCTGTTCCCCTGCTGCGTGTCTGACAAAAATTAATGCTGCTAACTCCAAATTAAAGTTCAAATTAAAGTTCAAACATCTCATACTAGGCCTCAGGCTACACCCTCCTTGACCCTGGGCTCAGAAGTGTTGGATGCACAGATCAAAACAATCGATGATGTTTTGTGGGTTCAGTAACGCCTGCTGTTCCCCTGCTGTGTGTCCGGCAAAAATTACTGCTACCTAGCTACACATGTTGAAAAAAACATGACATGTTAAAGTGGCTAGTGCTACACATAGATATCAGGCTACACCCTTATTTCTAAGCTGTAAACAAGTGAAACGTCAAATTTAAAACCATTCAATGATTAGTGTTGGTAACAAATCTGTAACTAAATAATTGTGACATATTATGGCAGATATCCACATGTCTAACACAAATGCTAACACAAAAGCATACTTATGCTATAGGGTACTGATGGTGAACCTTCTCACTCCATAACTTTGACAAATCCAACTCACATCATGCCTCAAATGCTGCAATGTTGGAAGTGCATAATGTGGGTTGAACTTTGACAACAGCTGCAGTGCGAAGGTTATCCTTCTGTGTTCTTGGCTTTTAAATAAAAGCATACAAGTAAATATAATAATACATTGTTGATTAAGGGACATGATGTACACCTGTAATATTGTGCAAACAATGGATGTAGGACTATTCCTCTTCAACATTACTTATATTTGTGTCATTTGAAAAAATACATATTTTAGTTAAAAATTAAAAACCCATGTTCAGTAGCTGTGAAAGGCCCGTTTGTGTACTTCTATATTGTTTGCAACCAATGTATTGTATACGGATGGAAGCACGTCACTGTAATAGATTTGAATTATTTTAAATAGAATAAAGCAGCACCAATTTTAGAAAAATGACAAGGATGAGCCAGTGACAGACACTCAGCAGAGTACACGCAGCGGTGGTTGAAGAAGTAAATGGAGCGTGATCTGCATTTAAAAAAAAAAAAAAAAAAAAATACCTCACAGACTGCAGTGAACACTGAAACACAACTATTCACAATCTGTGAAAGGCTACTCCTTTGTCTACTTCTATAGTGTTTGCAACCAATGTATTGTATACGGATGGAAGCGCGTCACACTAATAGATTAGATTTATTTTAAATGGAATGTAGCAGAACCAATTGGAGATAAATGAAAAGGATGAGCCACAGAGACACGCTCAGCAGAGTACAAGCAGCAGTGCTTGAACAAGTAACTGGAGCGTGATGTGCACTCAAAAAAAAAAAACACAGACTGCAGTGAACACTGAAACACAACTGTCCACAATCTGGAAAGGCTACTCCTTTGTCTACTTCTATAGTGTTTGCAACCAATGTATTGTATACGGATGGAAGCGCGTCACACTAATAGATTAGATTTATTTTAAATGGAATGTAGCAGAACCAATTGGAGATAAATGAAAAGGATGAGGCACTGAGACACGCTCAGCAGAGTACAAGCAGCAGTGCTTGAACAAGTAACTGGAGCGTGATGTGCACTCAAAAAATAAAAAACACAGACTGAAGTGAACACTGAAACACAACTGTCCACAATCTGTGAAAGGCTACTCCTTTGTCTACTTCTATAGTGTTTGCAACCAATGTATTGGATACGGATGGAAGCGCGTCACACTAATAGATTAGATTTTTTAAATGTAATGGAGCAGAACCAATTGGAGATAAATGAAAAGGATGAGCCACTGAGACACGCTCAGCAGAGTACAAGCAGCAGTGCTTGAACAAGTAACTGGAGCGTGATATGCACTCAAAAAATAAAAAACACAGACTGAAGTGAACACTGAAACACAACTGTCCACAATCTGTGAAAGGCTACTCCTTTGTCTACTTCTATAGTGTTTGCAACCAATGTATTGGATACGGATGGAAGCGCGTCACACTAATAATTAGATTTTATTAATGAAGCAGA
Organism: Oophaga sylvatica; assembly: GCA_033576555.1. NCBI lineage: Eukaryota > Metazoa > Chordata > Amphibia > Anura > Dendrobatidae > Oophaga > Oophaga sylvatica. Next base: position 352,745,685 of record JARQOD010000003.1, on the reverse strand, counting down.
ACACCAATTGGAGAAAATGAAAAGGATGAGCACTGAGACACGCTCAGCAGAGTACAAGCAGCAGTGCTTGAACAAGTAACTGGAGCGTGATATGCACTCAAAAAATAAAAAACACAGACTGAAGTGAACACTGAAACACAACTGTCCACAATCTGTGAAAGGCTACTCCTTTGTCTACTTCTATAGTGTTTGCAACAATGTATTGGATACGATGGAAGCGCATCACACTATAATTTCTATTGAATGGAGCAGCTAGAATACACTAAAGAAAAAAAAAAGAGTCTGTGAGTGACACGTGCAGATGCCTACAGACAGCGTTGGATGCAGAGCAAACTGCAGCGTCACCTGCACTCACACAACCTTGCAGAGCTGTTAAAACAACACTGCAGGCAAAAGGAAGCTTTACACAGCGGTTGGTGATAGCCTGCATACAGCACAGTACACTAAATCGCAATCTCTAACTGTCCCTCAGAGTCAGAGAGTAGCGTTCTGTCCCTATCTGAATTCACAGCACAGTGACGCTAAAATGGCGGCGGCGCCTTTTATAGTGCATTCTGACATCATTTCAGCAGCCAATCACAGCCATGCCATTAGTTAAGATGACCGCAGCATTACAGGATGTGCCCACACTTCGTAGGATTCCTCATTGGCTGACTAAAATCACATTGCCTCTCAAAGAATTATGGGAACTTCCGATTCCGGTATACGATATTGAAAAAGTATCGGAATTAAGTATCGGAATTCCGATAACGCGAATATCGGCCGATACCCGATACTTGCGGTATCGGAATGCTCAACACTAGTCTGCGCTTTGTATATATAAATTATATATTTCATTCTTTCTTATTTAAGAAGCGGGAGTCCATTCAGACTACTCCTATGAGAATCGGTTCATTACGCAGAACCTGTTAAAGGATAGCAACTCTGCTAGCGGGCGACGAGCCTCCAGCTCTCAGCAGTCTGTCACAGGCAAGAAACCTATAATATATCAGATGTTTTAAGCCTATGTATCTAGTCTGCTAATTAAATACAATTTCTCATACAGATACACCTGTAGCGGACTGGGCGGTTGAAAACACCGTGGCGGCTGAGGCGCTCGAGCATCGCGATTCCGATGTTGAGATCGTGGAGGATCCCCTGGATTCCGGTGTTGAGTTCGTAGAACAGGACTATAATCCTCTAACTCGCGCGATACCCTACGCTTCTAAAAGATGGAGTGATTCGCTAAGCACACGGCGCTGGAACAGAAAAGGTAGCGGTCCTTGAAACACGTCTGTTATGTGTCTGTATCCTCTGTACCCGGCGTCCCCACCCTTAACTAGCGGATATATTTTATTTACGCTTGTTACGCTAGCTTTGCGAATTTAGCTTTATGCGTGTGGGCCTTGTAGATATCATTTCTGAGGTAGTTATATTTTATTTACAGCTGTTAAACTAGCGTGCAGGAGTATGCAGGTTGAAAAAGAAAACACCCCCATACGCAACTACCGAACAACTCCACACCGTTTAATTCACCAATCTCTGAAGTACACTACACGTCTCAGACTTGTAAGCATACATGTCTACGCAACTCTATAGTGTAGTTATACACGCAGATAAAAATTTCTGCGGTAACTAGTTTTATTTACCTGTGTCAAGTTAGCTTTGTGAGTGCTTTGCGCATTCATGTATGTTATATTTTATTTTAGCGGCTAAAGTATCGCCCACGAGGTTGCAGTTTGATGGAGAAATCAGCCCCATACGGGCGCGAACGAGCAGCGTGATGTCTGTTAATTCAGCATTCTCTGTAGATCAGCACCCGGGGATACTTGTAAGTATATATATGTCTAGGCCTCTCTATACTGTACTTATACAAACAATTATGCATCGGTTTCACAGATAATCGGTGCTGGTAGCTTTACAAATATCGCGTTGAATCAGAGTAAAGTGGGGCATGTAGCTCTTCCTATATCTCGCCCGCTTAGCGGTTAACTACACCACGTGTCTTTTCTTTAGTTACGGAGGAGCGTCATTCGCGAGTTTTGCAACAATCCAATTATGGATTTGAGAACAGAGCGGAGATGAGAACTGAACCACGTTCATCCAGGTGTGTCGCGTATCGTGGAGAAAGCGATGCGCCAATCGCACACCCCGGGAATACAGAGAGTGGTAGGCGTAAGAATATACGTCTGTGTCAAGCTACAGAATCTGCAAATAACAACGCGGAACCAACATCTGCCAATTCAGCCGATGCATTACCGTCAAAGAAACGCGCGGTATCGCACCGTCGTGTAAGTAAGAAGCAGAAGGATGATGGTCGCTCACCTTACACGCCAACAACCGTATGGACTGGTGAACACACCAAAATGTTTCTTGACATGTCTGCACAGTACGTGCATAATAAACTCTCGCAGAACAGACTAAAATCTTTCTGCGACACGTATGAGAGACTGATAAGTGCGTGTCCAACACCCGACATTATCGCAGAACTGTGCGATTTTAAACAAAATTATGCAAATGTATGATTTTAAACAAAAATTATGCAACTGTACAGGCAACTTCTGTGAAATAAACCTGTCTGCCTGAGAACGTATGGTTATGAATTGAAAATTAATTAAAATGATCACGCATTACACCCTAGGGGCCGATACACGAGCCCCCACAGCGCATTTACACAACTATAATGACCCTGGAAATGTCAGCATTCACGCGCAAACAATCGGTCAAGGCATGGAGCCTCTTGACACGCACATCCAGAAATTCTCGCGGAGCCGCCTCTGTAGCAATAGTGTTTGTGATAGCTCTGGGAGTTTGAGGATGATAGTTGTACGCACGACTTTTTACTGTTCTTTAGCAACGGTAAATTTTCAGACTATACATTTATAGACCACAATGCAGGTCACCACGATTCTTACTTTATTGTTAAGGCAGTGGTTTTTGAAAACTACCGGTAAATGTGCTAGCCCGAGGTGTCGTCGCCTTGTGTGTGACGCGTATGCTAAAAAGTTTTCACGCAATTTTTTGTTGAATGCTGATCAAAATCGTTGCATAGGTGTGGTTCTGTGCCAAAATAGTCCGGGACACGTCCCAACATGCCTGTCTTTTATATCTGATGGGGCTTAGCGTCTTTAAAAACAGGCCTGTGCAACAAGAACGCTGCTCATCCCAGGCTATACAGAGGGTCAAGTATGTAGCGCATACCGAGAACATTGGCAATCACCACGCCTTGTGTGGTTTGTGAAGCAGCTCGCTCAATATTTTCTAGATGACTATGCGTGTGTTAACGGCCAGCCCATAGTTTTTGAATTTCAGTATTGTTTTTTCCACGGCTGTCCCGTGACCAGGACTTGTCCAGGCATGCCCGGACATGCCCGGACTTGTCCAGACATGTCTCACGTGGACCCTATATGTCAGTTCACAATATGTCTATCAGTATTAAAACATAAAAACTCCTCTGTACACGATCCTTAAGCAAAATAAAAAAATATATAATGCAAAATAATTCTGTGAAGGAACTAAAATGTTGAAAAATATGGTGTCTCACATGGACCCTATATGTCAGTTCACAATATGTCTATCAGTATTAAAACATAAAAACTCCTCTGTACACGATCCTTAAGCAAAATAAAAAAATATATAATGCAAAATAATTCTGTGAAGTAGCTAAAATGTTGAAAAATATGGTGTCTCACATGAGCAAAATAAAAAAATATATAATGCAAAATAATTCTGTGAAGGAGCTAAAATGTTGAAAAATATGGTGTCTCACATGGACCCTATATGTCAGTTCACAATATGTCTATCAGTATTAAAACATAAAAACTCCTCTGTACACGATCCTTAAGCAAAATAAAAAAATATCTAATGCAAAATAATTCTGTGAAGTAGCTAAAATGTTGAAAAATATGGTGTCTCACATGAGCAAAATAAATTGTTGAATGCTGATCAAAATCGATGCATAGGAGTGGGCATTTGCCAAAATAGGCCGGGACACGTTCCAACATGCCTGTCTTTTATATCTGAGGGGCATAGCATCTTTAAAAATAGGCCTGTGCAACAAGAACGCTACGCGTCCCAGACTATACAGTTGGTCATGTGTGTAGCTCATAGCGGGAACGTTGACATTCAGCATGCCTTGAGATGGTTTGTGAAGCGACTCGCTCAATATTTTCTAGATGACTATGCGTGTGTTAACGGATAGCGCATAGTTTTTGAATTTCAGGCTTGTTTTTCCACGGTTGTCACGTGACCAGGACTTGTCCAGGCATGCCAGGACTTGTCCGGGCATGCCCGGACATGCCTAGGACAATATGTCTATCAGTATTAAACCATAAAAACACCTCTGTACATGATCCTTAAGCAAAATAAAAAAAATATAATGCAAAATAAATCTGTGAAGGAGCAAAAATGTTGAAAAATATGGTGTCTCACATGGACCCTATATGTCAGTTCACAATATGTCTATCAGTATTAGCAACTGAGAGTCAGAAACATTTGTCATGTGGCAAAATATTACCATCAACTGTTCACATGTGCTTTGTGCCGGAAGACTTACAAATAGTTTTGAAGAACCACTTGGTTGTATTGTGATGTTAGACAAGAGAAAAAGTAGCAATGAGGGCTTGTAATCAGGTTAGCACTGCAAGAGGGCTCTCCCCACTATGTACTCCCTGTCAGTAAACTTTGGAAACATATATTTTCCGTATCATCTTTGTACATAAATAGTATACACCAAGTATTGGCCCCATCCTCTGCCTGTATTCTCACATGAAACAGTTAAAAATAGTCACAAAATAACGAATTTGTTGTGAAATTGTTAACAAGTTGCCATAATTGTGCTAGTAATCAATTTAATACACCTTGATTTGCTACAATTAAACTTTGGAAACATATATTTTCCGTATCATCTTTGTACATAAATAGTATACACTAAGTAATGGGCCCATCTTATGTCTGTATTCTCACATGAACCAGTTAAAAATAGCCCCAAAATAACAAATTCTAAGTAATGACTCCCATCCTATGCCTGTATTCTCACATGAAACAGTTAAAAATAGCCCCAAAATAACAAATTCTAAGTAATGGTCCCCATCCTATGCCTGTATTCTCACATGGAACAGTTAAAAAAAAGTCCTGTGAATTTGTCATCACTAACTAGTTCCTGTCACTAAACTTTGGAAACATATTAGCATCGACCTTCACGCATTCTCTCAATGGTAATAAATTAGCTATCTGTAGCAAACCAGAAACTAGGTTGGAGATTCCTAACCCCATGTCATTACATTCTTCCCAGTCCTGATATAAGTGTAGATACAATGGCAGGCTAAAATATATATATAAACACTGAATAAAAACTATAAGATGAGAGTCCTAATTCCAAATGTGTTATAAGGTGTTTTATACTGTATGGTACTATAGAATAATCGTTGCTTTTTTAATATAGCTCCTCATATGGATGTGCTAATTGACTTCATATGCACGCACAGTATGTATTGTGATCATCAGTATTAAAACAATAAAAGACCTGAAAAATTTCAGTTGGTGTGTAATGAATCTAAAATATATGAAAGTTTAATTTTAATCATTACATTATGGAAAATAATGAAATTTAGCACTATATGCTAATTTTTTGAGAAGGACCTGTTTAGGTACAAATATATGGAGGTTATTATTGTTTAGCCCCGGATTAATCTATTATCGCTATAGCATATAAGATATGGAGATGTGCACTATTATATATTGATTTGAATGTAGTTCATACCTGTCTGCATTTGGCTAATTTGTACCATGTTAACCACTAGATAGAAAATACTTTGTTACAGCTCGGTAACCTATTACCAAGCTTTGTGTACAAGGCTTGGATTGTATAGGGACATGAAACAGTCACTATGTTTATTCCTGGCTTAATAAGTGAGCTATCTGTAGCAAACACTGCTAGAAATGAGGGCTATACACAAGGGGTGCCAAGCAGCATTCAGGTATGATCTCCCATCTATGGCGCTGCTTTTTTAATATAGCTCCTCATATGGATGTGCTAATTGACTTCATATGCCCGCACAGTATGTATTGTGAGCCCTGCACTTGCATGCTAACATCATTATATTAGCAGCTGTGATGGGGAAGTTACTTTATTGATATACCTGCTTCATTGAGATACTTATAATCCTATATATAGTGCATATATGTCTGCCTATTGGGGGATATTGTGAGTTACATAGATTGCATATATATGGACAAATATATGGAGGTTATTATTGTTTAGCCCCGGATTAGTCTATTATCGCTATAACATATACGATATGGAGATGGGCACTATTATATATTGATTTGAATGTAGTTCATACCTGTCTGCATTTGTCTACAAAAGTACATTCTTCCCAGTACTGATATAAGTGTAGATACACTGCCAAGCTAAAAATATATATACTGAATAAAACTATAAGATGAGCGTCATAATTCCAAATTCCACCACAATAGTGTTTTACATGCATTTACTGGTCCTTAAAAGTTTCTCACCACAAAAAAGATCAAGATTCACTCTTTAATTCACTAAAAATCCTTAATATTCATGTCAACACTGTTGTACTACATTTCTATGTGCCAGTAAAGATGTATATCTATGTACCATGTTAGTTAGTAAATAGAAAAATATGCTCCTCTCAACACAACACAAGCCTTAGATACATAGCTTGGTAATAGCTTACCGATCTGTAACAAAAGTACATTCTTCCCAGTACTGATATAAGTGTAGATACACTGCCAAGCTAAAAATATATATACTGAATAAAACTATAAGATGAGCGTCATAATTCCAAATTCCACCACAATAGTGTTTTACATGCATTTACTGGGTCCTTAAAAGTTTCTCACCACAAAAAAGATCAAGATTCACTCTTCAAAAATATATATACTGAATAAAACTATAAGATGAGCGTCGTAATTCCAAATGTGAGATCCCACTGACTATACACAATGCAATACTATTTACTGTTTGCCTGAATTACCGTAGCATCGACCTTCACTCATTCTGACAATTCATGTCAACACTGTTGTACTACATTTCTATGTGCCAGTAAAGATGTATATCTATGTACCATGTTAGTTAGTAAATAGAAAAATATGCTCCTCTCAACACAACACAAGCCTTAGATACACAGCTTGGTAATAGCTTACCGATCTGTAACAAAAGTCTGTATTTCACTAGAACTCCTTATACATTTACTGGGTCCTTAAAAGTTTCTCTCCTCTTTAATACACTAATACTCCACAGACTAATCAAAGTCACTGAATAAAATATAAATAGAGATGAATAAATCACTTTGATTGAAATTCACAAATCCAGCAGCTCAGATTTCCCACCCACAGCAAAGTTCAGACAGATCAAGTCCCAGGGAGACGGATTAAATGATAGGGGGCGTGTCGACCTGTCAGATTTGAGTTTGACGAATACTACAGTTCCTATACTACTAACAATACTATGATGTTTATGTAAAATTCACATAGACATTTGCCTTGTGTATATGGAGTGTTTGGCTTGCTTGCTAGTTACACACTGTTCAGGTGATCTATATTTAATTTGTGAAACCTTTTGCATGTTGTAATGTTTGATCTATCCACATTTGTTTAATTGTAGGTTCCTCACAACTGGGATTTCATATGCCGCACTCCATCTGGAGTTTTTGATAGGGAGATCTACCATATCTGGCATAGTTCGGGATACATGTTCACAAATCTGGATCAGACTTCATCAAGTGTTCATGCCTGAGCCCAAGATGGAAGACTGGATGAGGATTGCCAGGGGATTTGATGAGCACTGCCAATTTCCCAATTGTATTGGAGCCCTGGATGAGAAGCACATCCGTGTGCGTATGGCGCCGAACTCAGGGTCCCTATTCTATAATTATAAAACAATATTTTTCTGTAGTTCTGTTGGCTCTGGTTGACAGTAACTACAGGTTTATAATTGTAGACATTGGGGCTTATGGAAGAACTGGAGACTCTAGAGTCTTCAATTCTTCCATTATGGGTCGGGGCTGCGCAATAACCAGTTGGACCTACCACCACCACGTCAGCTTCCTGGCTCCAATATTGAACCTGTGCCTTATGTTGTAGTTGGGGATGAGGCCTTTCAATTGTCCAGGCTTTTAATGTGGCCATATCCTCGAAGAAACCTTGACCACTGGCGCATGATCTTTAACTTGCGCCTATCATGGGCCCGGCGACTGGTGGAGTGTGTCTTTGGCATTCTTTGTGCAAAATGGCTGGTCCTCCAGTCAGCCATTCAGCTAAGTGAAGAACATCAATGAGGTCATCAAAGCTTCTGTTGTCCTACATAACTTCACAAGAATGCATGATTGTGCACCATCTGATATTGGAGAATGTGTGGTGAACAATGGGATATGCCTAGGCCACATGTGATCCCTTTACTTCGTCCACTCTCAGGACTCAAAGTCCGTGATATATTTACACAGTATTTTGTGTCACCTCAGGGTACTACTACCTGGCAAAATCAGGCATTATCAATGTTGTCATGTTGTTATGTGTTTCTATATAAACATATTTTTTTCCTTACATTGTCTTTGTGTCTTCTGTTAATGTTTATTACAGATGTGTTGGTTGTATTCTATAAACAATAAATGAAAGAAGAGTCAAAACTTGCCATTTAAATTTTTTTTATATTGGCAAACTGTCACTTTGGCTAGTGACTACCATATTTGAAGCATATGGTTTTTTCTTTAACTTAGATTAGTGCAAATATGCTTTACACAATGTATCAAAAGAAGTAATAAAAAAATAACAAACATTTGTAGAAATAATAATATATAAGAAAAATAACAAACTGTCACTTTGGTTAGTGACCATATTTGTAGCATATGTTTTTTTCTTTAAATTAGATAAGTGCAAATATGCTTTACACAACGTGTATCAAAATAAGTAATAAAAAAATAACAAACATTTGTAGAAATAATAATATATAAGAAAAATAACAAATTACAATGGTGGTATGTTGGTGGAGGTGAGGGCAGGAGCCCAGCATCTCTTTGTTGCTGGCTTGGGTGACCACCTTGACCATCACCCTGTTGGGGTGGATTTTCTTGGCCCAGAGGTAACATGTTGCCAGGGTCAGGTTGTTGTGTGGCCAAATGGCTCTAAGGATAAAGGAGATTATACTCCTGGGGATGATGGTACCCACATGAATCATAAGCCCCAATATGGCCATGTCATCCAAATCCAGGTTGGGACCAGCCTCCAACACTGGATCTGTACAAGTGGCCATATTGGGCAGGTGGGTTATAGGCTGCCATTTGACCCTGTTGTTGACAAGGTTGATTTTGTGGGGGAATGGGTTGAGGTGTAGGTGCACGTGCAGTAGGTACCTCAGATCCTAATTGAGCATGCACATCTGGGTTGGGGGTAAGGCGAAGAAGTTTATGGGGTGAAAGCTGCCACCTCTCAAGGAATTCAAACACCTCATATGGGGTATTGGGGGGTGTGCATGCATCAATTAGGATCTGAATGGATCCTCGCACACGTAGCCTGACCTCACTGGGTAGGGGACGTAGGTAACGGGCAAGGCTGCCTGAATAAGCCTCTTCATCCTCATCCAGGGCTGCCCTGGACAGGTAATTGAGGACCCCTGTGTCCACATGCCTCCGGGTATCAGAGGCAGGGTTCTCTCACCTTCGTCTCCCATGGCGGGCTATGGCAGCAGGCTGGGGGGAACCCACCAGACATACAGTAGGGCTGCTGCTGTTGCCTGGTTCGTCAAGGCTGCCAGGTGCTGGTGCAGCTGGTGGGTCAGGTCCTGGTGCAGGAACTGAAACAGGTCCTGGTACTGGTGCAGCTGGTGGGTCAGGTCCTGGTTCTGGTGGAGCTTGGGGGTTGCAGCTGGGAGGCTCAGAAGATGGGCCAGCTACCTCTTCATCTCCCCCGACCGGGTTTATACTGGCCTCAGAATTCGACCATGTCTCCCTCTCAGTGAGGTTGGACTGAGTTCTGTTAGGAAATTAAATTTTAAAACAAAATGTTGGAGATCTGACCCTAAATAGCATATGTGTAATGTGGTGTGATGTATGTACTTATGGTCTGAGATCCAGAATAGGAGCCAAAAAACCAAGACGGTCAAAATAAATGTATTTGCGCTTGGTCGGTGCTTCAGCCCCACTCCTGGCTCTCTGCTGACGTTCTCGCCGGTACTGATCGCAGATGCTGCTCCAGTGTCACATGACATCTTCAACTGCAATGTGACATATAATTTCATTATTACATTGCTGCAAATTGACTAAACTTTTGACAAACATTTCACATAGTCATGGGGCCTAGTAGGGTGTCAGTTTAATAAAACTTTAGCGCTTAAAATCAATCATAAGAAAATATCCATAATATGATTTTAGTGGATACTGTGGACAATTCTTAAGTTCTGGCCTTTAAGATGATTGGACAAAAATTAGGTAACTTACTCATTTGGTGCTGCTCCTCATGCGGGCTTTCAGAAAATTGCGGAAACATCTGTCCATGCCGCCTCTTTTCTGGCCCGGTCGGAATAATGTGCATCCCTTTGGTCCCAAATTTCGGGCCTTTCCTGGACCAAAATGATGAGCATCTCTACATTTATGTGTGTAGCCATGCTGCAGGACTCCGTGGAGGCGTTCTTACGGGATGTCTGGCGCACTTTTTAAGCTAATTTGTATGTCTAAGCTTCCTGATTAATGGCTTGCCCCATTTCCTGTGACCTGTAGAAGTCTTGCATATTTCTCGCAAGTCACACGTGTGGTCCATGGCATACTACGGGCGTAATACGCTGACAATCGCAGCATGCTGCAATTGTCTCGCACCGTAAAATACGAGCGAGAAATATACAGTTGATGGGAGCTGCCCCACAGAGAAACATTGGTCCGAGTGTAATGCGTGTTTTAACGCCTCTCACTCGTCCGTATTCCTCTTTAGTGTGATGCCGGCCTTAGGAAATTAGAAGGGTTAAAAGTTGACCAGTGATTTCTCATTTTTCCAACAAAATTTTACAAAACCATTTTTTTTAGGGATCATATTACATTTGAAGTGACTTTGAGGGGCCAATATGACAGAAAATACCCAAAGTGACACCATTCTAAAAACTACCCCCCTCAAGGTGCTCAAAACCACATTCAAGAAGTTTATTTACCCTTCAGATTCTTTATAGGAACTGAAGCAATGTAGAAGGAAAAAACAATTAAGACTGAATTTTTTTTATCTTCACAAGGGTAACAAGAGAAAATAGACCCCAAAATTTGTTGTGCAATTTCTTCTGAGCATGCTGATACCCCATATGTGGGGGAAAACCACTGTTTGGGCTCACAGTAGAGCTTGAAGGGAAGGAGCGCCATTTGACTTTTAGAACGCAAAAATTGCTGGAATCGAAAGCGGACGCCATGTCACGTTTGGAGTGCCCCTGAAGTGCCTAAACAGTGGAAACCCCCAAACAAGTGACCCCACTTTGGAAACTACATCCGTCAAGGATTTTGTCCAGGGATATAGTGAGATTTTTGAATCTATAGGTACAACACAGAATTTTATAGCATTAGGTCATCATATTGAATACGTCATCATTAGTGTTGAGCGCAAGTGCTCGCTACTCCAGTTTCCCTAATGTGCTCGGGTATGCACCGAGTGTCGCACGTGCTCGAGTGACATGCTAAAATGCCCGCCTCGCTTGTTTCGTAATTGTTAGACACTGAAAAACACATGCAGGCATCTGCGATACTCTGTGCTTACCTGAGCACCAATTTAAATTTGATTAGCGAGCACTTGTGCTCAACACTAGCCATCATATTTTTTTTTACTTTTGAACAAAATCTCAACACTATCTCCCATCCTAACCGTAATACACACCTAACCCCAAAGCCAACCAACCCTATCCCCAACTGCAAAGAAAAAAATATATAATTTTAATCTAACTAAGGGGTGACAAACAGGGATTTAATTTACTATTTTTTTTCTATTTTGATCACTGTGATAGGGTTTATCACAGTGATCAAGAGGAACTAATAGGAAAAATTCCCTCTTGTTGCCAGGCACCAGCCGGCAGATCGCAGTGGGCACACTGCGCATGCGCCCACAATTTTTTTTTCCAGGAAAATGCCGCAGACGGCCAAGGGACGGAGCAGGAGGGATTAGGGGATGGGAATTAGGTACTGGTGGGGTGCTCAGGAGTCATCATTTCTCCTCTGACATGTATATCATGTCAGAAGAAAGAGATGCCATTGCAACAGCGGGAGATAAGGAGAGAAGGTTGGCACACGAATCAAAGGCTGGTGGTGCTAGTGAACGGGATCAAAAATCCCTAAATCATATTGTCTCAAAAACACTGCACTCGTTGAGAATATGCTTCAAGTGAAATTTTATTTGTCATATTAGAAAAAGCGACAAGTAATTCTTGACGTTTCGGCTTCTACTGGGCCTTGATCACAAAGTCGCCTTATTGCAATGGTGTCAAAAGACTTGTTCTGGACATCCTATATAAGGACTAGTTTGGAGTTGAGGAAATTGATCCTTTTTAGGGTTACAAACTGGCACCATGAAAAATAACGTTGAAATGCATAGGTGTATGCCTGAAGAGCAGAATGATCCTGTCAGGAGTGAGGTCAGAATCATATATATATGTTCTGGGTCATGATATAGTGCTGCAAATAAATCACAGTAGAAAGCCAATGGTCGTACTGGATGCCATATATAGTGTGCAATTGCAGCTAGGATCCGTTGGTGGTGGTATGGGAGCAAGTCCAGAGCGTTGGTGGCTCAGTGTGGGTGCTGGCACATCAGCTCTCACCTGCTAAGGCACTGATGTGCCAGCACCCACACTGAGCCACCAACGCTCTGGACTTGCTCCCATACCACCACCAACGGATCCTAGCTGCAATTGCACACTATATATGCCATCCAGTACGACCATTGGCTTTCTACTGTGATATATTTGCAGCACTATATCATGACCCAGAACATATATATATATGATTCTGACCTCACTCCTGACAGAATCATTCTGCTCTTCAGGCATACACCTATGCATTTCAACGTTATTTTTCATGGTGCCAGTTTGTAACCATAAAAAGGATCAATTTCCTCAACTCCAAACTAGTCCTTATATAGGATGTCCAGACAAGTCTTTTGACACCATTGCAATAAGGCGACTTTGTGATTAAGGCCCAGTAGAGGCCGAAACATCAAGAATTACTTGTCGCTTTTTCTAATATGACAAATAAAATTTCACTTGAAACATATTCTCAACGAGTGCAGTGTTTTTGAGACAATATTGTAACAGCGGGCACAGGTTTTTTTTCTGTGATAGACGTTATTTACTGAATAATGGTGATCGCATGATTCGGGACTGGAAAATCCAGCCCTGATCATGTTCTCCATGGTCTCAGCTACCCTCGGTATCCAAAACCCCAGAGATTTTCTGACTCTTGGGGACACTACAGTCTTATTCCCAAATGCCATTTTAAAACAGCAATGAGGGAACGAGGCCTGTTAACGGATGATGTTTTAATCCGTATTGGCGGTCATTAAGGGGTTAATTTGAAAACCTTAATTAAGTTTTAAAATAATGGCAGCAACTAGGGATGAGCAGATCGATTTACGGAGGATTGAGTTTGAGTCGAATTTCCTGAAATTTGCAGTTTCACGCAAATTTGAACACTTTAATATTTGATTCACAGTTTGAAAAAAAAGTTGCCTGGCACAATTTTCCACACTGCTGAAGCATCAGAGAGCAGGGTAATGTATTTTTCTGTCTCCATGCGGGCTTCTCCATAATGCCTTGCAGCTATGACATAAAGTGGATTATTTCATACCTTGTACAGTGTTGGTCAGTGCCTGGTCATTATAGATCAGCAGTTCCCAGTGGAGCACAGTTTGTGCTGCAGAGTTGTTTTTCATCTCCATAGCTACTGGGTAAGTCTCTCACTCCTTTAGTGTGTAAGCTCTTATGGTTAGTGGGGCCCTTTGTCTCATGTAGAGTGTAAGCTCTTATGGTCAGCGGGATCATCTCTCTTCTGTAGTGATGAGTGAACATGCTCGCCACTACTCGCTACTCACGGAAGTATCACAGTACTCGGTGTACACGGCGATCACCGAGCATTTCCGGGAATACTTGGTGGGAACTCTGGTCTCCACCCAGCATTTTTGGCGGACTTTACAAACCCAATCACGATGCAGGGATTGTCTGCCAGGCAATGAAACGCCATAGCAATCTTTGTTGTGGTCGCGCAGTGATTGGCCGCACAGCATCATCAGGGGTATAAGAGACCAGACGCCGCATTCAGCTCCGGATTGAGAAAGTGTAGGGAGAGCTGCTGCCGAGATAGGATCAGATTTGGTGATTTATTAGCCTGTGTGGGGTCTACCATCCTAAACTATTCAAATCCTGATAAACCAACAGTCCTTCTAAGGACTAATTCCGGATTATATAGGTTCCAGTGTTAGGTAGGCAGGGTAGTGTGCTTCGCTCTATACACATCAGTGCAAGGCCTGCAGGCACTGTATGTGTGTATATAGAGTTCTGGTGCTGCTGCTACACGTATGATATATTGGCTGTATATAGATAGCCCCAGGTGTAACTGGAATACAGGCCACACATTTTGACTGTACTTAAAAACACCAGTTTTTAGCCGAAAGAAAACAAAAGAAACAGCACACACATTTGTCGTACTGGTATCTCCGTGCCAGCTCATATCTGTGCGTGCTCAAAGTTTGGCCAGTGTACGCCAGTTTTTTTTTTGCCCTGGGTGTGACTGTACTTAAAAACACCAGTATTTAGCCAAAAAAACAGGTCACACATTTGTCATACTGGTATCTCAGTGCCAGCTCATATCTGTGTGTGCTCAAAGTTTGGACCAGTGTACGCCATTTTTTTTTTGCCCTGGGTGTGACTGTACTTAAAAACACCAGTATTTAGCCAAAAAAACCAAAAACAGGTACACATTTGTCGTACTGGTATTCTCATTCCAGCTCATATCTGTGCGTGCTCAAAGTTTGACCAGTGTACGCCATTTTTCATTTTTTGCCTTGGGTGTGACTGCACTATATACAGCACTATGTTGCATTTTTAAAAAACAGCCATATTTAACAGTGGGTCTACCTGTGACATGCCTCATACATCCGTGTGCTCAAAATTGAGGCATGTAGCCTAACTTCCCTTTTTTGGGAGTCTGCACTTCGTTATACCAATAGTCTTTTTTATCCAAAAAATCATAAAAACTTAATCAGTCTGTACTCTCAGGCTGAGGCCATGGTGTTCTGTGCAAAATCTTTTTTGGGCATGTTGCATATCTGTTTCCTTGTGCTTTGTTTTCAAAAATCAAAAACATAATTACAGTCTGTTTCTCAGGCTGAGGCCTGGTTGTATCTGTGGTGGAAAATCTTTTCTTGGCAGGCATACGTTGCATATTCTGTCTGCTGCCTTGGTCTATGCCTTTTTATTGATTTTCAAAAAGTAACCAAAAACATAACCCCAAAAAGTAATACAGTCTGTTATCTCAGGCTGAGGCCTGGTGTATCTTTGGTGGAAAAATATTTTCTTGGCAGGCATGCGTTGCATAGTTCTTTTTGCTAGCCTTGTTCTATGCATTTTTTATTGTTTTCAAAAAGTAACAAAAAATACATACCGTATATACTCGTGTATAAGCTGACCCGTGTATAAGCCGACCCCCCTAATTTTGCCACAAAAAACTGGGAAAAATTATTGACTCATGTATAAGCCGGGTGTATAAACTGCCCTCCTGCTCTGTGCTGCCCCCATCCTGCTCCCCCATCCAGCTCTGTGCTCCCCCATTCTCCTCTGTACTCCCCCCTCCTGCTCCGTCCTCCGATGTGCCCTCCATCCTCCCCTGTCCTACTCCATGATTCCCCCGCCCTCCTCCACGCTTCCCCCGTCCACCGATCTCCCCCCCAGTCCTGCTCCATGCTTCCCCCGTCCTCCGTTCTCCCCGTCCTCTATGCTTCCCCGTCCTCCTCTATGCTTCCCCCGTCCACCGATCCCCCCCGTCCTGTTCCATGCTTCCCCGTCCTCCGTTCTCCCCTGTCCTCCTCCATGCTTCCCCCGTCCTGCTCCAGCTTCCCCCGTCCTCCTCCATGCTTCCCCCGTCCACGTTCTCCCCCCCGTCCTGTTCCGTGCTCCTTGTCCTCTCCTCCATCATACTCACCCCTCCCTGTGCCATAGCTGAGCGTCCCTGCAATCCTGCGTTCTCCCCGTCTTCCTGCAGCTCTCTCCAGCACTGAGCGGTGATGTAATACCGCTCATTAAGGGCATGAATATGGAGGCGATGCCCATGGGAGTGGCGTCGCGTCCATATTACATGACCTTAATGAGCGGGTATTACGTCACCGCTCAGTGCTGAAGAGCTGCAGGAAGACGAGGAGAGCTGCAGGATTGCAGGGACGCTCAGCGATGGCACGGGGAGGGGTGAGTATGATCCCAGCCACCGGCTCCTGCCGCGGCACCCCCTCCCTCGCTGGTTTCTGCCCTATGACTCGTGTATAAGCCAAGGGGGCATTTTCAGCACGAAAAAAGGTGCTGAAAATCTCGGCTTATACACGAGTATATACGGTAACCTAAAAAATTAATACAGTCTGTTATCTCCGGCTGAGGCCTGGTGTTTCTGTGGTAGAAAAATCTTTTCTTGGCAGCCATACGTTGCATAGTTCTATCTGCTAGCCTTGTTCTACGTCTTTATTATTATTTTCAAAACCTAACCAAAAAGATAACAAAAAAATAAATTAATACCATCTGTTATCTCAGGCTTAGGCCTGGTGTATCTGTGGTGGAAAAATCTTCGCTTTGCAGGCATACTGATCACATATAATTTTTCTCCAAATAAATCCATTTGTATTGAGTTTTTCAAATATTTCTGTAGTCCATTTAAAATGGGCAAGGCAAGGGGCAAGGGATGGGGAAGTGGACATGATGCTGATGGTGCATGCAGAGGACGAGGCCGTGGCCAAGCTGAAAGTGGGCCGCAGCAAAGACCCACATCTTCGCGCTCGATCTTCCTGTCCCAGTTTCTAGGGGACCGCAGCACAACACTATTGAAGCCAGAGCAATGTGAAACGGTTGTTGGTTGGATAGCGGATAATGCTTCCAGTCACTTAGCCACCACCACCACCATGTCTTCCGCACGGTCAAGTCTGAGTGTGGACCGGATATTACTCACCCTGATCCTCCTTCCTCCCACCATGTCGAGTGCCTGATACAACTGATCCCAGAGTCGGACACTCCGAAGAGCTGTTCAGTTTTCCATTTGGAAATTCGTGCCTCTCGCCCGCTCCACTTGAAGCTGGGCAATATGATATTCCATGTAGCGATGCACAAATCTTTGAGCAGCCACGGTCACAAGAAGTGGACGATGATGAGACACAATTTCCGGAAAGTCAGGAGGAGGAGCAGGGTGTGGATGTGGAAGACGAGGTGGTGGATGACATAGTGACTGACCCTACCTGGCAGGAGGACATGCAGAGAGAGGACAGCAGCACACATGGGGAAGGAGGCATATCACCCCAACAGGCAGGAAGAAGCAGTGTGTTAGCCGCAGAGAGAAGGCGTGCATCCGTTCCCCGTAAAACCAACAGGACGGAAGTTGCCATTCCAACTGTTAGATCTTCCTGAGTCTGGTTATTTTTTAAAGACTCTGCAAAGAACCCCAAACAAGCCATTTGCAGCACTGGCCATGCCCGCATCAGCAGGGGTAGCAAAACTACCAGCCTGACCACCACCAGCATGATTAGGCACATGGCAGCAAAGCACCCGACTTTGTGGGCTGAACCCCAGGCCCCAGTAACACTGTCTGCAGGTGACAACACTGCTTCTTCCACTGTTTTGCGTACAGGCCAATTCCAATTTCACCGTGCCTGTGAAGATGCCTCGGGCCCTGCACCTGTTGCTGCCCATAGTCAACCAGCAGCTTCATCAAGCCCGTCCACGTCCTTGTCCCAGCCCAGCATTCAGTTGTCTATACCCCAGTCATTGGAATGCAAGCGGAAATACTCAGCCAATGCCCCACAGGCCACAGTACTTAATTCACACATTT
>JARQOD010000003.1:352613716-352727547 GCA_033576555.1 Oophaga sylvatica | reverse complement strand
CAGTCTGTTATCTCCGGCTGAGGCCTGGTGTTTCTGTGGTAGAAAAATCTTTTCTTGGCAGCCATACGTTGCATAGTTCTATCTGCTAGCCTTGTTCTACGTCTTTATTATTATTTTCAAAACCTAACCAAAAAGATAACAAAAAAATAAATTAATACCATCTGTTATCTCAGGCTTAGGCCTGGTGTATCTGTGGTGGAAAAATCTTCGCTTTGCAGGCATACTGATCACATATAATTTTTCTCCAAATAAATCCATTTGTATTGAGTTTTTCAAATATTTCTGTAGTCCATTTAAAATGGGCAAGGCAAGGGGCAAGGGATGGGGAAGTGGACATGATGCTGATGGTGCATGCAGAGGACGAGGCCGTGGCCAAGCTGAAAGTGGGCCGCAGCAAAGACCCACATCTTCGCGCTCGATCTTCCTGTCCCAGTTTCTAGGAGACCGCAGCACAACACTATTGAAGCCAGAGCAATGTGAAACGGTTGTTGGTTGGATAGCGGATAATGCTTCCAGTCACTTAGCCACCACCACCACCATGTCTTCCGCACGGTCAAGTCTGAGTGTGGACCGGATATTACTCACCCTGATCCTCCTTCCTCCCACCATGTCGAGTGCCCTGATACAACTGATCCCAGAGTCGGACACTCCGAAGAGCTGTTCAGTTTTCCATTTGGAAATTCGTGCCTCTCGCCCGCTCCACTTGAAGCTGGGCAATATGATATTCCATGTAGCGATGCACAAATCTTTGAGCAGCCACGGTCACAAGAAGTGGACGATGATGAGACACAATTTCCGGAAAGTCAGGAGAAGGAGCAGGTGTGGATGTGGAAGACGAGGTGGTGGATGACATAGTGACTGACCCTACCTGGCAGGAGGACATGCAGAGAGAGGACAGCAGCACACATGGGGAAGGAGGCATATCACCCCAACAGGCAGGAAGAAGCAGTGTGTTAGCCGCAGAGAGAAGGCGTGCATCCGTTCCCCGTAAAACCAACAGGACGGAAGTTGCCATTCCAACTGTTAGATCTTCCTGAGTCTGGTTATTTTTTAAAGACTCTGCAAAGAACCCCAAACAAGCCATTTGCAGCACTGGCCATGCCCGCATCAGCAGGGTAGCAAAACTACCAGCCTGACCACCACCAGCATGATTAGGCACATGGCAGCAAAGCACCCGACTTTGTGGGCTGAACCCCAGGCCCCAGTAACACTGTCTGCAGGTGACAACACTGCTTCTTCCACTGTTTTGCGTACAGGCCAATTCCAATTTCACCGTGCCTGTGAAGATGCCTCGGGCCCTGCACCTGTTGCTGCCCATAGTCAACCAGCAGCTTCATCAAGCCCGTCCACGTCCTTGTCCCAGCCCAGCATTCAGTTGTCTATACCCCAGTCATTGGAATGCAAGCGGAAATACTCAGCCAATGCCCCACAGGCCACAGTACTTAATTCACACATTTCTCTTCTGCTTGCGCTCGAAATGTTGCCTTTTCAGCTCGTTGAAAGGTAAGCTTTCTGCAACCTGATGGCGACGGCCGTAGCAAGGTACTCGGTCCCCAGTCGCCACTATTTCTCCTGTTGTGCTGTATTGGCATTACACCAGCATGTATCCCACAATATTACCCGTGCCCTCAACAATGCTGTTACTGGAAAATTCCACCTAACCATGGACACGTATTCAAGTGCCTGTGGGCAGGGATGGTACATCTCACTGACGGCACACTGGGTTAACATAGTGGAAGCCAGGACCCAGTCAGACCTTGTGATGGAACACATCCCCCACGCCAAGGATTGCGGGCCCTACATCAATCAGGGTTGCCCCCACAGTCTACAGCTCCTGCACCTCCTCCTCCTCTTCTTCATCCTCCATCTCAGAAATGAACACATCAGTCAGAAGTTGAAAGCACTGCAGCACTGCCTCAGCCAAGCGGCAACAGGCTGTGCTGAAGCTAATCTGCATAGGTGACAAACAGCACAATGCAGTAGAGTTGTGGACAGTGCTGAAAGAGCAGTCAGATATTTGGATGACACCGATGAACCTACAGCCAGGCATGGTCGTGAGTGACAATAGCCGGAACCTGGTAGCGGCTCTGAGGCAAGGTGAGCTCACACACGTACCTTGCCTGGCCCATGTGCTTAACCTCATGGTTCAACGTTTTCTCAAAAGCTACCCAGAGCTGCCAAATCTGCTAGTGAAAGTACGCTGTCTGTCTGCCCATTTTAGACAGTCAGCTACAGCTTCAGCCACCCTTGCCGTGCTTCAGCAGCGTTTGCAGCTTCCAGCTCACCGACGGGTGTCTGATGTCCCCACACATTGGAACTCTACACTGCATATGTTGAAAAGGATTTGTGAGCAGAAGAGGGCAGTTGTTGACTACCAGCATCAACAAGGCCGTCGATATTCAGTTCAGACTCCACACATAAGACCTCAGGAGTGGACATGGATGTCAGACATATGTACCATCCTCCGGAACTTTGAGGACCGCACCAAGATGGTGAGCAGCGATGATGCCATAATTAGCGTCACCATCCCGCTTTTCAACAGTCTTAAAACCTCTCTGCTCACAATTAAAGATTATACATTGCAGGCAGAGCAAGAGGACACGGAGCAAGGAACCATACAGGGTGTTTACATTTAGTTCAGCCTCATGTCGTCGCAATGTGGATTCGTAAAAAATGAGGAGTAGGAGGAGGAGGAAGAACAGGAGCTACTTTTATGGGCTATAGACGGTACTACAACCACAGCTGTCATATCGTCTGTTCAGCGGTGATGGCCTGAGGACAAGGGGAGGAGGAGGATGAGGATGAGGAGGAGGAGGACAGTATGGTCAGTTGTCCTGTAGGTGAGGACACAGAATTCTTCCCTGTTAGTAGTCTGGCACGCATGGCTGACATTATGTTGCGCTGCATTTCCAGTGACCTTCGCATTCAAAAAATTTTCAGTGACCCTCATTACTGGTAGGTGACACTTCTAGACTCACGCTACAAGGAAAACTTTCAATCTCTTCTTCAGAAGGCAGACAGGTGTACTAAAATGTTGCTGTACCAGAGGGCCCTTGTCACGGAATTACTGAAAAAATTCCCATGTGAGAAAGCTGGCAGCAGACGTCAGTTTGTTGTACAGCCAAGGAGTCCAAGCGAGAGAGACAGAAGTACAATCCAGTTCAGGCAGTGGAACAATGGCAAAGTTCTGGGACAGTTTTCTCAGACCCTCCCATCGTGCCGCCACAGAGGCAAGTGGTGCTGGCACAAGAGGTGCAATGTTTGGGAAGATGGTGAGGGAGTACCTTGCAGATAGTAAAAAAAACGTCCTCCGTGATTCCTCTGTGCCTTTTAATTATTGTTTCTCCAAGCTGTACACATGGCAGGAACTGACTCTCTATGCCTTGGAGGTCCTGGCCTGCCCTGCTGCTAGCATTCTGTCAGAGCGGGTTTTTGGTACCTCTGGTGGAATTTTAACAGATAAGCACATCCGCCTGTCAACTGACAATGCTGACTCTTATAAAAATGAACAGGGGCTGGATTGGGCAAGATTTCTGTACACCACCGAATGAAAACAGCGAAACATAACCTCAAATACATTGTCTTTTTTGTGGAGGTGTATTTTCATGCACCTTTTCACAACTACACATGGGTATCTGCTTCCTGATTTGGTCTGCTTGGTGTTATCCTCCTCCTCATCATCCACAAACAGTACACCAGAGTGAACGTATTCTGTGATGCAAAAGTCACTAAATTTTTGGCAAGGGTGTTTTTATGATGGCCGTTACTTATTTGAAACCAAAACAAATGTTACTCCCCCAGGGGGAAATCTCATAAAAATTAGATGTCTGTATATTCTTCCCATTTATTCTTATATTTTCCATTTTTCCTATCTGTGGAACAACCTCTTATGACCTAGTGTATTCCTCTCCAATATAAAAATAGTAAACTCCTATTATATTATATATATCTTTTTATATTCCTGTCTCTGAGCTGTTACTTGGGACAAACATACCTCGTTGGACACATTCTGACTTCATATCTATGAACTTGTGTTCGCCCCTCCCTTTCGTTATTTTCTTTCATAGGTGGATTCACATTTTTTATTTATTTGGTTTATTTCAGTATCATTTATCATCAATGTCTCCACATTGTCCGCCATTAGATGACCAGGGTTAACATTTTCTGTGCTGCTACAGGCAGTCCAGTTTTTGGCAAGGGTGTCTATGATGCCCATAAAATATTTTTGATAATTTTACTCCCCCAGGGGAAAATGTTTGCCAGCCCATACACAAGTGTATGTGCATTCCAAGTGTAGGAGACCCGCTCCTTTAAATTGGGCCTAGTTTTGAATCAGGCCTTCCTCCACGTCTCATCAGTCTCTGCCAGTAGATCACCAGGGTTAATGTGTTCCATGCTGCTACGGCCAGCGTCGAATTCCTAACAAGGGTAGGTGTTTTTTCTGAGCGTAAAATACTTATTATGGAAAAGGTGGAGGTGTACCCCAAAGGGGAAAATGTTTGCCAGGACCAGCAACTTTGTGTATGGGCATTCCGAGTATAGGAGACCCGCTCCTTTATCTTATTGGTAATATGTATGGTTGAAGATGAAGAAGATTGTGCCACGGGTGTGTTTATTGTTACGGACGGTGCACTCCTCTTTAAACTTAGTTTTTCACAAGCATTTATCAGTTTGTTTGGTTTTCCTCCGACACTGATCTGCTTTCTGTAATTCAGCATCTCACATATATATAGCACTTTGCCCTTTATACAGACACATGCGTGTTTAGCAACATGTTTTGGACGGGCATTTCTTAGGCCGAGTCTCATACGCGCATCTGTTACACCGATCTTCTGACGGCATTAAACCGATTCTGGTAGTTGATGGTGGCTAAACGACGAATCATTGTAGACTAGTGTTGAGCGATACTGCTCGATATCTAAAAATATCGTATCGGAATGGTATCGCCGATATCACTAAATATCGTCGATATCCGATTCCGATACCGGAAGTCCAATGTAAGTCTATGGGAACAAAATATCGCAACAACAAAAAACCCTTTCTTTCGTTGTAAACACAAAATATACACACATAGAATACATATATATATATATATATATACATGTCATTGTGACATATATATATATACATATATTTATAGTTTATACACTTCTACATAGTAAAATAGACTCTGATTCAATTGCCGGGTAAAGCCGTGACATACCCCATAGAAGTCGACGGGCTCGGTGCCGAGTACCCCCAAAACCTCTGGCTCTGTGCGACTCAACTTGGGCGTCACAAACAGGATTCTGTACTCGCTATAAGCGAGTCCTGTGTGCCTGAATTGAACTGGTTTTGTGCTTGAGAATTGCTAAAATCATCAGAGAATGTATTTGCCATTTTTCCGCCATATCTGCGTCACGACGAGGCACTGGTGAAGAAGAAGGGGGTGCTCTTTGTGGGTGTACACTCACTCAGTGGCGCGAAAACGATGGCCGACCACTCTAAATGGTACTGCAAAGTAAGATCGTGCCCCACAGCTCTGGAGTTCCGCCTCCTCATCCTCCTCAGTGTGCGGAAACTAACACGAAGGTCCCGCCTCACTACAAAAGAGGGGCCCTCTCCAGATGCTAATGACACATGTGACTTGGCAGAGATGGCTAATGGACACGAGCAGAAGTGTGAAGGGATGGAGCAGTCAGAGCTCTCCCCCCACGGAAGCGACCCGATCGCCACGGAACCACCGTTGGGCACCCGGCCTGGAAACCCTCCTACGCTGCAAGAAGCGGAGGATACCCTAAGAGGCCTGGCCCGGCACTGGGAGGAGGTCGCCAGGATGGAAGCCAGCTGGCGTGCCCTAAAACTAAACTTGGAGCGGCGCCAATCCCTTTTACCTGAAGTGTCTGTACCGGAAGGTGAGGCACCCGTTCTAGTAGAGGAGTCCGTGCGGGCATCCCAGCCCTTGCAATGTGATCCGGTTGACGTTGTCGCAGTGGAGGCACCCGTTCCTGCAAAAAACTCTGCACCGGCAGCACCCCAGATCCCGCTGTCTGCCCCCGTTGCTGAGATAGAAGAAGCGACACCCGTCCTCATGGAGGAGGCCGCGCAGGCACCAGAGGTCTACCTGTCTGTACCGGAGCCCCGACTGTCATCTGTTCCAGAGCCGACTGCTTCCTCTGCAGGTGAGCGCCGCCAGGACTGTCGGGCGCCAGGAGAGCTGCCGCAAACCGGACATCGTAAGCTGCAGTTTGATGGTGGAGACATGGAGATGCTGGTGGAGGAGAATTACAACCGGCGTCAGGAGGAAGAGTGGAGACGTTGGGAGCGGGAAGCAGAGCGACAAAGGGAGCAGCGAGAATCCCAAAAGCTTCGGCAACGTAACCTGGAGAAGGACCGGGCAGATAAGGACCGGATGAGAAAAGATAAAGGAACCCTGTGGGAGCCGCGGCGTAAGGGTGCAGTACGGAGCTTTAAATTGAAAGGTGGTTGGGGCTTCATCCAGGAGCCTGGACTTTATTTAGAAGTGTTTGTGACCCGGCGGGACGTGGA
Organism: Oophaga sylvatica; assembly: GCA_033576555.1. Lineage (NCBI taxonomy): Eukaryota > Metazoa > Chordata > Amphibia > Anura > Dendrobatidae > Oophaga > Oophaga sylvatica. Next base: position 352,721,019 of record JARQOD010000003.1, on the reverse strand, counting down.
GACTCACCTCCCAGAAGGACACCCGGGTAGGGACCTGTTGCCAGGAGACTTGGTGACTTACACCCGACACTGGGGTTACAATGGATGGTATGCCCTAAATGTTACCAGGTGCGACCCCTACTCCCCAGAGTGTCAGGAACCTGTGAGACCCTCAGAGCCTTCAGCCTCCCACATCCAGGCCTCTGCACAAGTGCCCACCCCACGCCGTAAATCTCCCCAGCCTCCCTCAGTGGTCTCCTCAGCAGCCCCAGCTATGGACATGATAACTATAGCTGGCCCGTACCCGGCGCCTGTTAGGCCCCCTGGGGTTCGTTCAGTCCGGGACATAGGGCTCCAGACTCGGAGGGAGATGAAAGAGGTGGCCATACAGACACAGATAGCGGGTCACGACTTGACTGTACAGGCCACACGACGTCATCAGGTCCTGGTGGTCCTTGGTGTCTTGGATGTTTGGCAAGCATCAGAAGAGTACCAGGTGGTACCTGGAACACCCCTGCCAAAGAATTATAAATAACCCGGACAGGGTCCCTGTATGTAAATAGTTAAATTGCTGATGTACCCGGACGGGTGAATGTTCATAAAAAAATTTTTAATTTAATAAAAAACACAACACAGTTTTCATTACTTTTATTACAGTCTCATCCTGCGACGCCATCGATCTCCTGTAAAAAAATAAAAAAAAAAACAGCAGTATACCACCTGTCCGACGCAGTCCATAGTAACGAGTGTCCCACGACGATCCAGCTCTGCTACATCAGAATGACAGGCAGAGCCTGTCATCCCGGCGCAGCACAGCTGATTACCTGCTTCCCCGGCGTGACGTCATCGGACTGGTTTACGGCCGGGATTACCCTGCAGTCACTGCAGTTATCGCGAAAAACTGCATGTGACCGCCAGGGAGAAGATAATGGCGGCCATCAAGCAGTCCAGGACGTGACCGCCGGAGATCTTCTGCCAGGTAAGAGCCGCTGACTCCTGACAGACCCGACCGACGGACACTCACAGTGACAGTGACAAATCCGATTCCGGTATCCGATATGACGAAAATATCGGTACTCGGAATCGAAAGCCCGATACAGCTAATATCGGCCGATACCCGATATTTGCAGTATCGTATCGCTCAACACTATTGTAGACTGTATCCTGGCTCTCATACCTCCCATAGCCACTGCTGTTATTAATCATGTACTTTCCCATTCCTGTCATTACCATGCCCCTTTTCCTGATCACTTCATCCAACGATTCGTCCGCCATATTTTTCCTAAAAAACCTGCATCTTCCCAGCAGCATCTGTGTAGGAAAACACGTTACAGTTTTGCCTGATGTTTATGATGCCCCTCAAAAAAATTATTTACACACTATGTTAATATCTACCCCCGGGGGGAAATGTTTGCCAGACAGTGTATGGGCATTCCAAGTGTAGGAAACCCGCTCCATTAAATTGGGCCTAGTTTTGAATCAGGCCTTCCTCCACGTCTCATCAGCCGCTGCCAGTAGATCACCAGGGTTAACGTGTTCCATGCTGCTACAGCCAGTGTCGAATTCCTAATAAGAGTGGGTGTTTTTCCTGGGCGTAAAATGCTTGTTATGGAAAAAGTGGAGGTGTACCCCACAGAGGACCAGCAACTTTGTGTATGGGCATTCCGAGTCTCGTAGACCCTCTCCTTTATCTCATTGGTAATATGTATGGGTGAAGATGAAGAAGCTTGTGCCACGGGTGTGTTATAGTTATGGATGGTGCACTCCTCTTTAAGCTTATTTTTCACGAGCATCCATCAGTTTGTTTCATTTTCCTCTGACACTGATCTGCTTTCTGTAATTCAGCATCTCACAAACATGTAGCACTTTGCCCTTTATACAGACATGTGCTACAGCCAGTGTCGAATTCCTAACAAGGGTGGGTGTTTTTGCTGGGCATTAAATACTTGTTATGGAAAAGGTGGAAGTGTACACCACAGGGCAAATTGTTAGCCAGCCCATACACTTAGTGTATGGCCATTCCAAGTCTAGGAAACCTGCTTCTTTAAATTTGGCCTACTTTTTCATCAGGCCTTCCTCCACGGCTCATCATCCACCGCCACTAGATCACCAGGGTTAACGTGTTTCGTGCTGCTACAGCCAGTGTCAAAATCTTTAACAAGGGTGGGTGTTTTTTCTGGGTGTTAAATACTTGTTATGAAAAAGGTTGAGGTGTACCACATAGGGGAAAATGTTGGCCAGCCAACACACTTAGTGTATGGGCATTACAAGTCTAGGAGACCCACTCCTTTTTAATGGCACATTTTTTGTTAAGAGGCCCGCCTCCATGTTTCTTCCAAGGGGGGATTGGGTTTATTGGGCTGCATATGACTTGGTAGCATGGCAGACCTTGCAGTAAATGCAAAAAAAAACAGAATGGAAGGACAAAATGAATAATGTGAAGTGAATTTTAATGGGTCCATCCAGTTTGTGGGTTCAAAGGCTTATTGGGGTGCATATGACTTGGTAGCCGGGCAGGCCTTGCATTCAATGCAACATTTTTTATGGATGCCCTCCTGGACATCTCGTGAAAGGGGTAGGGGGGTGATTCGTAATTCTTGGCACCCCATCCACTCACAGCATAGGCTATAAAAGTTTAGGAGAAAAACTGTTTAATAATGGCCCTTTAAGCAGATTAATGCTGCCTAATGTCCCTGTAAAAATAGGCACTGTGAATTTAAGAGTCTCACCTTCATAAATCAAGCAAGATGTGTCTGCTTATGTGTCACACACCACATGGCCAGCTAGGGATGCTAAATGTCACAATGACATTTCCCAGTGAATGCATTTGTTTTGGTTGAAAGCAAGTTGATGTCCCCGTGTCATTTGAGCATGTTTCCATCATTTTCAGAGGCATTTAAACATTTATAGGACCCCCGGGGGGGATCGCGGCAAAAATGCTCAGGTCTCCCATAAACTTACATTGAGCTCAGTTTTTAGTACCCCTCATTCCAATCTCTCGACGAACACGGCACCAAGCATTTAGTGATCGCTCATCACTACTTCTGTAGATTACTCTTAGATCAGTAGGTCCTTCTCCTATAATGAAAATCTTATGGCCAGTGGGATCTCCTCTCCCTCCTGTAGAGTGTAAGCTCCTATGGTCAGTAGGATTCTTTCTCTTGCAGAGTGAAGATGAGCCACCCGCCAGGGCCGTGGGATACTCGGCACCGAGCCCGTTGATGTCTATGGGGAATGTCACGGGTAGCACAGCTCGGTCCGTTGCCCTGGGCGCTCACTGAAAAATGGGGATATTTACAGGGGATTAAATGTTCATATAGTTTGTCGTGACGCCACCTGTAGTACCTGGTCAGGGTGACCAGCGCTGCTGTGCAGGTCCTCTGGAAGGGATGGTGTTGTGCAGCTAGATGATAAGTCTTCTACAGGTAAGACTGTATCCTCCCAGGGCAGATAGATGTAAGATAAAGCAATGGTGCAGGAGAGATGTAGCAGAGTGGAGTGTGCGACGGAGTAATAATGCAGGAAACAGTTCTTGTGCAGTTTCAAGGTTTTACTCACAGTCTGTCGGATCCATACAGATACCAGCCGGGTACTGTGTCCTTCCAGTGAGCAGTCCAGCAACCCTCAGGTAGATTGGTCACACTTCCAAAGACTCCCTTAATGTTCCTTTCCGGCCTTTCTCAATCAGTGCTACTCTCCCTTCTTCCTTGCACTACACCACAGAGCCCTCAGACAAGGCAGTATTAGGCCCTTTCAGATCACAGAGCACGACCCGATGTCTTTGGCCCTTGACCTCTTCTGAATTTCTCTGAGGTAAAAGATCATCGTCCGATGTCTGCACGTACTTGACCACTAAGCTGCCTCCTGGCGAGATTATGGTGGCAATGGCAATGCCACCTGAAGTGACCAATGCCTACGGTTTTACTAGTGGAGCTGAACTTTCCCACTAGTCTAGGGACCGTTCCCTGAAGTCGGCCTGGTCCTCTTTTGCAATGGGCTACGACTTGTAAGATCGTCTCTGCCCAGGACCCGTTCGCTCTCTCAGCACGGCTCTCTGAGGTAAACTCAGAAGAGCTGCAGGACAGCCCAGTACCCACCCTGGCTGCCTGACTCAAACTGAACTCTAAACTAACAAGCTGCTGCCTCATGCTGCAGCTAGCTCCACCCACCCACTTCTACACCCTTTACTAACCAGCCTGTAGCTCAGCACTGGCATGATGTGTGTGGATGCGGTGATGGAGTCAATGGGGTGCTTCCTTCTTACCTGAGAGTCAGGTGTCACACCGCTGGGTGCGATGCAACATCTCTGTGGCGACTGGACCCTCAGGGCGCCATATAAATGCTTATGGTCTGCTGTCTCCTCTCTCTCTCTCCTGTAGAGTTTAAGCTCTTATGGTCAGTGGGGTCCTCTCTCTCTTCTGTAGAGTGTAAGTTCTTATTGTCAGAGTAGTTTGCCAAATTGTTTGCCCAAGAATAGAAAGCTTACATTTGTTAAAATGAACCATACATGTCTTTCATCTATGGCTGATGTCAATGATTTGATTGTCAAAACTACCTTTCTGCATGGCTGTCTGTTGTGTGTTTTCTACACAATTCTGCTGCCGCCTGTTTTGGGGGCCAATACTTAGCCAGGCATCCACTGCCTGTCCATCATGCCATCTATACTGTAGTGCTGCTGCTACACTGGCCCTACACTGCCAGACATCTCCTTGCCTGGCCCGTTGTATTTTTCTATCTTGTATCTCTTTCACTGCCACAGTCTTGCCAGCCACACATCTCCTGGCTACCTACTGTGTTTTTTGTGCTACACTGTATTGCTGTTGCCCTACACTGCAGGACTTAATCATTTTATATTGTGCAGTTTCTAATGTTGGCACTACCACTTGATGCTCAGACACATCTCCTGCGCTTGCACAGTGTGCTATATAGCTACACTACACTGCTGCTCAAAAGCATACTCTCTTAAGAGTATGCAGTCATGAGACAGCTCCCAAATTAGAGTTAACATTTGAATGGCTTTTTGACAAGCCATTGCTTCTTTATTTTGAAAACAGCTATTCTATTACTGCTACGTAAAAAAAGGGATACATTTTGGACAACTTCATATAAAGCCTTTGTAATTGTTTAATCAATTTTGACAAAAGCACACTTGCAGATCGTCAAAAAATGATAATTGTTTCCCTTCTAGTTGAGAAGCCATTACTTCTTCACTTTCAAAACAGCACATGTTTTTGCTTCCAAAATAAAGGGATAATTTTTGGACAACTTGTGAAAAGCTATGGATTTTTCATTTAGTAAAGAAAAAAAAATTCTTGAAACTCCCCAAGCAGGGATCACTTCTATGCCACGACATGTGAAAAAGACATGGCTTTTTATGTTTGCACCAGCAAGGCAGGAATCTGCCCCCAAAGAGGGATTCTTTTTAGACCGTGTTTAAAATATTAGTAGCCTATAAAGTCTGCTACTGCAGTGTGTTATCCAGATAGGTTGAAGTCGCTTGAACATTAATAAGGCTGTGTTTCCATTAAATAGCTCTGAAGGAGTTCAATACACTCAGAGTGCTATACACATCTTTTCTGGACAATTAGAAGTTTTGCAAACTTTATGCCAAATTTATTTGCCATAAATTATATTTTTTGAGGAAAATGTGATGAATTTCAAAAGCTCCCTCCACTCGTCTATCTAGAAAACCTCAAAGTGCTACACACGTCTTTTCAGAGCAATTGAAGGTTTTGTAGTACTTTTATTTCAAATATACTTTTCTGGGGAAAATTCTGCAAAGTTGTGAATATGAATTTCCCCAAATTTGCCCATCTTTAATTACTTTTTTATTATAAGATGGGAGAGAACAATACTTCAAGAAAACCTTTGGGGAGGCCTTCTATTTTAGAATGAATATGATTCTGTTGCGCTACAGTTTTATTAATGACCACCAAATTAAACTCTAGAGAAAATTCAGCTTAGTGAAAAATACAATTAGTAAAATAATGCACAGATGTTTTTATTTGCAAGTGTCTATAAATGATAAAATCATCGCATTCATTACTGTCTTGTGAAATGAGTATAATGATCAGATCTCATAACTTTAGTTCTAGCTAGCTGCGATTTACCAGGTATAGCAGGCATATATATTGTATTATGTTTATTATCAGATATGTTTACACAAATATATACAAAAATATTCCCTTAGAATATCAAAATTTCATTTTGATGAGAAGCAGCGGTAAAATATGCAGCATTTTTTTTTACTTTAATAGTCAACTAAAACATTTAAAAAATGGTTTATAAGAAATGTTAAGATTATCTTTTTTTATTTAAAATGCAAAAATATAATTGTTTGCAATATCATCATTTCACTGCTCTAATCGTATAAAAAAATATTTCTCCATGTAGAAAACATTTTTGTTTACTTTGCAGTTTACATTTTCCAATTTAGTTAACCCCCTTAGGGATATTGTCTATTTTGGCCTTCAGTATGCAGGAATTGTTTTTAATCCTCATTTAATTTCAAAAGCCATAAAATTTTTAGACTGTATGAAGACATATGTTGTATGCGAAACATTGTCTATTTTTTCTAATAATACCATTTTGGGGTAAATTGAACGTATTATAGTACTTTTATGAAAAACAGAAATAAATAATAAAAACAAAAAACACGTTTTTTATGTTTTACTATTTTTGAACATTAAAAATATATTTGTTGAAAATAATGTTTTATTCATATAATTTTAAGGTACAAACAAAATTTTAAGTAATTTTTTTTAAAGGCAGGCTAAACAAATAACAGCAATTCTGATCTTGCCACTATATGTGATGTTGGAATTTTCGTGCAATTGCTTCAATAATACATAGCAATATTGTTATATTGCAGTACATTATCAGACCGCTAATGATGTGATGAGAAAAGCAGCCCTTTCCTTCTTTCCAAGTGCTTAGATATCATGGCTGTTATTGACCTATACATCTAAGGGGTTAAATGGCCGGGATCAAAGTTAGCTGTACAGTAGGGTGTCCACTGCATCTTCATTTTGTGAATGTAGGGTGTTGCTCACTAAAGCTCACCTGCCGCTGTTGTACACTCCTCAATTTTGAAATTGTAACACCAAGAAAGAAAAAGTCATGGAGCTATGAAAATCACAGGATGATTAGACATGTTAATTATATGGAAACTATGAAAAAAATTAAAACATCTCAGGCCGAAATACTTGTGCTTATAAGTCTTGGCATGTTTTCAATTAAGTTATTAGTGGTTGCCTGAGGAATGTTCTGCTTCTCTGAATACACTTGGACAAATTATCAAGATCTGCTGCTGGCAGCTCCTTTGATGTCCCAGATGTGCTCAATGGGAGACAAGTGTACAAAGACACTGCTGGTCATGATATGTTCAGGGTATGCAGGCTTCTCACAGTATCACCAGCAATATGCGACCTGGCATTGTTTTAAAAAATGCCTCCTGGGACACTTTGAAGAAATGGTCACACCACTGGTTACACCACAAAATCAATGTAGGGCCGAGCTATTTGTGTACCTGGACGACATGTGGGATCCTGCTACAGACTATTATGCCACAACTCACCATAATACCGGTAGTAGGTTCAGTATGATATTCCCTTGTGAAGGCCTCTTTATGGTGTTGCCCATGTGGTCTGCAAACCAATTTCTGACTCTCATTGTATTTAAGACAAAATCGTGACTCACCGCCAAAGATAGACCTTCACTGCCGTGTTGCAACACTCCTGAGATTATGATGTGAGGTGGCATCATACATGGTACCTGAACCCCATCTACTCTTCATGCCAGGAATAGAAACATCTCACAGTTATATTGATTTGATTATGGAGCAAGCAGTTTGGTTATTTTTCCAACGTGTCTTAGGACCCATTTTTCAACATGTCAGCTCCAGGCCATATATTGCTTGTGCTACAGTGAACAACTTGTTTGGTGTAAATATATTGCCATGACCTGCAAAATCTACAGACTTTTTTCCTATTAACACATCTTGGATGCCATTGATCAATTAAAAGAGATAGCTGCCAGCATAGGATCTTGATGATTTGCCCAAATATATTCAGTGGGTCAGAGTATTCCACAGACAACCTATAATAACCTCTTGGATAGCAGCCAAGGCTGTAACTGCGTAGATTTCTGTGTGTCGCTCATAATTGAAGCTAAATACATTGAGCTGTTTCAAAAATTTTGTTTCTATTTTATTCATCCTGTCATTTTCATAATTCCACGGTATTTAAATTTTAATGTTGAGCAGTGTGTATTTACTGTACCAAGTTCAAAAGGGTTAAACATTTCAGTTTAATGGTCAATAAATGATTAAAACAATTAAAACTATACAAACTAGTCAGTGTAAAAATAATCACTCTACTCCTGATTTATGTGTTGTACTGTTAATGATGAGGACTTGATTAAAGGGAGTCTGTCACCCCATTTTTCATATAGGGCAGAGCAGTGAGCCTGCGCAGGAGCCGCGACAGGAAGCAAAGAAGAGGACATCTTCACTGCAAGATGGGAGGCGCCGGACCGGACCTCGACGCCCATTGGACCGGACCGGACGCCGAACCGACCCTGGGTGAGTATAATATATCTCGTTTTTCTTCACTTTCAGGTGACATCGGGGCTTATCTACAGCATTACAGAATGCCGTAGATAAGCCCCTGATGGCGGTGACTGCATCCTATACTCGAAAAATGAGGAGACAGATTCCATTGAACTGGAGGAATTACTTCCTTCCTCAGTGGAGGATATGAAAGGTTCAGAGTCCATGGAACATTGACAAGGATTTTAAGAATTAAGGTATGTGGTGTGAGAATATGAGTAGAAACATGTTGGTCTTCAGTGTATCGTGATGTGTTTCTTCACCTTCATCAGGAAATCTATGGTTACAGAATCCATATGTGAATATCTTGTGAATTATTTATCTGATCTGCTAATCTACATATTTGCGACCGCGGTCTTTGCGCCCCTGATCCCAAACACACAGCCAAGGAAATGCTCAATTGGTTTCAGAGAAAAAAATAAAGCTGATATAATGGCCGAGCCAATCACCAGAATCCAATAGAAAAATTTATGGAAGGAACTAAAACTCAGAGTTTACTTTGAAAATTGGTGACACATTGAATACTTATGTCACCCACTGTACTGTATCTATCTATTTATCTATCTACATATACACAATCATTGCTGAAAGTGTTGGCACCATTGAAAATGAAATATTTCTCCCAGAAAATTATTGCAATTACACATGTTTTGTTATACACATGTTTGTTTCCTTTGTGTTTATTGGAACAACACAAAAACAGAGAAAAAAAAGGCAAATTGGACACTCTTTCACACAAAACCTCCACAATTGTCTGGACAAAGTTGTTGTCACCCTTAACAAAATATTTGCATCCATTGGAATAAATAACTGCAATCAATTGTGTTTCTTAACAATTAACAAGCTTCTTGCACCTCTCAACTGGTATTTTAGGGCACTATTAGTTTACAAACTGCTCCAGCTCTCTTATATTTGATTGGTGCTTTCTCCCATAAATTTTAAGTTCTCTGAACAGGTGTTCAATGGGATTTAGATCCTGTGTCATGTATAGTGTACAGTTCCTATAGCGTCTTGTGCTTGGGTGCGAGGAAAACACAGGAGACATAGGTTGAAATGAAATGACTTGTATTACTACATACAAGCATGCTGAAAAGTTCACACAGTTTGCAGGAACAGAGTCAGGAGACACAGCAGGCCAGAGTAATTTCAAGCACTACAATAAATCTCCAAAGCAGGTTCAGGATCTCTTCTCTGTACCGTAATTCCTCTGCAAACATGGATTCACCAAACAGCAGGTTTCCAGAGTCCAAAAGTGTTCAAAGGTTCCTCAGTAGGGAATAGCTGGAGTACAAGTCCAAGGTTACCAGGAGTCAGGTCACAGACTGACTGAGGCTTGATTCAGGAGCACTGATTGTTCAGCTGAGGCTGCTTAAGAAGCAAGAGGGAAGAATCAGGGCGGGAACATGAAAACTGGAACTCCATATTAACTGAGGGCAAGAGCTGCAGAAAGACAGAAAGCAAAATGGCCGACGGAAAACTGAGTTTCAAGGAACATGTCAACAGAGACAAAGAACCTTACATTACTCCCCCCTTAGGAACAACCTCCGGATGACCTCAGACCAGGCTTGTCAGGGTACCTCTGATGAAACTGGCGGAGCAGGCGAGGAGCATTTACATTGTTGACTGGTTCCCATGAGTTGTCCTCCACTGGGTAGCCCTGCCATTTAATCAAATATTGCAACTGATTTCTGTACAACCTGGAATCTAGAATCCTTTCCACCATAAATTCTTCCTGACCATCGACCAGCACTGGGTCAGGGCAAGGAGAAGAACGTCCTGGAAACGTATTGGGTGTTGCAGCCTTTAGTAGGGATACATGAAAGACAGGGTGGATTCTCATAGTTCTGGGCAGTTGAAGACGACAAGCAACAGCACTTATAATCTTACTGATCTTATAAGGTCCAATGTACTTATGTCCCAATTTAGACGATGGAATCTTTAATTTAAGATTTCTGTTGACAGCCAGACCAAATCTCCTACCTTGAAAGCTGGTGCAGGTTTACGAAATTTATCTGCTGCTTTCTTGTACTTTCCTGAGCCAATTCTAGATTTTCCTTTAGAAGATCCATATTCTTTTGTAAAGAAGTGATTCTTTCAGCCACTGCCGGCAAGGGCGTATCTATGGGAAATCGAGGAAGAATGTTAGGATGATAACCTAGATTGGAGTAAAAAGGAGACTGCTTAGTGGAGGCGCTCTGAGAGTTGTTATAAGAGAACTCAGCCAGTGGAAGTAGATCCACCCAATCATCCTGTAGGTGGCAGATAAAACAGCGGAGATACTGCTCCAGGGTCTGATTGGTTCGTTCTGTCTGTCCATTAGTCTGAGGATGAAAAGCAGAAGAAGGTTTACTTTAATGTCCAATGCTGCACAGAAATTTTGCCAAAACCTTGAAGTGAATTGCACCCCTCGATCCGAAATGACCTCATCCGGTACTCCATGTAAGCGAAACACATTCTTAATCATCAAGTCTGATGTCTGTTTTGCAGTGGGTAAGCCGACACAAGGGATAAAATGAGCTGCCTTTGTTAGACGGTTAACCACCACTAGAATGGTGTTCTTCCCTTGAGAGGTTGGTAACTCCACAATGAAGTCCATAGAAATGGATCCCCACGGGCGGGACGGGGTGGGAAGAGGTTGCAACAGACCAGTTGGTGAGGAGCGAGGTGTTTTGCATCTTGCACAGACTTCACATGAAGTGACATAGTTTAAAACATCTTTCCTGTAAGTGGGCCACCAAAGAAACGAGAAAGAAATTCTTGTGTCTTTAGAATTCCCCTATGCCCGGCTATCTTGGAATCGTGGATGAGTTGCAATACTCTCAATCTGACTGTTTCAGGTATATACAGACGTTGTCCCTGAATCCACACACCATTCTTAAAGACAAGACTTACGTCCCTTGGGGGTTGAGCCAACAAAGAATCCCATGGTATGCTTCCTTGATGTCCTTAAGTAGGTCTTGATTATGAATCACTCCCAGGAATCTAGAGTCAGGAAGAATAGTCTTAGGAGGAGTAAGTGGACGTGTCTCTGCGGAATGAATCCTAGAGAGTGCATCAGCCTTTCCATTGCGCGATCCTGGTCTATAAGAAATGACAAAATTAAATTGGTTTAGGAAAAGATTCCAGCGAGCCTGGCGAGGAGTCAGGCACTTAGCCGACCTGATAAATTCAAGGTTACGATGGTCTGTCAGGACGACTATTTGCTGTGCAGCTCCCTGAAGAAGGTGTCTCCATTCCTTGAAGGCGGCAATAATGGCCAACAATTCTCTATTGCCCACATCGTAGTTCCTCGCAGCCGAAGACAACTGCTGGGAAAAGAAGGCACAGGGATGCAAGACATTCTTCTCACCTGTTCTCTGAGAGAGTATAGCTCCAACGGCACAGTCTGAAGCATCCACCTCTATTATGAAGGCAAGCTCGGGGTTGGGATGTACTAAGATAGGTGCGGTGGTAAATTTATCCTTTAAACAGGAAAATGCTTCCTGAGCTTGCGGGGTCCAGGAGAACCTAGACTGTTTCTGGGTAAGTTGGGTGATAGGTGACACTACCTCAGAAAATTTTTTAATGAAACGTCTATAGAAGTTGGCAAACCCGATGAAGCGCTGCACCTCCTTCACATTTCTAGGAATTGGCCAATCCTTGATGGCTTGGGTCTTGCTTCCATCCATACTAATCCCTTGTGTAGATAGTACATACCCCAGAAATTGAATTTCGGTCCTATGGAATTCACACTTTTCAAGTTTGATGTAGAGATGGTTTTGTCTTAGGCGTTCTAAGACCATTCTCACATGTCCATGATGTTCCTCTGTGGAGTTAGAAAAAATTAGAATATCATCCAGATAAATCACCACAAATGTATCTAGGAGATCCCTGAAGATATCATTCACGAAGTGTTGGAAAGTGGCTGGGGCGGTACTCAGACCAAAAGGCATAACTAGATATTCAAAGTGTCCATAGCGTGACCTGAAAACAGTCTTCCATTCATCCCCAGGTCTAATACGGACCAAGTTATAGGCCCCACGGAGATCCAGTTTAGAGAAAATTTTGGCATGCCGCACTCTCTCCAACAACTCAGGGATTAAAGGCAATGGATAACGGTTTCTAATAGTAACCTTATTGAGTTCCCTATAGTCTATGCAGCGTCTCAGAGATCCATCTTTCTTCTTCACAAAGAAGATGGGTGCACCTGCGGGAGATGAAGAGGGGCGTATGAAGCCCTTGGCTAAATTTTCGTCTATATAATCCTTCAAAGCTTTTAGCTCGGGCCCCGCTAGGGGGTAGATCTTACCAAAAGGTATCTCGGCTCCAGGCAATAATTCAATTGGACAATCATATGGACGGTGAGGAGGAAGCTGATCAGCGTTCTTCTTGTCACATAAATCCACATAGTCCTGGTATACAGCTGGTAGTTCAGGGACTGACATGGTTCCTTTAGGAACAGAGCAAGCTGAAACTCCTTGACTCATCTGTTTCTCCGGAAAGTGTAATTCCTTGGTCTCCCAGTTAATCGTAGGATTCTGCGCCTGCAGCCATGGTAGCCCTAGAATAATGGGAAAGTGGGGAGAAGAGATAAGCATAAAAGACATTTTCTCCTGATGATCTTTACCCATAAGGACCCTCAAAGGCTCTGTTTCTTGATCCACTGGTCCAGAAGTCAGTAGAGAGCCATCCACAGTCTCCATCTGTACTGGAGTAGCCTTCTTCACTGAACGTATCCCCTGTTTCAGAGCAAAGGAGATATCCATAAAATTTCCACTTGCTCCTGAGTCGATCATAGCAGAGCTAGACACCCAGACTGAGTCAACCCAGAGTTTGATGGAAAGGAAGCAATGAGAATTGTTTCTTTTACAACTCAGCTGGGACACCGCTGAGGAAACTTGAAAAATTGCAGCGTTTATATCGTCATCGTCCCCAGAACTAACAGAGTTTAAGTCCGAGAAATCAAGATCTCTTGCAGCAGATCTCTCTGGAGCCTGAGGCTCGGACATGACAGAGCTCCTCTCGCAACACTCACAGTGAATGACTGCTGCAGTAGTCTTACGAGAACGGCTGGGGCAGTTTATAATGAAGTGCCCTGACTTACCACAGTTGAAACATAGATTTTCCTTTATACTATGTTCTTTGCGTGCATCACTAACCCGTCTTTGTAAAGAGTCCACCTGCATGGGTTCAGGTTCTGGTTCCCTTGTGATCCTACTCAAAGGTTCCTTAGCTGAGGAGGGAGGTAGTAAAAGGTTAGTGCGATTATTTTCGAACCATCTCTCTTGTCTGCGTTCAGTCAGACGAGCATCAATACGAATACAATAGTTAATAAAGTCACCTAACGCAGTGGGAGGGTCGGCACGAGCAAGTTCATCCTTAATCAGTGGAGACAACCCTTTCCGAAAAATAGATTTCTTAGCGGAAGTGTCCCAAGTGGTATCAAGAGCCCATCTCCTGAAATCCAGGGCATATTCGGCTACTGAACGCTTACCTTGGCGCAAAATTAACATGGCTGCTTCAGCTGTTGAACCTCGATTGGGGTCATCAAACACCTGCCCCATGGCTGAAATAAAAGCATCAAGGTGATTCAAACAATCATCCTCAGTCTCAATCAGAGGATTTGCCCACATCAAAGCCTTATTGGTAAGCAACATGATTATAGTAAGCACTTTGGATCGTTCAGTGGGAAATTGTGAAGCATGTGCAGAGAAAAATAAATTGCATTGATTAATAAATCCCCTGAATTTCTCACGTTCACCGCCAAAACGAAAAGGAGGTAATTTGGGGATCCCAGAACTCGTGGTTATGGCAGGAGCCTGGGCTCGTTCCTCTAGAGCCTCAATCCTGGCTCACAATTCCTGGGTAGTCTGTCCAAACACTTGCAAATTATGATTAGTGAGGTCCTGTAGGCTTGCAAAACGGGTTTTTAAAGTCTGTACATCTGAAAGGATTGTATCAGTCACTCCGCAAAGTTCCTTTATGCGGGCCTCCATCTTCCAGATCTTTTAAGGCAGAAGTGCTGGAAGGGGAAGAGGAAAGGAAAAAAAAAAACAATAGTGTTTACCTGTGGTAACACTGCAGAGTAAAATTTTAAGGGAATGCGCTCACCTGGAATGGTTGTGAGAAGTCACAACCACTGTCATCACATAAGGTATTTAAACGGACATCTGATATCCACAGTCACAGCAGACACGGCTTTCCCAGACCCAGCAGACACTAAACATTGGCTCCTGAATCTTGTCATGTATAGTGTACAGTTCCTATAGCGTCTTGTGCTTGGGTGCGAGGAAAACACAGGAGACATAGGTTGAAATGAAATGACTTGTATTACTTCATACAAGCATGCTGAAAAGTTCACACAGTTTGCAGGAACAGAGTCAGGAGACACAGCAGGCCAGAGTAATTTCAAGCACTACAATAAATCTCCAAAGCAGGTTCAGGATCTCTTCTCTGTACCGTAATTCCTCTGCAAACATGGATTCACCAAACAGCAGGTTTCCAGAGTCCAAAAGTGTTCAAAGGTTCCTCAGTAGGGAATAGCTGGAGTACAAGTCCAAGGTTACCAGGAGTCAGGTCACAGACTGACTGAGGCTTGATTCAGGAGCACTGATTGTTCAGCTGAGGCTGCTTAAGAAGCAAGAGGGAAGAATCAGGGCGGGAACATGAAAACTTGAACTCCATATTAACTGAGGGCAAGAGCTGCAGAAAGACAGAAAGCAAAATGGCCGACGGAAAACTGAGTTTCAAGGAACATGTCAACAGAGACAAAGAACCTTACATCCTGACCCATTGCTGGCCACTTCATAACTTTCCAGCTCTTTGTTTCCATCAATTTCTGCTGGCTTCTTGAAGTACGGTATGTTTGGGGTCATTGTCCTGCTGGAACGCACATGACCTAGGACGCAAACCCAGCTTTCTGACAGTGGGAACTACTTTGTGACTCAAGATCCTTTGGTAATCTTCATATTTCATGATGCCTTGCACACAGTAAAGACACCCAGTGCCAGAGGAAGCAAATCAACTCCAAAACATCTTTAAACCTCCATCATATTTGACTGTAGGTACTGTGTCCTTTACTTTGTAGGCTTCTTTTCGTTTTTGGTAAACAGTAGAATGTTGTGCTTTACCAAAAAATCTCTATCTTGGTCTCATCCTTCCACAGTATGCCTTCCCAGAAGGATTTTGGCTTACTCACGTACATTTTGGCAAACTGCAGTATAGCTTTTTTATGACTCTGTGTCAGCAGTAAGGTCCTCCTGGGTCTCTTGCCATAGTGTTTCAATTCATTCAAATGTCGACAGATAATTCTTGCTGAGATGGATGCACCCTGAGCCTGCAGGACAGCTTGAAATTCTTTGGACTTGATTGGGGGTGCTTAACCATTATCTGGAGTATGCTGCATTGCAGCCTTTCATCAATTTTTATCTGACGTCCACATCCAGGGAGATTAACTACAGTGTCATAGGTTGTAAATGTCTTGATTATGTTGTGCACTTTGGACAAAGTAGTATCAATATTTGTGGAGATGGACATTTAACCTTGAGATTGTTGATATTTTTCAACAATTTTGGATCTCAAATCCTCAGACATTTCTCTTCTCCTCTTTTATTTCTCCAAGCTTAGTTTGCCACATAGAGACATACAATGCAAAGATTGAGCCAGCTTTATCTGGTTTCAGGTGTGATCTTCATATTGCCCACACCTGTTATTTTCCACAGGTGAGTTTGAACGAGCATTACATGCTTGAAATAAGGTTGTTTTCCCACATTTTTAGAAAGGTGCCAACAATTTTGTCCTGCCCATTTTTGGGATTTATTGTGAAATTATGTACAATTTCACTTTTCCCTGTTTTCTTGTGTTGTTACAATATATGTAAAGGAAATAAACATGTGTATAGCAAAACGTGTAATTAAAATAATTTTGTGGGCGAAATATTTAATTTTCACGAACAATTTCAAGGGTGCCAACACTTTTGGCCATGACTGTATGTACAATGGAAACAATTCTTCTAAAAATGAATTTACATTTAGGATTGCTAAATAATAATAATAATAATAATAGTAATAATAATAAAAGTAAGGGCTCATACTCACTTGCGAAAAATACGGACGACTGCAATCCGATTATGGAGCTGTAGGTGTTAAATTAAAGGAGTAATTCACAGAAAAAACTTGCGTGGGCTCCAGTGCAATTTTCTCCACCAGGGAGGGCAAGTCAGTGACTGAGGGAAGAAATTAATAGCCTAGAGAGGAACCATTGTTTTTGGGCCCCCCCTGGCTAAATTAATCTGCCCCCAGCCATCCCAGAAAAGGCGCATCTGTAAGATGCACCTACTCCGGTACTTACTCTCTCTCTTCCCATTGCACTGTAGTGGTGGCATATGGGGTAATAAGGGGCTAATGTCACCTTGCTATTGACATTAAGCCTGGTTAATAATGGAACACACACACACTTAACTCATTATGTGCCAAATTCTTTGCTTGCTAATATTCTCTAATATCTCAATGTCCAAGTCAGCATTAAAAATGTGGTGAAAGGTCCTCTCTTAAGGAGTTGACTGATTTCAGAAGAAAACCCTTCAGGCACTCTATGTGACTGCAGGCTGCTGAATTGTGATGTGTGAATTGTAAACCGCATGCAAGTGAGCGATCATGTGTATTCTTGTGGTTGTCTGCAGCAGACTAGTCTAATCTAGCTTCTCTCAACAGAAGTGAATTGAGAGAAGCGAAGGTAAGTCTAGTCGGCATGTGACTGCAAGTATGCATGTGGCCGCCCAATCGTACAAGGATTGCAGGGTCATCATGAAATTCTTTTAAATTAATTTACAAATTTATTTGCCTTCTTTTATATTCCAATAATTCATAGGTATTAAATTAATCTAATATTTTCTTAATATAATTTCTTTTTGCAAACAGCAATTTTTTTATTTATCGTAGATCCAGTCAAAAAAATGAAGAGAACAAACTACACAAGAATAACTGAATTTATTCTGGTCGGATTTTCGGATGTTCATCAAATCCAATATTTCCTCTTCATGGTTTTTCTCTGCATCTTTAAGGTTTCACTGTTGGCTCATATGTTTATAATTCTTTTATATCGCTTCAGCCCAAATCTTCATACTCCCATGTATTTCTTTCTTGCCAATTTCTCAGTTTTGGAGATCTGTTACCTGTCAACTATAATTCCAAATCTGTTGTTCAATCTTCTCTCGGGGAAGAAAACAATCACCTTCTATGGATGTGCTGCACAGATGAACTGTTATCTATTACTGGGCAGTGCAGAATGCTACATGTTGGCCGCCATGGCGTATGATCGATATAATGCCATATGTCATCCATTACTATATAATAATATTATGGAAAAGATAGTTTGCATCAGGCTGGTGATTGGTTGTTGGTTTATTGGAACAATGATCGGTGTCCTACAAACCACACTCATATTTTCATTGCCATTTTGTAGCTCCAATAAAATTAATAATTTTTACTGTGATATTCCACCATTGATGAGTCTGGCCTGTAATAATACAGAGTTCAATGAAATTATCATGCTAATAATCACTTTTATTATTATTGTAGGACCTTTTGTATTGACTGTAGTTTCATATGCAAACATCATCTGGACAATTCTCAAGCATCATTCTGCAGGGATGAGGAAAAAAGCTTTCTCCACTTGTACCTCCCACCTTATAGTTGTCTCCATGTTCTATGGATCAGGCACTGTAATGTACTTGAGACCAAAATCAAGTTATGGAAAAAATGAGGAGAAGTATTTATCCCTCATTTATACTATTATTGCTCCTTTTATGAACCCTTTCATATATACCTTAAGGAATAATGATGTTCAAAATGCAGTGAAAAAGATGAAATGTTACATTAAAGCAAAACTTCAGTACTGATCTGTGTAGTTTACATATTTTAGGTTAATCCAGAAATTACAGTCAGTGATATCTTTTTAAGATGACTGACTAAAGAATGGTCTTTTAGATTTGTGGTTATTGCCACAAATATACATAGAATATAAGGAAATACAAAATTTTCACAAGAAAATCATAGAAAATTTTGGGTCTAGATCTGGGGTAAACGCTTTCCTGAAATATTCTTTAGGAAATGTTTTAATAGTCATATACAGTACAGACCAAAAGTTTGGACACACCTTCTCATTCAATGATTTTTCTGTATTTTCATGACTATGAAAATTGTAGAATCACACTGAAGGCATCAAAACTATGAATCAACACATGTGGAATTATACATTACACTTTACAAAAAAGTGTGAAACAACTGAAGATATGTCTTATATTCTAGGTTCTTCAAAGTAGCCACCTTTTGCTTTGATTACTGCTTTGCACGCAGAAAAGGTGAACGGATGGACTCTACATGCCTAGTTCCCACCGTGAAGCATGGAGGAGGTGGTGTGATGGTGTGGGGGTGCTTTGCTGGTGACACTGTTGGGGATTTATTTAAAATTGAAGCGGTGAGCGGTCCAGCTCATCCCAAACCAGCTCGATTGGGTTCAGGTCTGGTGACTGTGGAGGCCAGTTCATCTGGCGTAGCACCCCAACACTCTCCTTCTTGGTCAAATAGCCCTTACACAGCTAGAGGTGTGTTTGGGGTCATTGTCCTGTTGAAAAATAAATGATGGTCCAATTAAACGCAAACCGGTTGGAATAGCATGCTGCTGCAAGATGCTGTGGTAGGCATGCTGGTTCAGTATGCCTTCAATTTTGAATAAATCCCCAACAGTGTCACCAGCAAAGCACCACCACTCCATCACACCTCCTCCTCCATGCTTCACGGTGGGAACTAGGCATGTAGAATCCATCCGTTCACCTTTTCTGCGTGCAAAGCAGTAATCAAAGCAAAAAGTGGCTACTTTGAAGAACCTAGAATATAAGACATATTTTCAGTTGTTTCACACTTTTTTGTAAAGTATAATGTATAATTCCACATGTGTAAGTTCATAGTTTTGATGCCTTCAGTGTGATTCTACAATTTTCATAGTCATGAAAATACAGAAAAATCATTGAA
This sequence comes from Oophaga sylvatica, assembly GCA_033576555.1. NCBI lineage: Eukaryota > Metazoa > Chordata > Amphibia > Anura > Dendrobatidae > Oophaga > Oophaga sylvatica. Next base: position 352,701,423 of record JARQOD010000003.1, on the reverse strand, counting down.
TGAGAAGGTGTGTCCAAACTTTTGGTCTGTACTGTATATACTAAACTTCCTTCTCACCCCCAGTGGGGGTGGTCTTTTGTTGTCCTTTCTCATTCTCGGTTCCTCTACCAGAGGCCTTGGAGTTTGAGGGTTCTGCGCAGGATCTTAGCTGTTCCCAGCATTGCGCTTTTCTGGACAGAGAGCTCAGATGTGGCTCTCTTTTTAAACCATAATGACAACCCAAAACATCCAAATGACCCTGATCAAAAGTTTACATACCCCATTTCTTAATAACGTGTATTGCCCCCTCTTACATCAATGACAGCTTGAAGTCTTTTTTAGGTAGTTGTGGATGAGATTCTTTATTTTCTCAGGTGGTAAAGCTGTCCACTCTTCTTGGCAAAAAGCCTCCAGTTCCTGTAAATCCCTGTGCTGTCTAGCAAGAACTGCACGCTTTTATATCCCCCAGAGTGGCTCAATGGTATTGAAGTCAAGAGAATGAGATGGTCACTCTAGAACCTTCACTTTGTTCTGCTGTAACCAATGACAGGTTGATATGGCCTTGTGTTTTGGATCATTGTCATGTTGGAATGTTCAAGTATAAACTCTATAACAATGCAGCAAATTTTCATGGGAGGTATGACAATTAAAAATTAAGATTCTGGTGTTCTTTTTATATCTTTATTTTGGATGGGAAGGAGTTTGGAAATGAACTGTAAAAGAAATATATGTATATAAATGTTTTTCAGCCCATGCACTACGTGTATGGCATTACAAGTCTAGGAGACCAGCTCCTTAACATTGGGTCTAGTTTCTAATCAGGCCTTCCTCCATGTCTAATCATTATTCGACACTAGATCAAATGGGTTTACGTGTTCGGTGCTGCTACACCCAGTCCAATTTTTGGCAACGGTGTTTTTATGATGCCCGTTAATAATTTGAAAACAAAACAAATGTTACTCCCCTAGGGGGAAATCTCATAAAAATGAGATGTCCATATATTCTTCCCATTTATTCTTATATTTACCATTTTTCCTATATGTGGAACAACCTCTTATGACCTAGTTTATACCTCTCCAATCTAAAAATAGTGAAATCCTATTATATTATATTTTTATTTATATCCCTGTCTCTGAGCAGTTGTTAGGGACAAACATATATTGTTGGACACATTCTGGCTTCATATCTATGAACCTGTGTTCGCCCCTCCGTTTTGTTATTTTCTTTCATAGGTGGATTGACATTTTTTATTAATTTGTTTGACTTCAGTATGATTTATCATAATGTCTCCTCATTCTCCACCACTAGATCACCAGGGTTAACATGTTCTGTGCTGCTACAGGCAGTGTCTAAATCCTAACAAGGGTGAGTGTTTTGGGTGGCCTGGGTGTGGGTGTGGCCTGGGAGTGACTGTACTTATATACAACAGTATTTAGCCAAAAATAAAAATAAAACAGGCCACACGTTTCGGTGTGGTAACTCCGTGCCAGCTCATATCTGTGCGTGCTCAAAGTTTGGCCAGTGTACGCCTTTTTTTTTTGCCCTTGGTGTGACTGTACTTATATACAGCACTAAGTTGCACTATTTTAAAAAGCAGGCCACATTTTACAGTGGGGTCTATCTGTGATACGCCTCATACATCCTTGTGCCAAAAATGGTGGCATTTTAGGCCTAATGTCCCTTTTTTGGGCAGTCTGTCACTCTCATTATATCCAGCAGTATTTTTTATCACAAAAATAAAAAAAATGTAATACAGGCTGAGGCCTGGTGTATCTGTGGTGTAAAAATCTTTGCTTCGCAGGCATACGTTGCATAGTTCTGTCTGCTAGCCTTGTTCTACTCATTATTTTGTGTTTTCAAAATTTAACACAAAACCTAACACAAAACCTTTAAAATAATTTTAAATAAAATAATATTTAAATAAATAATTGTTATCTCAGGCTGAGACCTGGTGTATCTGTGGTGGAAACATTTTCGCTTTGCAGGCATACTGATCATTAGAGTTGAGAGAACCAGGTCGGTCAGATTCATAAATCGCCGATTTTCGGCAAAGTCGGTTTTCGCCGAGCGAAACTCGACCATAGCATGAAGCGTTTGACAAAATGAGCGCCAAAGTCAGTTTTCCCATAATGCTTGCAGGCGCCTTTTTTCAGCCAATGAGCAAGGACGTACACTGTGGGCAACAAGATGACATCGGCAGCGTCCACCACCATCTTAGAGAAGGGCAGTGATTGGCTTGCTTTGGGGTGCGTCATAGTGTCTATAAAAGCCCTGACCGCCGACCGCCATTTTACTTCTGCCGATCTTAACAGTAGGGGGAAGTTGCTTGCTGTTTTTCAGTTTGGAGAGAGTTAGGGCTGGAAAGAGAAGTTCTTCTGTGCTTGTGCTGATAGCAATTGTGCTGTACAGTTAGTGTGCAGTGACAGGGGAGGATTTTCTTGTGTGCAGCAGCGCCGGTTATTAGGCTGCCTGATAGCTGTATTGCTGTGTGTACACTGCTGTGCAGATTGCTTTTTACACAGCACTAATACTTTTATTCTTTTTTTCTGCAAAATTACCGAGCGTTCATTTTTTCTCACACTGTATGGAGCTGTACGCTCCTCACACACTACCGTGTACCGGCTGGTATCTCAGACAAATGCATGCTGACTATCTGTATGTGACTCTGGAAATATATACAGAGATTTAAATTTTCCTCTACACAGTTTACAGCTGTACGCTTCTGATACAGTACCGTTTTTCTGCTTTTTGTATTACGGTCAAATCCATCCTGAGAGAGCGTCTGTGTGTGACTCCGGAAATATATACGGAGATTTAAATTTTCCCCTTCACTGTATACAGCTGTACACTTCTGATACAGTACCGTTTTTCTGCCTTTTGTATTACGGTCAAATCCATACTGAGTACGCGTCTGTGTGTGACTCTGGAAATATATACGGAGATTTAAATTTTCCCCTACACTGTATACAGCTGTACGCATGTGATACAGCACCGTTTTTCTGCTTTTTGTATTATGGTCAAATTCATGCTAAGTGAGCGTCTGTGTGTGACTCCGGAAATATATACAGAGATTTAAATTTTCCCCTACACTGTATACAACTGTACGCTTCTGATACAGTACTGTTTTTCAGATTTTTGTATTATGGTCAAATCCTAACTTAGTGAGCGTCTGTGTGTGACTTCGGAAATATATACGGAGATTTAAATTTTCCCCTACACTGTATACAGCTGTACGCTTCTGATACAGTACCATATATCTGCTGGTATTTTTGGTACATTTTCCCAAACATGAGGAAGTATGGTGAAAGAGGCCGCGGATGTGGGCGGGGAGGCCAGCTGGTACTGATGGTTTTGGGGGTGCAGATGCTGGTAGTGCCAAAAGCACAATAGCGCCTAAGGCAGGAGGTGTTGAGCCTGCGTCATCGTCTGGCTCTAGAAGGCATGGAAGGCTTCCTTTTCTGGGAGTAGGTAAACCGCTTTTAAAGCCAGAGAATCAGGAACAGGTTTTGGCTTACATTGCCGAAACAGCCTCCAGCTCTATCGCCTCCTCTTCTGAAGTTTCAAAAACTGCAAGCACTGAGTCGTCAGTGCAGGCGCCTGGTCAGGACCAACACCTTTCCTTGTGTCCTTCACTCCCACCAAAAGTGAAGTATGCGGCAGGCCACACTTCAAATTACTCCCTGGAGCTCTTATACATACCATAACCGGGTTAGCAAGTCAAATCCTGATTTCCCCAATGCAGGACGAATTTGACATGGAGTGCACTGATGCACAGCCACTGCTTTATGATTCTGCTGGTGCATTCACCCAGAGCACTACATTGCCCTCGCAGGCTACTGAGCCAGAATCTGACCCTGATGAAACTCTGGTGCCCCTTTCCACATACTATACCACCTTACACGGTGACACAGAGGAAGGTGCAGATGAAATTGAAGAGGAGGTGATGGATGACCCAGTTGTTGACCTGGATTGGCATCCATTGGGGGAAGAGGGTGCCGCTGGCAATAGTTCAGGAGAGGAGGAGAATCCGCAGCAGGCATCGACATCGCAGCGGCGGTTATCTGGCAGGCCCATAGCAGTCCAAAAACGTGTTAAAAACAAAAAGAGTGGCAGGACAACTTGGCCAGATGGTCAAATTAGCACAGCGTGCAAGCCCTGAAAAGTTTTACCATACTAGGAAGAGTGCAGTGTGGCACTTTTTTGACCAAAATCCTATTGATGAGGCAAAGGTTATCTGTAAGAAGTGCGGAAGGACCTTTAGCCGAGAAAAAAATCTCCAAAATTTGAATACCAGTTGCATGCTTAGACATGTAAACACCATGCACTTGCAAGCGTGGACAGACTACAAAACCTCAGGTAGCACACTTGCACCTGCTCTGACTGAAGGTAGCCAGCAACGCTACATTGCTTCCCCCACTGTAAGCTCACCGGTTAGCACAGCATCAGCAAGAACTGTTGAGGTGTCGTCACAAGGCCAAAGCAATCAGGGAATCCCAATGGTATTACAATGAAAGACTGCATCTAGGCCATCACCACCACCACCACCATCACCAATCCCCACTCATTCCACCATGTCCACCGCTAGTTCCACCACATGCAGCTCTCAAGTCCAGCTCACCGTAGCAGAGACTCTGAATAGGACAAGAAAGTACTCATCCTCTCATCCGCATACACTGGCTTTGAATGCCTACATTGCCAAACTGATCTCATTAGAGATGATGCCCTTCCGTTTGGTTGAAAGCGTAGCGTTCCGAGAGCTCATGGCCTACGCTGTCCCACGCTATGACCTACCCAGTCGGCACTTCTTTGCTAGAAAAGCCATCCCTGCCCTCCACCTGCATGTGAAAGACCGCATTGTCCATGCACTCAAACAATCAGTGAGTGGAAAGGAGCCATTATGTGTCCATCACTGCGCTCTGGGTTAATGTGGTGGATGCAGGGTCCACAGGGGACAGAGGTGGTGGGACAGTGCTGCCTAGCCCACGGTATAGACAACAATTGGCTGTAGGCGTTCGACCCGCCTCCTCCTCCTCCAGAAGCGAAAGCTCATCGACAGAGCGCAGTCGCACGAACACTCCATCCGCAGGTGCCAGTGTTGCACACGAGGTGTCACACTATCGAACAGCTAGTGGTAAGCGTCAGCAGGCTGTTTTAAAGATGATGTCTTTGGGCGACAACAGACACACCGCCGAGGTACTGGCCGACTACTTGCAGTGAAAAACTGAGTCATGGCTGGGCAGTCTACATCTTGAGCCAGGAAAGGTAGTCATTGATAATGGCCGTAATTTTGTGGCGGCCATAGCCCTGGCAAAACTCAGACACATACCTTGCCTGGCTCACACCTTGAACCTGGTGGTGCAGTGCTTCATAAATAATTATCCGGAGTTACCGGCCCTGCACCATTAGGTTCAAAGACTGTGCTCGCACATCCGTCGCTCGCCCGTAAACTCCAGTCGTATGCAGAGGCTGCAGCGATCGCTCCACCTCCCCAAGCACCGCTTAATCATAGACGTTGCAACAAGGTGGAACTCCACCGTGCACATGGTTGTGAGGCTGTGCGAACAGAGGCAGGCTGTAATGCATTTGTGGGAGGATAAACGGGCAGGCAGTTTGAGGGCAGACATCGAGTTGTCGGGTGTGCAGTGGTCAAAGCTGAAAGACCTCTGTAAAGTCCTTCAGTGTTTTGAGGAATGCACACGGCTGCTCATGCAAACTTTGACGCACATTAAGGATCAGGAGTCTGCAGCGAGGAGGAGGAGGGAAGCTTTGATGACAGTCAGCCATTGTCTGCTCAGGGAAATGCCCTGGATGAGGTGGAGGAAGAAGAGGAGGAGGAGGATGATGAGGGGGATGATTATTTTGGGGAGGAGGATGCTTCTCAGGGGGCAAGAGAAAATGTTGGCTTGCCAAGGTCAGGTACAGGGTTTGTGCGTGACTGGAGGGATGTGGATTTGGCAGAAAGTGCTCCTACACCCACCACTGGCAGTGCATCATTGACACCTGGAACATTGGCCCACATGTGTGATTATGTCTTGCGGTCCTAAAAAGGGACCCCCGCATTGCCAAAATTATGAAGGATAACGACTAGTGTTGAGCATTCCGATACTGCAAATATCGGGTATCGGCCGATATTTGCTGTATCAGAATTCCGATTCTGAGTTCCGATATTTTTGTCATATCGGATACCGGAATCGGAGATTTCCGAGAAAGTCTATGGGGAGTTCCTGTGTCACAGAACGAAGTACGTGACACAGGAACTTCCCGAAACTGTCACTGTCAGTGTCGGTCGGGTCTGTCAGGTGTCAGGACTCAGCAGAGTCCGCACTTACCTGTCAGAAGATCCCCTTCCCCGTGGTTACGTCCTCCTGGATGGCCACCATTACCCTGTCCCTGGTGGTCACGTGCAGAATCTCGTGATAACTGAAGTGACTGCCGGGTACTGGGTAATCTCGGCCAGCTGTACTCTCGCAACAGCTGGCCGTAAACCAGTCCGGATTATGTCACCGCCGGGGACGCAGCACTGGTAAGCAGCTCTGCTCTATGTGGATGTCAGGCTCAGCCTGTCATCCAGACGTAGCAGAGCTGGACTCGTCGTGGGACACTCGTGATTTTGGACTGCGTCGGACAGGGAGTATTTGTGTTGGTTTATTATTTTTGTTTTTTTACAGGAGATCGATGGCGTCGCAGGATGAGCATGAAATAAAATTAATGAAAACTGGGTGGTATTTTATTTTATTAAAAGACTTTTTTCTTGCTGTGTTTTTTTTTTAAATTTACAAACTATGATTAATAATGTATCGGTGTCTTATTGACACCTCTCCATTATTAACCGGGCTTATTGTCACCGATCAATCAAAGGTGACATTAACCCCTTACTACTCCGCTTGCCACCGCTACAGAGCAAGTGGGAAGAGCCGGGTAAAGTGCCACAATTGGCGCATCTTTGGATGCGCCATTTGTGGGGCTGCTGCAGCCTGGTATTTTTAGGATGTTGAGGGCCAAAATCCATGGGCCTTGACAGTCTTTTAATACCAGGCCGCAGCAGTCTGCATTTTACTTGGCTGGTTAACAAAAATAGGGGGATCCCCATGACATTTTTTTTTCGAGGGGATCCCCTATTTTTGTTAACCAGCCAAGCTAAGCAGACTGCTGTGGCCTGGTATTATCAGGCTTGCAAGGTCCATGGATATTGGATCCTTACCAGCCTGAAAAACCAGGCCTCAGCAGTCTGCTTCATCTGGCTGGTTAACAAAAAGTAGGGGGGACCCCACACCATTTTTTTTCGAGGGGATCCCCTACTTTTGTTAACCAGCCAAGATAAGCAGACTGCTGTGGCCTGGTATTATCAGGCTTGCAAGGTTCATGGATATTTGCTCCTTAACAGCCTGAAAAACCAGGCCTCAGTAGTCTGCTTTATCAGGCTGGTTAACAAAAATAGGGGGGACCCACGCCTTTTTTTTTTAGAGGGGATCACATATTTTTGTTAATCAGTTCACTTCAGGTCAGCCGGGATTCCCTTTGACGTCGCTGATGCTGTGGGTGTCCCTGGCTGACCTGAAGTGAAAGTGGAAAGCAATCAATTATGCTAATCACTTCCTCTCCTGTCAGCCAAGAGAGGAGATGATTCAGTCGGGGTTTACTGTGAGACTGTCAGCATTAGCTGCAGTCTCTGCAGTAAACATTAACCCTTTCAGAAGGATTACATCGGGAGACCTGACTGAACATCGGATAGGTAAGAATAATGTTGCTTTATTATTTTATTTTTATTACAGGTGAACAACGGCTTCGCAAGGAATGGCAGTAAAATAAAATATTGTCAAAAACTGTGTGTTTATTTCATTAAAATGATTTTTAATTAAAGTGTGTGTTTTATTTTTATTTCATACAATAGGATTAATAATTGATAGTTGTCTAATTGACAGCTCTCAATTATTAACCTGGCTTAAACTCACCTTTCAATAGCAAGGTGGCTTTAACCCCTTATTAACCCATTCGCCACCCCTACAGGGCAATGGGAATAGACAGGCAAAGTGCCAGAAAGGGCAAATCTAATTATAGATTTGCCTTCTCTGGGGTGTCAGGGGGCATATGTTAGTAGCCGGGAGGGCCAAAAATAATGGTCTCTTCTCTGGGCTATTTTTATCTGCCCCCACTCGCTGGCTTTGTCTGTCTGGTTGAGAAAATAGGTCGGGAGCCCACGCATTTTTTTTCAACAATTTTACACCTCATATATATATATATATTATATATATATATATATATGTCATTGAATTTGTGACACATATATATATGTATATATATATATTTATATTTATAGTTCATACACTTCTACATAGTATAATAGCCGCTAATTCAATTGCCTGCTTTTGTGAAAATACAGAAGCCGACATGAAATGACACATGGTTTACATAGAGTTAACCATGTCATTTCATGTTGTTTGATATATTGTTTTCACTAACAATTACATGAGTGTATGTGTGCAAAATTTGACACATGTAGGGGTTAATTAAAGGTGTAAATTCGTAGCAAAAAAAAATCCTTTTTTTTACAACGAATTTACACCTTTAATTAACCCCTACATGTGTGAAATTTTGCACACATACACTCATGTAATTGTTTGTGAAAACCAGATATCAAACTGCATGAAAAGACATGGTTAACTCTATGTAAACCATGTGTCATTTCATGTCGGGTGCTTCTGTATTTTCACAAAAGCCGGCATTACCCGGCAATTGAATCAGAGGCTATTTTACTATGTAGAAGTGTATGAACTATAAATATATGTATATATATGTCACAATGACATAATTATATATATATATATATATATGTATTCTATGTGTGTATATTTAGTGTTTACAAGGAAAGAAAGGGTTTTTTTTAGTTCCGATATTTCTGTCCCATTGACTTGCATTGTGTTTCCGGTATCGGATCGGCGATACCCGATACTTTTTGAGTATCGGGCCGATCCAATCCGATCCTATATTTTAGGATATCGGGCAGTATCGCTCAACACTAATGACGACTACTGGTTGGCCATCATCCTCGATCCACGCTATAAAGGCAAATTACAGAACATCATGCCACAGGAGAACCGAGAGCTAATATTGGCGAACAAACAAGCAACTCTGGTAAACCGTTTGTTAGAGGCATTCCCAGGGCACAGCAGCGGTGCAGGTTCTACCACGAGCCGTACTGGGCAACATGGAAGAGGTGTTCGTGGTGCACACAGCCGAAGTGGCGTTGGAGACAGGGGTTTCATGACCATGTTGTGGACTGATTTCTCGAGTACCACTCACACGACGGGTAATACTGAATCGATTGCAACAGGCAGGAGACATCAGTTGTCAACTATGGTTCAAAATTACCTCTCCTCCCCTATCGATGTTCTCCCTCACAGTTCATTCCCCTTTGACTACTGGGCCTGTAAACTGGACACCTGGCCTGAATTGGCACAATATGCCTTACAGGAACTCGCTTGCCCTGCAAGTAGTGTGCTATCAGAAAGTGTCTTTAGTGCTGCTGGATCAATCCTGACAGAAAGAAGGACCCGGCTGTCGACCCAAAATGTAGGTGATCTCACCTTCATTAATATGAACCATGCCTGAGTTTCAAAGGAATTTGTACCACCTTCCCCTGATGACACATAGGTTGCCAGCAAAATGACTCGCTTTGTCATCCTCTTCCTCCGACGTCTCCAATTCCTCCATTTGCAGCTGCTGAACGTCCAGCCTACAACTCAACATATGTCAGTTTTTCCACCTCCCTAACTGGGATGTACCCCCCACCAGGGCCGGCGTCAGCAACTGGCGCAAATGCCGGTGCCTTTAGCAGGTGGGGGGGCCCACTCACCGTCAGAGACACCAACGTGCTATAAGGCGTCCTGTGCCAGTGCTTGCGCCAAGGAGCATGCCCCCCCTGCTTGCTCAGGGCCCCAGCACTTGCAATACTTACCTCTCCCTGCTCCACCGCTGTGACATCTTCGGGATTTCCTGACAGTGACATTCAGGTCAGAGAGCGCAATGACGTCACGTCTGTGCGCCCTCTGCCTGAACAGTCACAGTGCAGAGAGCTGGAAGATGGCGACGCTGAGGAGTCCAGAGTAGAGCAGTGCCCAGCGAGGAGAGGTATTTCATTTTTTTAAATGTTTGGAGCAATATATGGGGAACATTATACACTGGAGAATTATATATGGGGCCCATCATACACTGGAGCAAAATAAATGGGCCCATCATACACTGGAGCATCATATAAGGGGCCCATTATACACTGGAGTATCGTATGGGCCCATTATATATGGAGCATTATATAGGCCCATTATACACTGGAGCATCAGCCATGGGGGACATCATATACTGGAGCATCATATGGGACCTATTCTATATGGTGCATCATATGGGACACATTATATATGGAGCATCACATGGAGCCCATTATATATGGAGCATATATATGGGGACCATTATATTTGGAGCATTATATGGGGCTCATCATACACTGGGGCATCATATATGGGGCCCATCATATACTAGAGCATCATATGGGGTTCATTATTTATGGGGCATCATATAGGGCCCTTTATATATGGAGCATCATATGGAGCACATATGGGGCCTATTCTGTGTGGAGCATTATATGGAGCCCATTCTGTATGGAGCAATTTATGGGGCCCATCATATACTGTATGGAGCTTTATATGCGACTCATTATACTGTATGGAGCAATATGTGGGGCTCATTATACCCTATGGGGACTGTCCTGTACTATATGGCACATTATATGGGGACCATCATATACTGGAGCATTATGTGGAGCTCATCATATACTTTATGGAACATTATATGGGACCAATTATGTATGGAGCAATATATGGGCCTCATTATTCTGTATGGCGCACTATGTGGTGCCCATAATACTGTACGGAGGACTATACTGTCCGGTTTTTGAGCTATTGTAGAATTTACAATAGATATCACTCATGTAATATAAGAAGTGAAGTATTTGGCATTGTACTATACCTATATTTCTCTGCCGTATCGGAGCATCATGAATTGTGGTATGTATTAAAGGGGCCCACTGAGACTCTTTCGCCCGGGGCCCACGAAAACCTGAAGCCAGCCCTGCCCCCCCCACAACTTTAGCCAAATCACCCCCAGTTTTCAATGCGTTACTATTATTATAAAGTAAATTAGCCCCTTAACGACCGCCGATACGCCTTTTAACGGCGGTCATTAAGGGTACTTAAAGCAAAAAAAAAAGAAAAAAGAAAAAGTGAATAGCGCCCCCCAGAGGCGCATTTTCTCCGGGGTCTCGGCTACCCGGGGTAGCCGAGACCCCAGAGAACATGAATCGGGTCAGTTTTTACCGACCCGATGTTGCGATCGCCGTTATTAACCCTATAACGGCGATAGCAAAAAAAAAAATCTGATGTGCCATTTAATTTCTCTGTCCTCTGATGTCATCGGACATCAGAGGACAGAGAAAAAGGGTTCCCGATCCACCCCTTGTGGCCCCCAATCTGCCCCTTGTGGGCGCCGCCATCTTGAATGGCAGGCGCATGCTCAGTGAGTCCGCCGCGATCTGCTGGGGGGTGGGCAATTTTCTCTGGGGTCTTGGCTGCCGAGGGTAGCCGAGACCCCAGAGAACATGATCCGGGTCGGTAGTTACAGCAAAAAAAAAAAAAAAGATTTCTCTCCCCTCTGATGTGATCGCTAGTGTTGAGCATTCCGATACCGCAAGTATCGGGTATCGGCCGATATTCGCGTTATCGGAATTCCGATACTTAATTCCGATACTTTTTCAATATCGTATACCGGAATCGGAAGTTCCCATAATTCTTTGAGAGGCAATGTGATTTTAGTCAGCCAATGAGGAATCCTACGAAGTGTGGGCACATCCTGTAATGCTGCGGTCATCTTAACTAATGGCATGGCTGTGATTGGCTGCTGAAATGATGTCAGAATGCACTATAAAAGGCGCCGCAGCCATTTTAGCGTCACTGTGCTGTGAACTCAGTAAGGGACAGAACGCTGCTGTGCTGACTCTGAGGGACAGTTAGATATTGCGATTTTGTGTACTACTGTGCTTGAGGCAGGCTAGTTTACCAACCGCTGTGTAAAGCTTCATTTTGCCAGTGTTGTTTTAACAGCTCTGTGCAAGGTGTGTGTGTGACAGTGCAGGTGACGCTGCAGTTTGCTCTGCATCCACCGCTGTTTGTAGGCATCTGCACGTGTCACTGACTCTTTTTTTTTTTTATTTTATTTAGTGGAATTGGTGCAGCTCCATTATATTAGAAAAAAATCAAATCTATTAGTGTGACGTGCTTCCATCCGTATACAATACATTGGTTGCAAACACTATAGAAGTACAGAAGGGAGCTTTTCACAGATAGTGAATAGTTGTGTTTCAGTGTTCACTGCAGTCTGTGAGGTTTTGATTTTTTGAGTGCAGATCACGCTCCAGTTAGTTCTTCAACCACTGCTGGTTGTAGTCTGCTGAGCGTGTGTCACTGCCTCATCCTTCACATTTTTCTCTAATTGGTGCTGCTCCATTTTAGTGGAAAAAAATCTAATCTATTAGTGTGACGCGCTTCCATCCGTATACAATACATTGGTTGCAAACACTATAGAAGTACACAAAGGGGCCTTTAACAGCTACAGAACAGTTGTGTTTCAGTGTTCACTGTAGTCTGTGAGCTTTTCATTTTGTGAGTGCAGATTACGCTCCAGTTTGTTCTTCAACCACTGCCGGTTGTAGTCTGCTGAGCGTGTGTCACTGCCTCATCCTTCACATTTTTCTCTAATTGGTGCTGCTCCATTTTAGTGGAAAAAAATCTAATCTATTAGTGTGACGCGCTTCCATCCGTATACAATACATTGGTTGCAAACACTATAGAAGTACACAAAGGGGCCTTTAACAGCTACTGAACAGTTGTGTTTCAGTGTTCACTGTAGTCTGTGAGCTTTTCATTTTGTGAGTGCAGATTACGCTCCAGTTTGTTCTTCAACCACTGCCGGTTGTAGTCTGCTGAGCGTGTGTCACTGCCTCATCCTTCACATTTTTCTCTAATTGGTGCTGCTCCATTTTAGTGGAAAAAAATCTAATCTATTAGTGTGACGCGCTTCCATCCGTATACAATACATTGGTTGCAAACACTATAGAAGTACACAAAGGGGCCTTTAACAGCTACTGAACAGTTGTGTTTCAGTGTTCACTGTAGTCTGTGAGCTTTTCATTTTGTGAGTGCAGATTACGCTCCAGTTTGTTCTTCAACCACTGCCGGTTGTAGTCTGCTGAGCGTGTGTCACTGCCTCATCCTTCACATTTTTCTCTAATTGGTGCTGCTCCATTTTAGTGGAAAAAAATCTAATCTATTAGTGTGACGCGCTTCCATCCGTATACAATACATTGGTTGCAAACACTATAGAAGTACACAAAGGGGCCTTTAACAGCTACAGAACAGTTGTGTTTCAGTGTTCACTGTAGTCTGTGAGCTTTTCATTTTGTGAGTGCAGATTACGCTCCAGTTTGTTCTTCAACCACTGCCGGTTGTAGTCTGCTGAGCGTGTGTCACTGCCTCATCCTTCACATTTTTCTCTAATTGGTGCTGCTCCATTTTAGTGGAAAAAAATCTAATCTATTAGTGTGACGCGCTTCCATCCGTATACAATACATTGGTTGCAAACACTATAGAAGTACACAAAGGGGCCTTTAACAGCTACTGAACAGTTGTGTTTCAGTGTTCACTGTAGTCTGTGAGCTTTTCATTTTGTGAGTGCAGATTACGCTCCAGTTTGTTCTTCAACCACTGCCGGTTGTAGTCTGCTGAGCGTGTGTCACTGCCTCATCCTTCACATTTTTCTCTAATTGGTGCTGCTCCATTTTAGCGGAAAAAAATCTAATCTATTAGTGTGACGCGCTTCCATCCGTATACAATACATTGGTTGCAAACACTATAGAAGTACACAAAGGGGCCTTTAACAGCTACTGAACAGTTGTGTTTCAGTGTTCACTGTAGTCTGTGAGCTTTTCATTTTGTGAGTGCAGATTACGCTCCAGTTTGTTCTTCAACCACTGCCGGTTGTAGTCTGCTGAGCGTGTGTCACTGCCTCATCCTTCACATTTTTCTCTAATTGGTGCTGCTCCATTTTAGTGGAAAAAAATCTAATCTATTAGTGTGACGCGCTTCCATCCGTATACAATACATTGGTTGCAAACACTATAGAAGTACACAAAGGGGCCTTTAACAGCTACTGAACAGTTGTGTTTCAGTGTTCACTGTAGTCTGTGAGCTTTTCATTTTGTGAGTGCAGATTACGCTCCAGTTTGTTCTTCAACCACTGCCGGTTGTAGTCTGCTGAGCGTGTGTCACTGCCTCATCCTTCACATTTTTCTCTAATTGGTGCTGCTCCATTTTAGTGGAAAAAAATCTAATCTATTAGTGTGACGCGCTTCCATCCGTATACAATACATTGGTTGCAAACACTATAGAAGTACACAAAGGGGCCTTTAACAGCTACAGAACAGTTGTGTTTCAGTGTTCACTGTAGTCTGTGAGCTTTTCATTTTGTGAGTGCAGATTACGCTCCAGTTTGTTCTTCAACCACTGCCGGTTGTAGTCTGCTGAGCGTGTGTCACTGCCTCATCCTTCACATTTTTCTCTAATTGGTGCTGCTCCATTTTAGTGGAAAAAAATCTAATCTATTAGTGTGACGCGCTTCCATCCGTATACAATACATTGGTTGCAAACACTATAGAAGTACACAAAGGGGCCTTTAACAGCTACTGAACAGTTGTGTTTCAGTGTTCACTGTAGTCTGTGAGCTTTTCATTTTGTGAGTGCAGATTACGCTCCAGTTTGTTCTTCAACCACTGCCGGTTGTAGTCTGCTGAGCGTGTGTCACTGCCTCATCCTTCACATTTTTCTCTAATTGGTGCTGCTCCATTTTAGCGAAAAAAATCTAATCTATTAGTGTGACGCGCTTCCATCCGTATACAATACATTGGTTGCAAACACTATAGAAGTACACAAAGGGGCCTTTAACAGCTACTGAACAGTTGTGTTTCAGTGTTCACTGTAGTCTGTGAGCTTTTCATTTTGTGAGTGCAGATTACGCTCCAGTTTGTTCTTCAACCACTGCCGGTTGTAGTCTGCTGAGCGTGTGTCACTGCCTCATCCTTCACATTTTTCTCTAATTGGTGCTGCTCCATTTTAGTGGAAAAAAATCTAATCTATAAGTGTGACGCGCTTCCATCCGTATACAATACATTGGTTGCAAACACTATAGAAGTACACAAAGGGGCCTTTCACAGATACTGAACAGTTGTCTGCAGGGTTCACTGTAGTCTGTGAGGAATAACCACACTTAGGCCTTATAACTTTTCTGACTTTCTTTATCAATCTACCAAGATGAAGAAGTCAGTGAGTAAGGCACGTGGTCGTGGTCGAGGCCGTGGATTTGCAGCAGGGAGAGGACGTGGGGATTCTGTGGCTGCTGCCGCACCCAGTGACACAGCATCCACCAGTTTTCCCCGTGAGCGTTCCTTTATGCGCACTTTTGTAGGAGCTCAGCGTACCCCCCTGCTGCGTGAAGAACAAATTGAAGCCGTTGTTGGTTGGATGGCAGCCAATGCATCGACTTCAATAGCTTCCACCTCCTCTCAGGACCACAGCACTGTTGAACAACCATCAGTCTCTTCACCGCCTGCCAAATTGCCCAGGCAGTCAGAGAGCTCTGTACAGGAGCCAGCTGAGTCTCTGCTTCTGTTCTCAGAATCTGTTGGCTTGGAAACAGGGGCCCAGCCAAGCAGCATTCTGGAATGTGAAGAAGAGGCAGTATGCAGTGATGCGCAACAGCTGTGTCTCTCTGAATCTGAAGAGGCGGGTGAGCCAGTGCCGATGGTCAGCACACCGCAGAACGCATCTGATGATGATGAGACTCAGTTGCCAGTTTCTGTTGAGCATGGTGCTGGCCAGACCACCCAACAACAGCAGGTGTTGGAAGAGGGTAGTGGTGGAGATGATGAGGTCCAAGACCCAACATGGCGTGAGGAACAGGAAGGTGGTGGGAGCAGCTCTGAGGAAGAGATTGCCCCAACGGTCCAAACAGTAGGGAGAGGTAGGCTGCAGACTCGCTTGCCTGTAGCCTCCAGTTTGGCACCCGTTCGGAGCAGTTCTCTTCCAACAGCCAAACCGGGCGCTCCCAGGACTTGCTCTGCGTGGTCCTTTTTTGATACAGTTGCAGATGATATTTGCTATGTCAAATGCAAGCTGTGTAATCAAAAAATTAAAAGAGGTAAAAGTGTCAGTAACCTTAATACAACAAATATGTGGAAACATGTGCGGTCAAAGCACTTTGTTGAGTTACAAAGACACACTGGAGATGTAGGCCAACCTACAGCAGCACCTACATCTTCAGCTCGTGTTGGAGCCTCTTCCTCCAGTTCACACACAGCTGGTTCGGCTTCCTCAAAGGATCGCCATGGAAGAACCTCTGTCACTGTTGTCCAGAGACACAGTGTTATTCCACCCACAGCTGCAAGTTCCCTGTCATCCTCACACACCCAGGTCACAAAACAGCCATCGGTAGCACAGGCATGGGATAAAAGACGGCCATACTCGGCAAACCATCCACGAGCACAGGCTCTGAATGCTGGCATTGCAAAACTCCTGTCCCTTGAAATGCTGTCATTCAGGCTGGTGGAGACTGACAGTTTCCGTGAATTAATGGCATTGGCAGTCCCACAATACAATGTGCCCAGCCGATTTTATTTCAGCAGGCAAGCCGTCCCTGGTCTGCAAAAGCATGTTGAGGCAAAAATTAAACATGCGCTACTAAACGCCGTCAGTAGCAAGGTCCACCTGACCACCGATGCGTGGACCAGTACCCATGGCCAGGGACGATACCTTTCACTCACTGCCCATTGGGTGAATGTTGTGGAGCCGGGTACAGATCTTGCAGTGGCGCTGTAGTGTTCTGCCAACTCCAAGGATTGCCGGAATCAAGTCTGTCCACATTGACTCCTCCTCCTACTCCAGTTCCTCAGAATCATCGCTGCAGGAGCCGTCACGGTCTACCTCCACATGGACCCGTGGACGCTTACCTGATGCGACCGATATGAGCACAGCCGTGGCCAAACGGCAACAGGCCGTTCTGAAATTAATTCCCATGGGGAATCGAAGCCACACAGCGCAGGAGGTCTGGAATGCCATCAAGCAGGAGAGCGACGTGTGGTTTTTGCCAGCGAATCTCCAGCCAGCTTGGTAGTGAGTGACAATGGCCGAAATCTGGTGGCAGCTCTGGGCCTTGGCAACCTCACTCACATACCATGTCTGGCACATGTGCTCAACTTGGTCGTGCAGAGTTTTTTGAGGGACTATCCGGATCTTGATGCACTGATGCACAAGGTCCGCCTAGAGTGCGCTCACTTGCGACGTTCCAGCATGGCCAGATCGCGCATTGCAGCTCTGCAACGCAGATTGCGCCTTCCTGAACATCGCATCATATGTGACGTATCCACCAGGTGGAATTCAACGTTACATATGTTGGAGCGGTTGTGTGAGCAGCAGCCAGCAATTATGGAGTATCAGCTGCATCAGGCGCAATCAACACGCAATTTGCGCCGTCCACACTTCACCATTAATGAGTGGGCCACTATGAAGGACATGTGCCACGTTTTGCGTGCGTTTGATGAGTCAACGCGGATGGCGAGTGCAGATGATGCACTAGTCAGCCTGACTGTCCCCCTTATCTGCCTGCTTCAAAAAACACTGCAAGCAATAAGGGATGAGGTTTTGGAAGAGGTGGAGGATGAGGAGTCACAAATTCCATCACCTTCTGGAAAGTCAGCGCAACGTGGTTCCTCACAAAGGGCTGGGCAGGGCTCACTTTGTGAGAGGAGGAGGAGTCAATGGAGGAGGAAGACATCGCTCCAGAGGGAGGTACACAACGCTCTAGTCAGTATGTAGAGCGAGGGTGGGGTGATGCAGAGCAGGCAGAGATAACGCCTCTTGCAGAGGACAGCGTTTCTTTGCCAGTTGGGAGTCTGCAGCACATGGTTGATTTCATGCTGCAGTGCCTAAGAAACGACCGCCGCATCGCCCACATTCTCACGACGTCTGATTATTGGGTGTACACCCTCCTAGACCCTCGCTACCGGGACAACGTCAAAAGCCTCATCACACCGTTGAACCGGGAGCGTAAAATGCGGGAGTACCAAGACACACTGGTGCAATCCCTAATGTTCTACCTTACTGCCGAGAGCACTGCTGCTGCTACTGCTTTACAAAGCAGCTCTGTGCGTCGAGGCAGTGTAGAGAGCTCTGCAACAAGAGGGAGCACACGCAGTGCCTCTGCACAGGGAAAGACCAGTATGTTAAAAATGTGGCAAAGTTTTGTGGCAGCGCCACAAATGTCTACACCATCCGAGAGGGCTCCAGTCAGCGGGAGGCAACGTATCCGTCAGATGGTGACAGACTACTTGGCTTTGCCTCTCAGTGTACTCCCAGATGGCTCTTCCCCATTCAAGTTTTGGGTCTCTAAGCTGGATACATGGCCAGAGCTTAGCCAGTATGCATTGGAGGTGCTGGCTTGCCCTGCTGCCAGTGTATTATCGGAGCGCGTCTTTAGTGCTGCAGGTGGTGTACTAACAGACCGTCGCATGCGACTATCCTCCGATAATGTAGACCGGCTTACTTTTCTGAAAATGAACAAGGCATGGATCTCGCCAGAATTTGTCTGTCCGTTTTCAGATTAAATAACTGGTTCGCAACGTTATCCATGTCTCCTGTTATGTTCATCTTTCTACCACCTGAACTCTACTCCCTGGGCTCCAACACTGCCAGTTGCTGCTCAGAAGTGTCGTGTCCACAGAACAAAACACAAGCTCTACTGTTAGTGGGGTTCAGTAACGCCAGCTGTTCCCCTGCTGTGTCAACGGCAAGAAGTCTCCTGTTCCCGACACATGGACAGAAAAACACATGACCAACATGCTCCAAATAGGGAAGAGCCGTCACCCTGCTTGTTATGCTGAAAACATGAAATTGTGAAGTTTTGCAGGCCTAGAATGATAAATTTTAATGACAAATATGGACAAATAATAATTTGTCATCACAGCGCATATCTGCACATGTCTATTAGAAATGGTAACAAAAAATAAAACATAGTCTACTCTTCACATTTTGAAATTAATGCATAAAAGTACATTTCATACTTATGAATTAATGCTTTTTAAGGAACTTTATCTGTACCTGTAAGATAATGCAGTCAATGGATGTACGAATCATTAAATCCTCATCATCATCATCACGAGTTTTATTTATGACAGACATTATAAAATACACATACTGATGCCAACTGTAACTTCAAACACCATATATGAAATGGCCAGCATCTAAACCTGGTAATAATGTGCAATAATAAATTATTACATCTAGAAAGTGCATCATGCATACTGACAATAGGTAATTATACATGCAAGTGCTGTTGAAACAAGCACAACAGATATAAATTAATAATGGTATATAGGTATCACAGTGCATAGTTACTCATGGACAATGTCGATGTAATACTGTACCTCAATAAAGTCAGCGTCAACCATTATGGTTGTTAGTCTTGTAGATTGTTAAAGAGGGAACGTTTTTTTTGTTGGTCATAGGTGGAGTATTAGACAGTAAATGATTACTGCTGATGTATTTTTGCGTCCATAGGGCGCAATAACGCTGCGTAACGTCACATTTTATAGTCATCTAATTGCACACGCTACCCTACCCTACGGTGACAGTAGGAAGGTAGTGTTGACGGATAAAGCTTTGCGCAACCAGAGATTCTTTTACCCTCTTCAACACTCTACAAGCAAAAAATGCATGATTTCAGCCACAGACTTTATTGACGTACAGTATAACATCGGCATTACCCATCAGAGGCTGTCCACTGTCTGATACAGACATAGAATATACCTTTGCTATCCGTAGCCTTTGTTTCACCTACACTTGCAGGCACACACTTAAATTGTGACAAACAATGCCTAATGTTTTTTTAAATGGTTATTTTTTATCGTACATTATTGTGTCATCAATCATCACATTGATGAGTCCATGCTGGACATGTCATACATGCTATAGAAAGTTACGATTTTATGAACTTAAATAATTGAAATGTCTGTGACTGTCACATAAAATTTGCGATGATGATGATGAGTGACTATTACAAAATCCATTGTCTTCACTATGTTATGGTTTAACATAGCGTTCCTTAAGCATTATTCATAAAAAAAAAAAAGGACTTTTATTCTTACATTTACAACACTATATTTTGTTACCAATTTTTTGGGTGTTGTGTTGGTCCATTTTTTTTTGGCATGTGCATATATGCGTTTATATTTGTATTTTCTTTATTTTTCCTTCTTGAAATTAGAAAACATGTGTATCTTTGTACCGTGTTAGCCAGTAGATAGAAAAATATTTAGACTTCAGAGTCAGCAGTGGTTGATACCTTTTAATGGATAACTGAAAAGATGGAAACAAATTGCAAGCTTTCAAGGCTACTCACGTCTCTTCATCAGGCAAAGACTAAATAAAAAAATTAAGCATCACATATTTCTATACACAACAGGACACAGGAATACTGCAATAGGTAAGACAAGTAAGTGACGTGTATCAGAACTGTCATTATCTCACAGGGATGAACATAAATATTGGAACAGTTCCTACATAAGGATAGAAAGTTTGATTGCCCTCTCATTGCCTTTTTTTTTGGGGTTTTCATGACCCTGGAAGGGCATAGACGCAGATTCCTTAATTGATATAGAATGACATAAATCCATGTGATCTATTCATTCCATCACTAACAGTGTCAAAGGTCATGATGAGCTTATATTCTGAAACCTTTGAACGTTTCTCATATTTGAAGTTATATTTTAATACCAGTAATTCCATATCCATCATGCTATGACCGGGCATACAAAAGTCTTTTGCCACAGGTAAATTCATTAATTTATCTCTGATTGTGTGGCGCTGATAATTCATCCTTGTTCTCCTTTTTGTTGCCGGTCTCCCCTCACTTGTCCCTCCCTCACTTGTCTTAGCTATTCCTGTGTCCTGTTGTGTGTAGAAATATGTGATTCTTCATTTTTGGCTTTACTCTTAGCCTGATGAAGACACCTGAGTAGTCTCGAAAGCTTTGAATTTGTTACCATATTTTCAGTTAGCCATTAAACGTTATCAACCACAGAGGACTGTCAAGTATAAATATTTTTCTATTCTTGTAATTGAAATTCATCATTTTATTGTCGTAGTAAAACTTCATTTATTCTTGTTTGAAGTACATACATTTGCAATGGCCACGTAACAAGGCAATAACTCAATATTTTATGCCTACACCCTCCTTGACCCTGGGTTACAACACCGCCAGTTGTTTCTCGGAAGTGCTGTTAGCACAGTCTACACTTGCTCCCGTGTTACTGGGGTTCAGTAATGTCAGCTGTTCCCCTGCTGTGTGAACGGCAAACAGTCCTGCTGCCTCCACCATGTTCTCTTCTCATCCCTGGGTTACAACACCGCCAGTTGTTTCTCGGAAGTGCTGTTAGCACAGTCTACACTTGCTCCCGTGTTACTGGGGTTCAGTAATGTCAGCTGTTCCCCTGCTGTGTGAACGGCAAACAGTCCTGCTGCCTCCACCATGTTCTCTTCTCATCCCTGGGTTACAACACCGCCAGTTGTTTCTCGGAAGTGCTGTTAGCACAGTCTACACTTGCTCCCGTGTTACTGGAGTTCAGTAATGTCAGCTGTTCCCCTGCTGTGTGAACGGCAAACAGTCCTGTTGCCTCCACCATGTTCTCTTCTCATCCCTGGGTTACAACACCGCCAGTTGTTTCTCAGAAGTGCTGTTAGCACAGTCTACACTTGCTCCTGTGTTACTGGGGTTCAGTAATGTCAGCTGTTCCCCTGCTGTGTGAACGGCAAACAGTCCTGCTGCCTCAACTTTAATTTCCATGGGTACCTTCTGCTACCCATCCGGGTTCCAGTACCGTCAGCTGGTTCTCCGCAGTGCCTTTGGCCTAGGTGCCTCCATGTCGGTATCCGAGTTCCAGCAACGTCTGCTGGTCCTTGGTAGTGCTTTGGAGCACAGGTACCTCCTGCTTAGTAACCGTGTCCCAGTAACGTCAGCTGGTCCTCGGTTGTGCCATTGGCTCTTTTCCTTCTGCTGACCCTCCGGGTTCCAGCACAGTCAGCTGGTCCTCGTTACTTTCATTGGCTCTTGTACCTTCTGCTACCCAACCGGGTTCCAGTACCGTCAGCTGGTTCTCCGCAGTGCCTTTGGCCTAGGTGCCTCCATGTCGGTATCCGAGTTCCAGCAACGTCTGCTGGTCCTTGGTAGTGCTTTGGAGCACAGGTACCTCCTGCTTAGTAACCGTGTCCCAGTAACGTCAGCTGGTCCTCGGTTGTGCCATTGGCTCTTTTCCTTCTGCTGACCCTCCGGGTTCCAGCACAGTCAGCTGGTCCTCGTTACTTTCATTGGCTCTTGTACCTTCTGCTACCCAACCGGGTTCCAGTACCGTCAGCTGGTTCTCCGCAGTGCCTTTGGCCTAGGTGCCTCCATGTCGGTATCCGAGTTCCAGCAACGTCTGCTGGTCCTTGGTAGTGCTTTGGAGCACAGGTACCTCCTGCTTAGTAACCGTGTCCCAGTAACGTCAGCTGGTCCTCGGTTGTGCCATTGGCTCTTTTCCTTCTGCTGACCCTCCGGGTTCCAGCACAGTCAGCTGGTCCTCGTTACTTTCATTGGCTCTTGTACCTTCTGCTACCCAACCGGGTTCCAGTACCGTCAGCTGGTTCTCCGCAGTGCCTTTGGCCTAGGTGCCTCCATGTCGGTATCCGAGTTCCAGCAACGTCTGCTGGTCCTTGGTAGTGCTTTGGAGCACAGGTACCTCCTGCTTAGTAACCGTGTCCCAGTAACGTCAGCTGGTCCTCGGTTGTGCCATTGGCTCTTTTCCTTCTGCTGACCCTCTGGGTTCCAGCACAGTCAGCTGGTCCTCGTTACTTCCATTGGCTTTTGTACCATCACCAACAGGACAAAGAAGGTTAAGACAAACTACAAGATACAGAACAAGAGACAGAAGAACAATAAGCAGAAGATCAAAAAGCAGAAGAACATTAAGTATAAGACCAAAATGAAGAGCAAAATATATGCTCTAAATTCTAAGCAGAAGAAGACTAAGCAGTGTATGGGGGTGAGTCCGTTCCTCCTCGTGGTGCCCCTGGAAAATGCCTGATGCTGCTGCAGGCTAAACTGAACGCAGACAAATACTGTTGTAATTAAAATCTTTCGTGACAGCAAGAACGGAAGGATGAAAATTCAGAGTTTTACAGATTACAAGTACAGGAATGTCTGTCACAAATAAGAATATGATGAAAAGGATGAATAGGAAGAAGATGAAGAAGTAGAATATGAAGAATAATAACTGTTTAATAAGAACAATATAAGTAATGTTAACAAAAAGATGAATAGCAAGACGTTTTAGAAGATTAAGAAGGTGAAGAATAATTTGATGAGAAAGATGATGCTGCTGAAGATTATGAAGGAGAAAGTGTGTGAAAAGTTAAAAAGGGTGAAGACCATGGAAGTTGTGAAACAGACATATTTGACAAAATAGAAAAAAGGTTAACAACATTGTGAATTTCTTCGTCAATCCGAACGTATTTCCTAAAAAAAAAAATTAATGCTATTCCATTGGATTGGGTTAAACATCTATGCCTTTAATGTCTCCTCAACCTCCCCCAATACATTCTACATTACTCTTTGTTGTTTTCCTTCATGTACAATTAACCTACAAGGCAAGAATGGGTTTTTTTTCTATTTTGATATTTTGTTCCCATAGACTTACATGGGACTTCCGGTATCGGTATCGGGTATCGCCGATATTTTTTGTGTATCGGCGATACCATTCCGATACTTTTGGATATCGGAAAGTATCGCTCAACTCTAGTGATCGCACATCAGAGGGGAGAGAATTAGGGTCCCCAGGTCCCCGATCCCCCCTATACCTCCCGGTGTCCTCCGTCCTCCGGCAGGTCCCAGGCTCCCGGGTCTTCTTTCTGTAAAAAAAAATGGCAGGCGCATTCGGCAGATTCAAAAAAATGTTCATTCATTCTCCTAAAAGTACATTTTGATCACTATGATAAACTATCACAGCGATCAAAATAAAAAAAACAGTGCATAACCCCCCCTTTATCACCCCCTTAGTTAGGGACATATAATAAAATATAGAAATTATATTTATTTTCATTTTTCCGTTAGGGTTAGGGTTAAGGCTAGGGTTAGGGTTAGGGCTAGGGTTAAGGCTAGGGTTAGGGTTACAATTAGGGTTAGGGTTAGGCTGGGTTCATACTGCGTTATGGCAGTCCGTTAGACGGACTGCGTTACACCGCGGTATAACGCGGTGTAATGCAGTCCGTTAACGCTGCCATTCACCCCCATTTGAGGGCGGATCGCGACGCATGCCGTAAAGCGGCATGCGTTCACGACGTGCCATAATTCAGTGACGGAGCCTCAGATGCGGGCCGCAGCGTCTGGGCTCTGTCACCGCTAGCGCAGATGAATCATCTGCTGATTCCTCTGCGCTAGCGGGTATAGCATAACGCGGTTGCGTTATGCTATACCGTTACCAGCCCGTCAACGCTATGTGTTGAACGGGCTGGTAAAATGCAAAATGAACCTAGCCTTAGGGTTAGGGTTATAATTAGGGTTAGGGTTACAATAAGGGTTAGGGCTACAATTAGGGTTAGGGTTACAATTAAGGTTGGAATTAGGGTTGGTATTAGGGCTAGGATTAGGGTTGGGATTAGGGTTAGGGGTGTGTTGGGGTTAGGGTTGGAGCTAGAATTGAGGGGTTTCCACTATTTAGGCACATCAGGGGGTCTCCAAACACGACGTGGCGTTCAAAAAGTCAAATGGCGCTCCCTCCCTTCCGAGCCCTGCCATGCGCCCAAACAGTGGTTTACCCCAACATATGGGGTATCAGCGTACTCAGGACAAATTGCATACCAATTTTGGGGTTCTAATTTCTCTTGTTACCCTTGGGAAAATAAAAAGCTGGCTAAAAAAATCATTTTTGAGGAAAAAAAAATGTTTTTTTTCATGGCTCTGCGTTTATAAATTTCTGTGAAGCACTTTGGGGTTCAAAGTGCTCACCACACATCTAGATAAGTTCCTTAGGGGGTCTAGTTTCCAAAATGGGGTCACTTGTGGAGGTTTTCCACTGTTTAGGCACATATGGGGCACTGCAAACGGAACATGACCCCATCAACGTCTGCATTCCAAAACTTTATTACTTCCTTTCCAAGCCCTGCTGTGCGCCCAAACAGTTCCCCCACCACATATTTGGTATCAGCGTACTCAGGACAAATTGGATAGCAACTTTTGGGGTCCAATTTCCTTGTGAAAAATCAAAAATTTGGGACTAAAAAATCATTTTTGTGGAAAATTGTTTTTTGTTTTTTTTTCACACCCAGGTATTATAAACTTTTGTGAAACACTTGGGGTTCAAAGTGCTCACCACAGATCTAGATAAGTTACTTAGGGGTCTTGTTTCCAAAATGGGGTCACTTGTGGGGGTTTTCCACTGTTTAGGCACATCTGGGGCACTGCAAACGGAACATGACCCCCATCAACGTCTGCATTGCAAAACATTATTACTTCCTTTCCAAGCACTGCTGTGCGCCCAAACAGTTCCCCCACCACATATTTGGTATCAGCGTACTCAGGACAAATTGGACAACAACTTTTAGGGTCCAATTTCCTTGTGAAAAATCAAAAATTTGGGACTAAAAATCATTTTTGCGGAAAATTAGTTTTTTGGTTTTTTTTCACACCCAGGCATTATAAACTTTTGTGAAACACTTGGGGGTTCAAAGTGCTCACTACAGATCTAGATAAGTTACTTAGGGGGTCTAGTTTCCAAAATGGGGTCACTTGAGGGGGTTTTCCACTGTTTAGGCACATCTGGGGCACTGCAAACGGAACATGACCCCCATCAACGTCTGCATTCCAAAATGTTATTACTTCCTTTCCAAGCCCTGCCGCGCGCCCAAACAGTTTCCCCCCCACATATTTGGTATCAGCGTACTTAGGACAAATTGGACAACAACTTTTAGGGTCCAATTTCCTTGTGAAAAATAAAAAATTTGGGACTAAAAAATCATTTTTGTGGAAAATTGTTTTTTTTTTTCACACCCAGGCATTATAAACTTTTGTGAAACACTTGGGGGTTCAAAGTGCTCACAACTGATCTAGATAAGTTCCATAGGGGGTCTAGTTTCCAAAATGGTGTTACTTGTGAGGGGTTTCCACTGTTTAGGTGCATCAGGGGCTCTCCAAACGCGACATGGTGTCCAATCTCAATTCCAGCCAATTTTGGTTTGAAAAAGTCAAACGGTGCTGCTTCCCTTACAAACCCTGCCAAACATTGGTCCCCCACATATATGGGGTATCAGCATACTCAGGACAAATTGGACAACACCTTTTGTGGTCTAATTTCTCCTGTTACCCTTGGGAAAATAAAAAATTGGGGACTAAACGATCAGGTTTGTGGAAAAAATATGATTTTTTATTTTCACGCCCGGGCGTTATAAACTTCTGTGAAGCACTTGGAGGTTAAAAGTGCTCACCACTAGTGTTGAGCGATACTTCCCGATATCAAGAAGTATCGGATCAGATTGGGTATCGCCGATACCCAAAAAGTATCAGCGATACCAGATTCCGATACCGGAAATCCAATGCAAGTCTATGGGACAGAAATATCGAAACTAAAAAAAACCCTTTCTTTCCTTGTAAACAGTAAATATACACACATAGAATACATATATATATATATATATATATACATGTCATTGTGACAAATATATATATACATATATTTATAGTTCATACACTTCTACATAGTAAAATAGCCTCTGATTCAATTGCCGGGTAATGCCGGCTTTTGTGAAAATACAGAAGCACCCTACATGAAATGACACATGGTTTACATAGAGTTAACCATGTCTTTTCATGTAGTTTGATATCTGGTTTTCACAAACAATTACATGAGTGTATGTGTGCAAAATTTCACACATGTAGGGGTTAATTAAAGGTGTAAATTCGTTGTAAAAAAAAACGGACGTTTTTTACTATGAATTTACACCTTTAATTAACCCTTACAGGTGTGAAATTTTGCACACATACACTCATGTAATTGTTAGTGAAAACAATATATCAAACAACATGAAATGACATGGTTAACTCTATGTAAACCATGTGTCATTTCATGTCGGCTTCTGTATTTTCACAAAAGCCGGCAATTGAATTAGCGGCTATTATACTATGTAGAAGTGTATGAACTATAAATATAAATATATATATATATATATATATATATGTGTCACAAATTCAATGACATGTATATATATATATATATGAGGTGTAAAATTGTTGAAAAAAAATGCGTGGGCCCCCGCCCTATTTTCACAACCAGATAGACAAAGCCAGCGAGTGGGGGCAGATAATAATAGCCCAGAGAGGGACCATTATTTTTGCCCCCCCCGGCTACTAACATCTTCCCCAGACAGACACTATAATTAGATTCGCCCTTTCTGGCACCTTGCCCGACTATTCCCATTGCCCTGTAGCGGTGGCAAATGGGTTAATAAGGGGTTAAAGCCACCTTGCTATTGAAAGGTGACTTTAAGCCAGGTTAATAATTGAGAGCTGTCAATTAGACAACTATCAATTATTAATTCTATTGCATGAAATAAAAATAAAACACACACACTTTAATTAAAAATCATTTTAATGAAATAAAGACACATGTTTTTGACCATCTTTTATTTTACTGCAAAAACCATTTCCTGTAATAAAAATAAAATAAAAAAGCAACATTATTCTTACCTATCCGATGCACAGTCAGGTCCCACGGTGTAGTCCATCAGAAAGGGTTAATGTTTACTGCAGGGACCGCAGCTAATGCTGCAGCCTCACAGTAAACCCCTGCATGAATCTTCTCCTCTCCTGGCTGATAGGAGAGGAAGTGGAAAGCTTAATTGATTGCTTCCCACTTTCACGTCAGGTCAGCCAGGGACACCATCAGTGACGTCAGAGGGAATCCCGGCTGACCTGAAGTGAACTGATTAACAAAAATAGGGGATCCCCTCGAAAAAAAAATGGCGTGGGGTCCCCCTATTTTTGTTAACCAGCCTGATGAAGCAGACTACTGAGGCCTGGATTTTCAGACTGTTAAGGAGCCAAGATCCATGGACCTTGCCAGCCTGATAATACCAGGCCACAGCAGTCTGCTTATCTTGGCTGGTTGACAAAAATAGGGGATCCTCTAGAAAAAAATGGCGTGGGGTCCCCCCTATTTTTGTTAACCAGCCAGATGAAGCAGACTGCTGATGCCTGGTTTTTCAGGCTGGTAAGGATCCACTATCCATGGACCTTGCAAGCCTGATAATACCAGGCCACAGCAGTCTGCTTAGCTTGACTGGTTAACAAAAATAGGGGATCCCCTCGAAAAAAAATGGCGTGGGGCCCCCCCTATTTTTGTTAACCAGCCAAGTAAAATGCAGACTGCTGCGGCCTGGTATTAAAAGATTGTCAAGGCCCATGGATTTTGGCCCTCAACAGCCTGATAATACCAGGCTACAGCAGCCCCACATTTGGCGCATTAAAAGATGTGCCAATTGTGGCACTTTACCCGACTCTTCCCACTTGCCCTGTAGCGGTGGCAAGCGGGGTAATAAGGGGTTAATGTCACCGTTGATTGCACGGTGCAATAAGCCCGGTTAATAATGGAGAGGCGTCAATAAGACACCGATCCATTATTAATCCCAAAGTTTTTAAATGTTTAAAAAAAAGACACAGCAAGAAAAAACTATTTTAATGAAATAAAAGAGACAACAGTTTTCATTAATTTTATTACACGCTCATCCTGCGACGCCATTGATCTCCTGTAAAAAAAGAAAAAAAACAAACCAACAGTATACCACCTGTCCGACACAGTCCATAGTAACGAGTGTCCCACGACGATCCAGCTCTGCTACATTGGAATGTCAAGCAGAGCCTGATATCCCGACGCAGCACAGCTGCTTACCTGCTTCCCCGGCGGTGACGTCATCGGACTGCTTTATGGCCGCGATTATCTGGCAGCACGTGCAGTTATCGCGAGAAACTGCACGTGACCTCCAGGGAGAAGATAATGGAGGCCATCAAGCAGTCCAGGACGTGACCACCAGGGATCTTCTGCCAGGTAAGTGCCGCTGACTCCTGACAGACCCGACCGACGGACACTGACAGTGACAGGAACATTGTGATTCCGGTATCCGATATGACAAAAATATCGGAACTCGGAATTGGAATTCCGATACAGCGAATATCGGCCGATACCCGATATTTGCAGTATTGGAATGCTCAACACTACTCACCACACATCTAGATAAGTTCCTTAGGGGTCTAGTTTCCAAAATGGGGTCACTTGTGTGGGGTTTCCACTGTTTAGACACATCAGGGCCTCTACAATTGCAATATGGCGTCCAGCCAATTCTGGGTTGAAAAAGTCAAACAGCGCTCCTTCCCTTGCAACCTCTGCCGTGCGCCCAAAAAGTGGTTTACCCCAACATATGGGGTATCGCCATGCTCAGGACAAATTGTACAAAAACTTTTGGGGTCTTGTTACTCTTGGGAAAATAAAAATTGGGGTGAAAAGATCATTTTTGTGGAAAAAAAATGATTTTTTTTTCACGGTTCTACGTTATAAACTTGTGTGAAGCACTTGGAGGTTCAAAGTGCTCACCACACATCTAGATAAGTTCCTTAAGGGGTCTTGTTTCCAAAATGGGGTCACTTGTGGGGTGTTTCCACTGTTTAGGCACATCAGGGGCTATCTAAACGCGACATGGCATCCAGCCAATTCTGCATTGAAAAAGTCAAACGGCGCTCCTTCCCTTGCGACCTCTGCCGTGCGCCCAAAAAGTGGTTTAACCCCACATATGCGTATTCAGGAGAAATTGCACAACAAATTTTGTGGTTCATTTTTTCTTTTAACACTTGTGAAAATAAAAAAAATTGGTTCCGAAGTAAAGCTTTTGCAAAAAAAGTTAAATGTCAATTTTTTCCTTCCACATTGCTTCAGCTCCTGTGAAGCACATGAAGGGTTAATAAACTTCTTGAATGTGGTTTTGAGCACCTTGAGGGGTGCAGTTTTTAGAATGGTGTCACTTTTGGGTATTTTCTATCATATAGACCCCTCAAAGTGACTTCAAATGTGATGTGGTCCCTAAAAAAATATGGTGTTGTAAAAATGATAAATCGCTGGTCAACTTTTAACCCTTATAACTTCGTAACAAAAGAAAATTTTGTTCCCAAAATTGTGCTGATGTAAAGTAGACATGTGGGAAATGTTATTTATTAAGAAATTTGTGTGACATATCTCTCTGATTTAAGGGCATAAAAATTTAAAGTTTGAAAATTGCGAAATTTTCAACATTTTCGCCATATTTCCGTTTTTTTCATAAATAAAAGCAAGTCATATATTTTTTACCACTAACGTGAAGTACAATATATCATGAAAAAACAATCTCAGAATCAGCTGGATTCGTTAAAGCGTTCCAGAGTTATAACCTCATAAAGTGACAGTGGTCAGAATTGTAAAAATTGGCCCGGTCATTAAGCTGCAAAATGGCTCTGTCACTAAGGGGTTAAGGATGACAAGCTTAAGTAATAAGAATTCATGTCGTTGGCATTGAAATGGGCACTGTAGGTGTGTTTACTGTCCTCCACTCCCTGCCGACTTTTCTTCCCCATTGACTTGCATTGGGGACTTTTTCCGATAGTCGGCCGATTTCGTTCGACTTGACTTTTGGAAAAGTCGGGTGGTCCGAAACCCGACTCGACCCTCCCGGAGGCAAAGTTGCTCATCTCTACTGATCACATATAATTTTTCTACAAATAAATCCATTTGTATTGAGCTTTTCAAATATTTCAGTAGTCCATGTAAAATGGGCAAGGCAAGGGACGGGGACGTGGATGTGATACTGATGATGCATGCAGAGGAAGAGTCCGTGGGAAAAGCTGAAAGTGGGCCACAGCAAAGAACCACATCTTCGCGCTCAACCTTCCTGTCCCTGTTTCTAGTGGACCGTAGCACACCACTATTGAAGCCAGAGCAGTGTAAAACAGTTGTTGGTTAGATAGCTTCAGCAGCGTTTACATCTTCAGGCTCACCGACTGTTGTGAGAAGTCTCCACGCATTGGAACTCTACACTGCATATGTTGGAAAGGATTTTTGAACAGAAGAGGGCAGTTGTTGACTACCAGAATCAACAAGGCCCTCGATATTCAGTTCAGACTCCATACATAAGACATGGATGTCAGTCATATGTACCATCCTCCAGATTTTTGAGGACTGCACCAAGATGGTGAGCGGCAATGACGCCATAATTAGCTTCACCATCCTGCTTTTCAGCATTCTGAAAACCTCTCTGCTCACAATTAAAGATTATACATTGCAGGCAGAGCATGAGGACATGAAGCAAGGAACCAAACAGGGTGATAACACTCAGCCCAGCCTCATGTCGTCACAATGTGGATTGATAGACAATGAGGAGGAGAAGGAGGAGTAAGAACAGGAGCTACTTTTATGCGCTATAGACGGTACTACAAGCACAACTGTCATACTGTCAATTCAGGGGGGATGGCCTGAGGACAGGGTGGAGGAGGTGAATGAGGAGGAGAAGTGACAGCATGGTCAGTCATCCTGTCGGTGAGGACACGGAAGTCTTGCCTGTTAGTAGTCTGGCACGCATGGTTGACATTATGTTACGCTGCGTTTCCCGTGACCCTCGCATTCAAAAAATTTTCAGGACACTCATTACTGGTTGGTGACACTTCTAGATCCCCGCTATGCGGAAAACTTTCAATCTCTTCTTCCAGAGGCAGATAAATGTACAAAAATGTTGCTGTACCAGAGGGCCCTTGTAGCGGAATTACTGAAAAAATTCCCATGTCAGAGCGCTGGCAGCAGACATCAGAGTTTGTTGTACAGTCAAGGAGTCCAAGAGAGAGACAGAAGTACAATCCAGCTCAGGCAGGGAACAATGGCAAAGTTCTGGGACAGTTTTTCTCAGACCCTCCCATCATGCTGCCACACAGGCAAGGGGTGCTGGCACAAGAGGTGCAATGTTTTGGTGAGAGATTACCTTGCAGATCGTACAAACGTCCGCCGTGATTCCTCTGTGCCTTTTAATTATTGTTTCTCCAAGCTGTACACGTGGCAGGAACTGACTCTCTATGCCTTGGAGGTCCTGGCCAGCCCTTCTGCTAGCGTTCTGTCAGAGCTGGTTTTTAGTGCCTCTGGTGAAATTGTAACAGAAACACATCATGAAAAACAGTCTTACCAAGTCTGATCAAATGACCAAATGCACTAGCAGGATGCAGCAGACTCCCATAGATAAAGGCTGGAGAAGCACAGGTGCTTACCACTGATAAAAACAGCCACCCTATCACAAAAACAGTGATAATGAAGGTGTTAACTGCTTAGTGGGAAAAAAGCACACAAATGTAAGTTGCTTAGGACATGAATGTCATGCACAGTGTCTGGATAACAGCCTATTTTAAACGCCTATGATGGAAGGCGGGCTGGTCAGCACTGAATGTGCACAACACAATAAACCAAGCCATCAAAAAGGAGCTTGGTTTATTGTGTCCTAAGCAACTTACATTTGTGTGCTTTTTGGTAAGACTGTTTTTCATGATGTGCTTTTGCTAAAAAGTTCTAATGTGATTTTTTGAATTTATGTCTAGTTAGTGACTCGCAATAAAATGGGGACCCTTGACGTTGGGTTGCAAGCTTATCTGTTTTGGCCAAAATACAGTAAAGATGTATATCTTTGTATCGTGTTAGCCAGTAGATAGAAAAATATTTAGAGTTGAGAGTCCTCAGTGGTTGATACCTTTTAATGGCTAACTGAAAAGATGGTAACAAATTGCAAGCTTTCGAGACTACTCAGGTCTCTTCATCAGGCATAGACTAATACAACATCTGAAGAATCACATATTTATACACAAAATAGCACAGAAAAAATGCAATAGGTAGGACAAGTGACGTGAAGCAGAATATAGGAAAGATGTGTATCTTCGTACCGTGTTAGCCAGTAGATAGAAAAATATTTAGACTTGAGAGTCCTCAGTGGTTGATACCTTTTAATGGCTAACTGAAAAGATGGTAACAAATTGCAAGCTTTCGAGACTACGCAGGTCTCTTCATCAGGCTGAACTAATACAAAATCTGAAGAATCACATATTTAATCCAAGTCTGGAGATGCTAAGGGGAGCTGCACGGAAACTACAACCTTTACTACAAAAAGATGCCCGATTACAATCCATATTTCCAGACCCCCCACTACTATGCTTTAGGCAGCCCCCAAATCTAAGAAGCATCATTGTCAGAAGCTCCCTGTCCTCCCCAACAGCTGCAGGTACCTTTCCTTGCAGACAAAAGAAATGCAAAACCTGTACATCTATAATGACCACGGACAGGATAAAGATCCCCAACTCCCATCAGGACTACAAGATACCAGGTACTTTCAGCTGCATCACATCTAATGTGGTGTACCTAATTATATGTACTAAATGTCCAACTGGGGGTCTGTATGTGGGGGAGACCGGGCAAAAACTGAGAACAAGGATGAATTCTCATCGCCACACAATAAGAGAAAGGAGAATGGATTTACCTGTGGCAAAACACTTTTGTATGCCCGGTCATAGCATGACGGATATGGAATTACTGGTATTAAAATCTAACTTCAAATCTGAGAAGGATAGAAAAGTCTGGGAATATAAACTTATGATGACCTTTGACACTCTTAGTGCTGGGATGAATATATCCCAAAGTTTTATGACTTTCTACAACAATTAAGGAACCTGCTTCCCTGACCTTTTAGGGTCATCACAACACAATACCAGACCCCAATCAAAGGGTAATAAAACTTTCACTCCTTATCTATGAACTAGTCATATTTATGTTCATCCCTCAGCCATAATGACAGTTCTGCTTCACGTCACATGTCTTACCTATTGCATTATTCCTGTGTCCTCTTGTGTATAAATATGTGATTCTTCAGATTTTGTATTAGTTCAGCCTGATGAAGAGACCTGCGTAGTCTCGAAAGCTTGCAATTTGTTACCATCTTTTCAGTGAAGCAGAATAGTCATTATGGCAGAGGGATGAGCATAAATTTTGGAACAGTTTATAGATAAGGAGTGTGAAAGTTTTATTACCCTCTGATTGGGGTCTGGTAATGTTTTGTGATGTTTTCACAGGGTATTTGGAGTAAATTCCTTAATTGATGTAGTAGGCCATAAATCCATGTGATAGGTTCATTCCAGCATTAAGAGTGTCAAAGGTCACCATCAATTTGTATTCGTAAATTCTTCTTTGTCTCAGAGATGTGACAAAGAAGAATTTACGAATCCTCTTTTTTTCATTTGGACAGATACAAGGGATTCCTGTGAGACCTTCATTCATACACTTAACAGGAACCCCTTTAATATTTTTCTTACTTTTCATATTTCATCACTAACAGTTGATTTTTTGGATCTTAGGCTCACTCTACAAGGCGGCCATATTGCTATAGACATATCGTAAGGCCACGGCATCAAATGGATTATTGGACTGTGGAAGCTTCCATCCGGAGCACCTTAAGAGAGGTATACTGAGAGGACAATTTGACAGGCTTCACCGTAACTGTACCCGACATTCGGATTTTTGAGCCCAGGCCAAGTCCCTTACGGATCGGTTTAGAGCTAGAGGATACCCCAAAGCTATTATTTCAAGTGCCTTTATGAAGGCGGACTGTTATGATTTGGTAGCTGAGGAGGACAGGAGCAAAAAACAGACAAGGCAGCCGAACACCCAGAGAGGTTGGGAACTAATGGGTTGCAGATCCCTAAACTAACTGCACAACTAGAAACAGCCGTGGGACGTACCTACGGTGACGCAGACACCTTGGCACAGCCGGAGAGCTGGCTACACCTAAAGATAGAAACAGGAAAGCTAACTGCCCCGGAGTAGAGCCCCAAAGGAATAGGTAGCCCCCACACATATAATGGGGGTTAGACAAGACAAAATACAAACGCAGGCAGAAAATAGAGTGAGCAAACGCTGGGGCCAGACACTATCTAGACAGGACCAGATAGGACAGAATACTATCTGCAACCCAGCAAAACCCTAGAAAAACTTCCAACACTTCTGATTTCAAAAATGCTGAGATCACATGATCTCGCCACCCGCTAAATCAGATCTCTGGTGTGAACAAGCGGCTAACCCGCAGCCACACAAATAGCAGGACAGAGCAATTGAACAAATAAACAGTGGCTACTGAAAAACATATAGTAGCACAGACCCCTGGAGGGGAACCCGGCTAACCTCCCACAAAGGTGCAGGCAAAAAATGGAAATAGCAAACATGATAGAAACAAGCAACAAATAACTTATCTGAAAGTAGCAGAAGAAGACAAGACACAAGCTGACTTCCAAATGAACCAGGAAACAACAATTGATCACCAGCGAGGATCATGGGAAGGCAGCTCACTTATATCAGCCCAGTCCATCTCTCCTGATTGCCAGTCATGGCTTACAGGTGATAAAGCCTTGTCATTCAATACAGCTTCCATACCATCAGCAACCACTAGAGAGAGCCTCAGCTCAGGAGTCATTTCCAACATGCTCACAACAGTGGACTCTGTTGTGAATGGACTTGAGATGAGTTCTGAGCAGAGGCTCCCTCTGGTGGTTACAAGCGGTACTGGACTGTCCAGTGAAGATTGTGAGGATTGGGAATCAGGTGTTACTGACTGGTCTTATATAAGGGAGTCACCTTCCCATCAGGGTTGCCGGTGATCAATTGTTCTGGTCTCAATCCTTGATTCCTGTTTCCTTTGTAGCCTGCTGTGTCGTGTCTGCATCTCCTGCTAACAGATAAGACATTTTCTTCTTTTTGCTTTTGTGCTTGATTTTTGCATTTTGTCTTGCACTTCTGTGGGGGCCTTCAGGGTCCCCTCCGGGGGCTTTTGCCCTCTCAGTTTTGTTCAGCCACTGATGTTTGTACATTTGCTTTTTCCAGTTTTTTCAGTGGCTGCTGTTTTGATTTTGTTACACCAGAGAACTAATTTAGGTGGTAGAGGTCGTGTGATCTCAGGTGTTTTGAAATTAGTAAAGTTGGTGCTTTTCAGGTTTTTTGGGATTGCAGTAAGTGCCCTTCCTATCCTTTTCTATTTAGATAGTTTGGGCCC
Source organism: Oophaga sylvatica (assembly GCA_033576555.1). Lineage (NCBI taxonomy): Eukaryota > Metazoa > Chordata > Amphibia > Anura > Dendrobatidae > Oophaga > Oophaga sylvatica. Next base: position 352,665,127 of record JARQOD010000003.1, on the reverse strand, counting down.
CAACGTTTGCTCATACTATTTTCTGTCTGTGTCAGTATTTCTTCTTGTCTAACCGCCATTACATGTTTGGGGCTTTCTATGTTCTTTGGGATCTGCTCCGGGGCAGATAGCTTTCCTCTTTCTATCTTTAGGTATAGTTAGTTTCTCAGGCTGTGACGAGGCGTCTAGGACCAACGTAGGAACGCTCCACGGCTGCCTCTAGTTGTGGTGGTTAGTCAGGGTACTGCAATCTCATAGATTCCAACTGCTCTGGTGTATTGCCTTTTTTACCTGCACTCCTCAGCTACCAAATCATAACAGGACTCTACGCCAAGGGATGAATTGTTAATTCCGAGATCAAGGGTGCCGGACACTCAACTCAGATTTATTATTGCCTATCATAACCAGTGGTCTAATGTCACCAAGCTTTTTCATAAACAGTGGGACATATTAAAGACAGATGTTAAAATCAAGGACCTTTTGCCTATTAAGCTAGCCTTAACTGCATGGCAAGCCCCCAATCTTCGGGACTCATTATCGAGGAGCCATTTTGTTAGACTTAATATTAAGCTGAGAACAGGTATATGTTTGTGCGGCACCTACACATGTGGAGAATGTAGTGCTTGTCAATTTGTGCAACGGGGGACTTCTTTTGTCTACCTGGTTGACTCTCTGTCCTACTCACATAGGGACTTTATTAATTGTCTATGCGCTTGTGTGTACCTGCCCCAAAATTTATGTGGGGCAGACTTCACAACAGTTACGTAGGTGCACACAGCAACATGTATCTACCATCAACCTGGCTTGACAGGACTTGGCAAAGGGTAAAACTTTATCCACGATGGCTGCACATTTTTTGGAGGTACATCTGGGCAGTCCCCGTGCACTGCGAGTTATAGGTGTACAAAAACTACCCAAAAATATATGCAAATCAGACAGACAGGGTGAACTACTTAGTCTGGAAGCCAGATGGATCTACAAATTAAAGTCAGTGGCTCCTAATGGCATCAATGAGTATTTACTAGATACAGGATTCCTTATGCCATAGTTAATTAAATAGGGTCAGTTTGTACATATTTTTAGTGTTTAGTATAGTTTCTTGCCATGTCATTATTCATGACATGTTTCTGTGGGCAATGCAGTGTGCGTTTTTTTGTACAGATTTATTATATCAATATTTTTTTTATTTATTTTTTCTCTAGAACATGTCTTGTATCAGAACATATATCTGTTTTTTTTTCAGTATGTAGTACAATTTTTTGCACTTTATTTAGCCCTTTAATATGTTCATATATATCCAGATGGGTTTAGTGTTATGTAGCCATGAAGTATGTGTGTAAGAATTGCGTTCTGTGGCTGCACATGAGGGTGATCAGCTCTATTAACCCATTATGAGGATTTCATGCTGTTCATAGCCTGCCAACACAGGTGTTGGCGATCATGGTAATGGCAGTAAGTGCACTTTCTTCTATATATATCTGATACTAGCAAGTCTCTACAACTTCCCCTCTTCTATTGTTAGCGATACGCGTAGGGATTATTCATGTTGCCCTGCATTAAGTATTCTGGTGAGTATGTTAAACCTTTATATCACACTGTGTGACCACAATTTATTAGTGATTTAAGATGTGGTATTACATGATATGTCCAGGATTCAGAGCCTATAATCTCCTTGGCAATAGATGAATTGGGTTTCTGACTTGCATTAAAGAGCTCTATGCTTCATTATAAGTAAAAATTATTATATGAATTTATCTATATGTATTTATACTATAACCGTTTTGCTGATTTGCATTATAGAGCTCTCTATTCCAATTTTTTGCAGTCTTTTAATCTGTGTATATGTATTTACACTATGAAACAGCATTTTTTTTGCTATGTGATTAATATATGACACTAGGCATTATTTTCATTGGCTAGTGTGCAATATGCATATTTTTGCATCTATATGGCACTGTGAATCCTTGTATTCATTGTTTTATTGGTTTTAAGTTCTTTCATCTTTTGTTACCAATAAAGTCGCTGTTTACACTCATTCCAGATGTGTGCGCTATTATTGTACCTCTTTTTCTCTTTATTATCTAAACTTTGGAACATCCTCTTATGACATAGTGTATTCCTCTCCAATATAAAAATAGTAAAATCCTATTATATTATATTTTTATTTATATCCCTGTCTCTGAGCTGTTGCTAGGGACAAACATATCTCGTTGGACACATTCTGGCTTCATATCTATGAACCTGTATTCGCCCCTCCCTTTTGTTATTTTCTTTCAGAAGTGGATTCACATTTTTTATTTATTTGGTTTATTTCAGTTTCATTTATCATCAATGTCTCCTCATTGTTCGCGACTAGATGACCGGTGTTAACGTGTTCTGGGCTGCTACAGGCAGTCCAATTTTTGGCAAGGGTGTCTATGAAGATATGGATGAAATCTTTATGCATCAAATGGCCAAGTTCTCCAAAAAACATGACATAGTGGTCATGGGAGATTTCAACTATCCAGACATTTGTTGGGAATCTCTCTCAGGCAAAACAAACAGGTCAAGGAAATTATTATCCTCTCTTGCTGATAACTTTATCTTCCAAAAGGTAGCGGGAGAAATAAGGGGATCTGCTACCTTGGATCTAATCCTTATAAACAGGAAGGAAATGCTTGAGGAGGTAAGAGTGGCTGGGATCCTAGAAGGTAGCGACCATGCTATTTTAGATTTTTGGATAACTAGAGGAGGAAGACCTGTGAAGACTCAGACGTCAAGGTTAGACTTCAGAAAGGCAGATTTAAGGGACTCAGAAAGAGAATTGGAGCGATCCAATGGCTGGATATCCTTAAGGACAAAAATGTCCAGGAAGGATGGCAAATCTTGAAAAATGAGATTCTCAAAGCGCAATCGTTAACAATTCCAAAATGAGTGAAGAATAGGAAGCATTTAAGGAAACCAGGATGGATGAACACAGAACTTAAACACATACTAAAAAGGGAGAAAGAAATGTTTATCAAATGGAAAGAGGGAGACATATCTAATGAAGAATATAATTCTGTCAGCAGAACCTGCAGGGCACAAATCAGATTATCTAAAGATGACAATGAATTAAGGCTTGCAAGAGACATCAAAAACAACAAAAAGGATTTTGGGGATATGTCAAAACTAAAAGAAAAGTCAAAGATGCTATTGGATTTTTACAGGATGAAAATGATGAAATGGTAAGACAGGATGTTGAGAAGGCCGAACTTTTAAATTCCTATTTTGCATCTGTTTTCTCTTAGAAAGGAAATGTAACATCAACTGATCTTCACTGTCCTATTAAGAGAATAGAAGAATCCAGGATATCTATAAACAGAAAAATAGTGAGGAAACACTTAGCTAACCTAAATGAATTCAAGTCTCCAGGACCAGATGAATTACACCCCAGGTACTGAATGAGATAGCAGAAGGAATTCTTGAACCACTCTCCATAATCTTTGATGTGAATACTTTTCCGTCCAAAGATGACAAGAGTATTCTTAGAGTGATACCTTTATTGGCTAACCAGAAAATTATAGTTTTGCAAGCTTTCTGAGCACACAGGCTCCTTCTTCAGGAAGGATTACAAATAGCGTAATGAAAAAAAGGGCACAACATTTAAGGTTTACTACAGTAAGACATTTGGTGGGAGGTGTGATGCCTCTTAAAGATAAGCCAAGGAAATCGAATTAGCATTTTCTTACAAATGGAGAGGCAGTGGGGATGATGTTCTTAGTTATCTGAAGTCCTTCTGCTAGAAGTATGAATAGTGTATATGTAGTGAGTCATAAATCCTGGTGTTAAATTGAGTCCTAGTGTCAAAGTATTGAACATCCTTATAAGTTTGAATTCCCAAATTTTTCTCTCTCTGTCATCTTTAAAATTACCTTTAAGAATTAAGACTTTTAAGTCTGTCATACAGTGTCCAGTTCCAGAGAAATGTTCTCCCACAGGCGTATCCATTTCATTCCTGATTGTATGTCTGTAGAAGGACTTCAGATAACTAAAACATCATCCCCACTGCCTCTCCATTTGTAAGAAAACGCTAATTCGATTTCCTTGGCTTATCTTTAAGAGGCATCACACCTCCCACCAAATGTCTAAAGGGTATGCCACACTAAGCGAGATTGCTAGCGAGATCGCTAACGAGATCGCACCTGCGTCACCATTTATGACGCAGTAGCGATCTCGTTAGCGACTTTAGCTGTGTGTGACATGTAGCAGCGATGTGGCCCCTGCTGAGATGTCGTTGATCACTCATGAACGTTCTGAGCCGTTTTTTGGTCTTTGGTGTCCCGCTGGTGAGCCTGAATCGCTGAGTGTGACACCCTTTATGAACGACTTCACCAGCATCGCAGGTGGGACTAGGTTTTCCCAACGACCGCAGAGGTTGTTATACAGATCGCTGATGAGTTGTGTTTGGAATCACACAGCTAAGTCGCTAACGAGATCGCTAGAGTGTCATAAATGGTGACGCAGGTGCGATCTCGCTAGCAATCTCGCTAGCGATCTCGCTTAGTGTGGCATACCCTTTACTGTAGTAATCCTTAAATGTTGTGCCCTTTTTTTCATTAAGCTATTTGTAATCCTGCCTGAAGAAGGAGCCTGTGTGCTCAGAAAGCTTGCAAAAATATAATTTTCTGGTTAGCCAATAAAGGTATCACTCTAAGAATACTCTTGTCATCTTTGGACGGAAAAGTATTCACATCGATTTTTCTGGCTAACACGGTACCACAATACAATTTATTATTGTACATCATCCATAATCTTTGAAAATTCTTGGAGAACAGGAGAAGTCCCAGAAGACTGGAGAAGAGCAAATGTTGTTCCTATCTTCAAAAAGGGGAAGAAGGTGGACCCAGGGAACTATAGGCCAGTGAGTCTGACTTCTATACCAGGAAAGATCTTTGAACAAATTATTAAACAACATGTATGTAAGAACCTGGATAAGAATGAAGTGATTAAACAGAGTCAGCATGGGTTTGTAACTAATAAGTCATGTCAGACTAACTTAATTTCCTTCTATGACAGAATTACTGACTGGGTGGATCAGGGAAATGCTGTAGATATAGTATATATTGACTTCAGCAAAGCATTTGACAAAATATCTCACACAATCATTATTGAAAAAATGACTAAGTATGGAACGGACAAGGCAACTGTTAGGTGCATTCATAACTGGCTTAGTGATCGGTCCCAAAGAGTAGTCGTAAATGGCTGCACATCCAGTTGGAAGAATGTCTCAAGTGGGGTACCACAGGGCTCTGTCCTGGGCCCTGTATTGTTCAACATCTTTATCAATGACTTAGATGAAGGAATTGAGGGTAAACTGATCAAATTTGCTGATGACACAAAGCTAGGAAGGATAGCTAATACTGGAGAAGAGAGAGAGGATTCAAAAAGATTTAAATAAACTGGAGCAGTGGAGCAGCAACTAACAGAATGGTTTTTAATAGGGAAAAATGCAAAGTACTACATCTGGGCAATAAAAATGAAAAAAGCATATACAAAATGGGAGGAATATGGCTAAGTAACAGCACATGTGAAAAAGACTTGGGTATACTAATAGATCACAGACTGAACATGAGTCAACAGTGTGATGCAGCAGCAAAAAAGGCAAATACAATTCTAGGATGTATTAACAGAAGCATACAGTCTAGATCACGTGAACTCATTATTGCCCTCTACTCCTCTTTGTTCAGACCTCATCTGGAATACTGTGGACAGTTTTGGGCACCACATTTTAAAAAAGACATCAACAAACTGGAGCAAGTTCAGAGAAGAGCCACTAGAATGGTGACCGGTGTGCAAACCATGTGCTATGAGGAACAGTTGCAGGATTTGGGAATGTTTAGCTTGCAAAAGAGAAGACTGAGAGGAGACTTAATAGCTGTATACAAATATCTCAATGGCTGTCACATTGTAGAAGGATCATCTTTATTCTCATTTGCACAAGGAAAGACTAGAAGCAATGGGATGAAAATGAATGGGAGGAGAACAGATTAGATATTAGAAAAAACTTTTTGACAGAGTGATCAGTGAGTGGAACAGGCTGCCATGAGAGGTGATGAATTCTCCTTCAACAGAAGTCTTCAAACAGAAGCTGGACCGATATATGTCTGGGATGATTTAGTGAATCCTGCATTGAGCAGAGGGTTGGACCAGATGGCCCAGGAGGTCCCTTCTAACTCTGCCATTCTATGATTCTATAATTCTATGTCCTTTAATTTATTTTTTTCAATTTGAATCCCCCAGGGGGAAATGTTTACCAGCCAAAAAACAAAGTGTATGGGCATTCCAAGTGTAGGCGACCCGCTCCTTTAAATTGGGCCTAGTTTTGAATCAGGCCTTCCTCCACCTCTCCTCAGTCGCTGCCAGTAGATCACCAGGGTTAACGTGTTCCATGCTGCTACAGCCAGTGTCAAATTCCTAACAAGGGTGGGTGTTTTTGCTGGGCGTAAAATACTTGTTATGGAAAAGGTGAAGGTGTACCCCACAGGGGAAAATGTTTGCCAGGACCAGCAACTTTGTGTATGGGCATTTTGAGTCTAAGAGACCTGCTCCTTTATGCTATTGGTAATATGTATGGGTGAAGATGAAGAAACTTGTGCCATAGGTGTGTTTATAGTTACAGATGGTGCACTCCTCTTTAAACTTAGTTTTTCACGAGCATCCATCAGTTTGTTTGGTTTTCCTCCGACACTGATCTGCTTTCTGTAATTCAGCATCTCACGAACATGTAGCACTTTGCTTTTTATACAGACACATGCTTGTTTGGCATCATATTTTGGATGAACATTTTTTAGGCCGAGTCTCATACGTGCATCTTTTACGCCGATCTTCTGACGGCATGAAACCGATTCTGGTACTTGTTGGTGGCTAAACGACAAATCATTGTAGGCTGTATCCTGGCTCTCATACCTCCCATAGCCCACTGCTATTATTAATCATGTACTTTCCCATTCCTGTCATCACCATGCCCCTTTTCCTGATCACTTCATCCAACGATTCGTCCGCCATATTTTTCCTAAGAAACATGCACCTTCACAGCAGCAACTGGGAATGGGAGTACAAAATGAATAATGTGAAGTGGATTTTCCTGGGCCCATCCAGTATGCGGGTTCAAAGGCTTATTGGGATGCATGACTTGTTTCAGGGCAGGCATTGCATTCAATGCAACTTATTTTATGGAAGCCCTCCTGGACATCTCATGAAAGTGGTATTGGGGTGTGTCGTAATTCTTGGCAGCCCATCCATTCACAGCATAGACTATAAAAGTTTAGGAGAACCACTGTTTAATAATGGCCCTTTAAGCAGATTAATTTTGCCTGATGCCCCTGTAAAAATAGGCACTGTGACTTTAAGAGTCTCTCCTTCATAAATCAAGCAAGATGTGTCTGCTTATGTGTCACACATCACTGTTGTGAACACTTTGGATCTAGCTTCTGAGTTTGGGCTCCCTTTGGTGGTTGCTGCTGGTAATGGAACTGGTCTGGCTGACAGAAGTCGATCACCTGAAGAGGATGATTGGTGATCAGGTGTTACAGACTGGGGAGATTTAAGTGAGCAGCCTTCCCTTGGTGGTTGCCGGTGATTTAGTTTTCTTCCTGAACCTTTGGAAGTCTGCTTGCCTCCTGCCTTTTTCCTGCATCTTTCAGATAAGTTATTTGTCTGTTTTAATCTGTAGCATTTTTTCCCGTTTTGCTTTTCTCTGTTCTCTGCCTTGCTGGTGTGAGTTCAGCCGGGTTCCCTGCTGGGACCTGTGCTGGACTCTGTTTTCCTTTGCCACAGCTTATGTCAGTCTTTTCAGTATTTCTAGTCTCCTGTTATTTTAGTATCTGTTGTTTGGCGTCCAGTTCACACCAGAGTTCTGATTTAGTGGGGGAGCGGTCGTGTGGCCTCAGTATTTTTGCATATCAGACGTGTTGGAATTTTTCTTAGGGTTTTGGCAGGATTGCAGACAGTATCCTTTCCTGTCCTGTTCTATCTAGACAGGTGGGCCCCAGCATTTGCTCACACTATTTTCTGCCTGTGTTTTGTACTTCATCTGTCTCACTGACAATATATGTTTTTGGGCTATCTATTCCTTTGGGGCTCTACTCTGGGGCAGTTTAGCTTTCCCCTTTCTCTCTTTAGGCTTAGTTAACTCTTTGGCTGTGTCGAGGCGTCTAGGGCATCGTAGGTATGTCCCACATCTAATTCTAGTGTTGTCAGTTTAGGGGTCTGCAATGCGCTAAGTTGACAACCTCTCTGGGTGCGTGGTTGCCTAGCCTATTTTTCTAGCATCCTCCTCGTTAACCAAATCATAACACATCACATTGCCAGCTAGAGTTGTTTAATGTTACAATGACATTTCCCAGTGAATGCATTTGTTTTGGTTGAAAGCAAGTTGATGTCCCCGTGTCACTTCAGCAGTGTTTCCATCATTTTCAGATGCATTTAGACCTTAAAAGGACCCTCGGTCTATGCTCGGGTCTCCCATAGACTTACATTGGGCTCATTGTTCTGTCCGAGTACCCGAGTATTCCAATCTGCTCGACCCGAACAATGAGAACCCAAGCATTTTAGTGCTCGCTCATCACTACTCTTCTGTAGATTGTAAGCTTTTATGATCAGTAGGGTCCTCTCTCTCTCCTGTAGAGTGTAAGCTCTTATGGACAGTGGGATTCTCTCTCTTGTAGAGTGTAAACGCTTATGGTCTGCAGTCTCCTCTCTCTCCTGTAGAGTTTAAGCGATTATGGTCAGTGTGGTTCTCTCTCTCTTCTGTAGAGTGTAAGTTCTTATTGTCAGAGTAGTTTGCCAGGTTGTTTGCCGCAAGAATAGAAAAACTATTTGAACCATGAATGTCTTTCATCTACGGCTGATGTCAATAATTTGATTGTCAAACCTATCTTTCTGTCTGGCTGTCTGTTGTGTGTTTTCTACACAATTCTGCTGCCATCTGTTTTGGGGGCCAATACTTAGCCAGGCATCCACTGCCTGTCCATCATGCCATCGATACTGTAGTGCTGCTGCTATATTGGCCCTACACTGCCAGACATCTCCTTGCCTGGCCCGTTGTATTTTTCTATCTTGCAGCTTCTTTCACTGCCAGTCTTTCCAGCCACACTACCTGGCTACCTACTGTGTTTTTTGTGCTACACTGTATTGCTGTTGCCCTACACTGCAGGACATAATAATTTTATATTGTGCAGTTTCTAATGTTGGCACTACCACTAGATGCTCACACACATCTCTTGCGCTTGCACAGTGTGCTATATAGCTAAACTACACTGCTGCTCAAAAGCATACTATAGCTACACTACACTGCTGCTCAAAAGCATACTCTCTTAAGAGTATGCAATCATGAGACAGCTCCCGAATTAGAGTTAACATTTGAATGGCTTTTTGACAAGCCATTGCTTCTTCATTTTGAAAACAGCTATTCTACTACTGCTACGTAAAAAAGGGATACATTTTGGACAACTTCACATAAAGCCTTTGTAATTGTTTAATCAATTTTGACAAAAGCACACTTGCAGATCCTCAAAAAATGATAATTGTTTCCCTTCTAATTGAGATGCCATTACTTCACTTTCAAAACAGCACATGTTTTTGCTTCCAAAATAAAGGGATAATTTTTGGACAACTTGTGAAAAGCTATGGATTTTTCATTTAGTAAACAATAAAAATTCTTGAAACTCCCCAAGCAGGGATAATTTTTATGCCACGACATGTGAAAATGTCATGGCTTTTTTTTTGTTTGTATCAGCAAGGCAGGAATCTGCCACCAAAGAGGGATTCTTTTTAGACCGTTTTTACAATTTTAGTAGAATACAAAGTCTGCTACTGCAGTGTGTTATCCAGATAGGTTGAAGTCGCTTGAACATTAATAAGGCTGTGTTTCCATTAAATAGCTCAGAAGGGGTTCAATACACTCAAAGTGCTATACACATCTTTTCTGGACAATTAGAAGTTTTGAAGTATCAAACTTTGTGTCAAATTTATTTGCCATGAATTATATTTTTTGAGGAAAATGTGATAAATTTCAAAAGCTCCCTCCACTCGTCTATCTAGAAAACCTCAAAGTGCTACACACGTCTTTTCAGAGCAATTGAAGGTTTTGTAGTTCTTTTATTTCAAATATAATTTTGTGGGGAAAATTCTGCAAAGTTGTGAATATGAATTTCCCAAAATATGCTCATCTTTAATTACTTTTTTATTATAAGATGGGAGAGAACAATACTTCAAGAAAACCTTTGGGGAGGCCTTCTATTTTAGAATGAATATGATTCTGTTGCGCTACAGTTTTATTAATGACCACCAAATTAAACTCTAGAGAAAATTCAGCTTAGTGAAAAATACAATTAGTAAAATAATGCACAGATGTTTTTATTTGCTGGTGTCTATAAATGATAAAATCGTCACATTCATTACTGTCTTGTGCAATGAGTATAATGATCAGATCTCGTAAGTTTAGTGCTAGCTAGCTGCGATTTACCAGGTATAGCAGCATATATATTGTATTATGTTTATTATCGGATATGTTTACACAAATATATACAAACAATTCCCTTAGAATATCAAATTTCCATTTTGATGAGAAGCAGCAGGTAAAATGTGTAGCATTTTTTTACTTTAATACTTTAATAGTCAACTAAAACATTTAAAAAATGGTTTATAAGAAATGTTAAGATTATCTTTTTTTATTTAAAATGCAAAAATATAATTGTTTGCAATATCATCATTTCACTGCAGTAATCGTATAAAAAGAAATTTGTCCATGTAGAAAACATTTTCGTTTACTTTGCAGTTTACATTTTCCAATTTAGTTAACCCCTTAGAAATATGGTCTATTTTGGCCTTCAGTATGCAGGAATTGTTTATTCAAAAGCCATAAAATTTTTAGGACATATGAAGACATATATTGTATTCAAGACATTGTCTATTTTTTTTTTTTAATCATACTATTTTGGGGTAAATTGAACGTATTATAGTACTTTTATGAAAAACAGAAATAAATAATAGAAATAAAAACAAGTTTTTTATGTTTTACTATTTTTGAACATTAAAAACATATTTTTTGAAAATAATTGTTTATTCATATAATTTTAAGGTACAAACAAAATTTTGATAATTTTTTTTAAAGGCAGGCTAAACAAATAACAGCAATTCTGCTCTTGCCACTATATGTGATGTTGGAATTTCCATTAAATTACTTCAATAATACATAGCAATATTGTTATATTGCAGTACATTATCAGTGACCGCTAATGATGTGATGAGAAAAGCAGCCCTTTCCTTCTCTCCAAGTGCTTAGATATCATGGCTGTTATTGACCTATACATCTAAGGGGTTAAATGGCCGGGATCAAAGTTAGCTGTACAGTAGGGTGTCCACTGCATCTTCATTTTGTGAATGTAGGGTGTTGCTCACTAAAGCTCACCTGCCGCTGTTGTACACTCCTCAATTTTGAAATTGCAACACCAAGAAAGAAAAAGTCATGGAGCTATGAAAATCACAGGATGATTAGACATGTTAATTATATGGAAACTATGAAAAAAAATTAAAACATATCAGGCCGAAATACTTGTGCTTATAAGTCTTGGCATGTTTTCAATTAAGTTATTAGTGGATGCCTGAGGAATGTTCTGCTTCTCTGAATACACTTGGACAAATTATCAAGCTGTGATGTCCCAGATTTGCTCAATGGGAGACAAGTGTACAAAGACACTGCTGGTCATGATATGTTCAGGGTATGCAGGCTTCTCACAGTACCACCAGCAATATGCGACCTGGTATTCTTTGAAAAATGCCTCCTGGGACACTTTGGAGAAATGGTCACACCACTGGTTCCACCACAAAATCAATGTAGGGTCGAGCTATTTGTGTACCTGGAAGACATGTGGGATCCTGCTACAGACTATTATGCCACAACTCACCATAATACCGGTTGTAGGTTCAGTATGGAATTTAAGAAAAAAGCGTGACTCATCGCCAAAGATAGACCTCCATTGCCGTGTTGCAACACTCCTGAGATTATGATGTGAGGTGGCATCATACATGGTACCTGAACCCCATCTACTCTTCATGCCAGGAATAGAAACATCTCACAGTTATATTGATTTGGTCATGCAGCCAGTAGTTTGGATATTTTTCCAATGTGTCTTAGGACCCATTTTTCGACATGTCAACTACAGGCCATATATTGCTTGGGCTACAGTGAAAAACTTGTGTGGTGTAAATATATTGCCATGACCTACAACATCTACAGACTTTTAACCTATCAAGCACATCTGGTCAATTAAAAAAGGCAGCTGCCAGCATAGGATCTTGATGATTTGCCCAAATATATTCAGTGGGTCAGAGTATTCCACAGACAACCTATAATAACCTCTTGGATAGCAGCCAAGGCTGTAACTGCGTAGATTTCTGTGTGTCGCTCATAATTGAAGCTGAATACATTGAGTTGTTTCAAAACTGTTGTTTCTATTTTATTCATCCTGTCATTTTCATAATTCCATGGTATTTCAATTTCAATGTTGAGCAGTGTGTATTTACTGCACCAAGTTCAAAAGGGTTAAACATTTCAATTTAATGGTCAATAAATGATTAAAAAAATTAAAGCTGGATAAACTAGTCAGTGTAAAAATAATCACTCTACTCCTGATTTATGTATTGTTTTGTAAATGATGAGGACTTGATTAACTGGAGGAATTACTTCCTTTCTCAGTGGAGGATATGAAAGGTTCGGAGTCCATGGAACATTGACAAGGATTTTAAGAATTAAAATATGTGGTGTGAGAATATGAGTAGAAACATGTTGGTCTTCAGGGTATCGTGATGTGTTTTCTCACCTTCATCAGGAAATCTATGGTTACAGAATCCATATGTGAATATCTTGTGAATGATTTATCTGATCTGCTAATCTACATACAGTATTTGCGACCGCGGTCTTTGCGCCCCTGATCCCAAACACAGCCAAGGAAATGCTCAATTGGTTTCAGAGAAAGAAAATAAAACTGATATAATGGCCCAGCCAATCAACTGAATCAAATAGAAAAATTTATGGAAGGATCTAAAACTCAGAGTTTACTTAGAAAATTGGTGACACATTGAATACTTATGTCACCCACTGTACTGTATCTATCTATTTATCTATCTACATATACACAATCATTGCTGAAAGTGTTTGCACCTTCGAAAATGAAATATTTCTCCCCGAAAATTATTGCAATTACACATGTTTTGTTATACACATGTTTGTTTCCTTTGTGTGTATTATAACAACACAAAAACAGAGAAGAAAAGGCAAATTGGACACTCTTTCACACAAAACTTCCAAAATTGTCTGGACAAAGTTGTTGGCACATTAACTTAATATTTGCATCCATTGGAATAAATAACTGCAATCAATTGCGTTCTTTAACAATTAACAAGCTTCTTGCACCTCTTAACTGGTATTTTGGGGTATTCTTCTTTTGCAAACTGCTCCAGCTCTCTTATAATTGGAGGGTGCTTTCTCCCAACATAAATTTTAAGTTCTCTGAACAGGTGTTCAATGGGATTTAGACCCATTGCTGGCCACTTTAGAACTTTCCAGCGCTTTGTTTCCATTCATTTCTCGGTGCTTCTTGAAGTACGGTATGTTTGGGGTCATTGTCCTGCTGGAAGACACATGACCTAGGATGCAAAACCAGCTTTCTGACAGTGGGTACTACTTTGTGACTCAAGATCCTTTGGTAATCTTCATATTTCATGATGCCTTGCACACAGTAAAGACACCCAGTGCCAGAGGAAGCAAATCAACTCCAAAACATCTTTAAACCTCCATCATATTTGACTGTAGGTACTGTGTCCTTTACTTTGTAGGCTTCATTTCGTTTTTGGTAAACAGTAGAATGTTGTGCTTTACCAAAAAAGCTCTATCTTGGTCTCATCTTTCCACAGGATGTCTTCCCAGAAGGATTTTGGCTATCTCACGTACATTTTGGCAAACTGCAGTCTAGCTTTTTTATGACTCTGTGTCAGCAGAAGGGTCCTCCTGGGTCTCCTGCCATAGTGTTTCATTTCATTCAAATGTCGACAGATTGTTCATGCTGACATGGATGCACCCTGAGCCTGCAGGACAGCATGAATTTCTTCTGACTTGATTGGGGCTGCTTATCCATTATTTAGTGTATATTGCATTCAGGGGCGCCGCTATAATGAGGCGACTTGAGCCTCTGTCTCAGGCGGCGGCAGCGAGGGGGCGGCAAAGCAGGAGCGCACACTGTGCTTGATCAGGCCCGTCGGCCCCGCCGACACTGAACTGACAGTTCAGTGCCGGCGGGCCCTTTAATCGCGGGCGGAATGCAGCACAGGCCCTTTAATCGCGGGCACATATGCAGCACAGGCGACGTGATCGTCATCACGCCGCCTGCGCACCGTGATGACGTCACGCCGCCTGTGCCAGGAGAAGACGGAGTCGAGCGCGCTTCTTCAGAGCTGCGGGGGAGACTGCATTGCAGCCTTTCATCAATTTTTATCTGACGTCCATGGAGATTAACTACAGTGTTATAGGTTGTAAATGTCTTGATTATGTTGTGCACTGTGGACAAAGTAGTATCAATATTTGTGGAGATGGACATTTAACCTTGAGACTGTTGATATTTTTCATCAATTTTGGATCTCAAATCCTCAGACAGTTCTCTTCTCTTTTATTTCTCCAAGCTTAGTTTGCCCATAGAGACATACAATGCAAAGATTGAGCCAGCTTCTTTGCTTTTTATCTGGTTTCAGGTGTGATCTTCATATTGCCCACACCTGTTATTTGCCACAGGTGAGTTTGAACAAGCATCACATGCTTGAAATAAAGTTATCAAAAATTGGAATAAATTGTATAAAAATAATTAGTCAAGCATAATAATTAAACAGAATCCTATAAAGATATGTGCATTAAAGACAAGAATATAATATTCATTAAATATTTATTTTATTAATACATAATAACGACACAACATAATATAGTATCGTTATTATGTATTAATAAAATAAATATTTAATGAATATTATATTCTTGTCTTTAATTCACATATCTTTATAGGATTATGCTTGAAATAAAGTTGCTTTCCCACATTTTTATAAAGGTGCCAACAATTTTGTCCTGCCAAAATCGGATTGCACTCGGGCCAATGTTGATCAATAGGTGCCATCTCATTTGCGAGTTTTTTCTCAGCCGAAATTGGACTGAGAAAAAAATCGCAGCATGCAGCGTATTGCTGCGATTCTCGGATGAGACTCGCCAATGCAAGTCAATGGGTGCGAGAAAATAATCGGACAGCACTCGCACTATTTATATGCACCGGTGTCCTTTGAAAAGCCGGCAATTCATCCCCGGCTACTGTAAAATCACACTGACAGCTCACAAAACACTAGATATATATACATAGAATACAGTCATGGCCAAAAGTTTTGAGAATGACACAAATATTAATTTTTACAAAGTCTACTGCTTCACTTTTTCTAATGGCAATTTGCATATACTCCAGAATGTTATAAAGAGTGATCAGCTTAACAGCAATTAATTGCAAAGTCAATATTTGGCTAGAAAATGAACTTTATCCCCCAAAACACATTTCAACATCATTGCAGCCCTGCCTTAAAAGGACCAGCTAACCTCTTTTCAGTGATTGCTCCATTAACACAGGTGTGGGTGTTGATGAGGACATGGCTGGAGATCAATCTGTCATAATTAAGTAAGAATGTCACCACTGGACACTTTAGGCCTCTTTCACACATCCGTTGTGCGCCTGACAGCGCCCTCCAGCATTTTTTTGTCCAACCGCATCCGGCGTATTGTAATGCCGGATGCGTTTATTTTTCCATTGACTAACATTAGTGCCGGATGGCGCCGCATGTCCCTGCGGCGCGTCCGGTTTGTGTCGGATGCGGTGTCTGGTCACCGTCCGGCGTCTGGAAAAATCGTTGCATGTCACGTTTTTTGTCTGAGTCGAAAAAGTCGGAAGCGCCGTATGCGGCGCTTCCGGCTTTTTTTACAATGAAAGTCTATGGACGCCGCAATGCGCCGCATCCGGCAAGAGCCGGATCCGGTAGCTGCATCCAGTTTTTTAATTGAGATACCAGCCCACAGCAAACAGATACCAGCCCTCAGCAAACATATAAAAAAGCATGCAGTGGGACATCAGACACATGCACATGACCAAGAGCCAGAGCCACAACCACCAGAGATTGACGCAGCCACCAGAGATTGACGCAGCCACCAGAGATTGACGCAGCCACCAGAGAGACTCGCAGCCAGGATCCGCAGCATGGAGCGCCAGGAAAACATACTGTAAATATGAGACCCCCCAACCCAAAATTTACAATGCATATGTCACCAATGCTGTGTGAGCTACTGCATTTTTTTGGCACCCTGGTACATTTTAAAATTCATGTTTTTTCTGTGATGGGGTTGGTTCCCCTGGTACTGTACGAAATTAAATTTCCGATGATGGGGTGGGTCCCCCTGGTAGTGTTTAAAATACGTATGTTTGGGAACTTATATTGTGTATCCCCTGCTACTGTTGTGAATGTGTTTAATTGATAATGTCGATCTACTGGTACTGTTTTTTTGCAGTGATGTGCTTGGTCTCCCTGCGACAATATGAAATGTGGATGTATTTGTGTATCATAATGTTGATTTATTTATTTTATTTTTTTGGGGGGCCTGTGATGTGGTTGCTTGTCCTGCTACTATCTGAAATGTGCATGTTTTTAGTATCATAATGTTGATGTAGTGTTTCATTGTTTTTAAATTTTTTGTTTGGGGCCTGTGACGGTTTTTCTCCTCATTCTGCTATGTGAAATGTGCATTTTTGTTGTTATCATAATGCTGATGTAGTGTTTTTTTTAAACTTTTTTTTGGCCCTGTGATGCTTTATCTACTCATGCTGCTATCTGAAATTTGCATGTGTTTAGTATCCTAATGTTGATCTTGTGTATTTTTGTTTTTAAAATTTTTTTTTGGGGGCCTGTGACGGTTTATCTACTCATGCTGTTATCTTACATTTGCATGTGTTTAGTATCCTAATGTTGATCTACTCTTTTATTTTTTTTAAATTTTTTTTTTGCCCTGTGCCATTTTATCTCCTCATGCTACTATCTGAAATGTGCATGTGTTTAGTTTCCTAATGTTGATCTTGTGTATTATTTTGTTAAATTTTTTTTTTGGGGCCTGTGACGGTTTATCTACTCATGCTGCTATGTGAAATGTGCATTTTTTTGTTATCTTGTTATCATAATGCTGTTTGTTTGTTTTTTTTAAAAAACTTTTTTTGGCCCTGTGATGCTTTTGCTACTCATCCTGCTATCTGAAATGTGCATGTGTTTAGTATCCTAATGTTGATCTTGTGTATTTTTGTTTTTACATTTTTTTTTTGGGGCCTGTGACGGTTTATCTAGTCATGCTGCTATGTGAAATGTGCATTTTTTTGTTATCATAATGCTGTTTTTTTTTTTTTTTTTGTTAAACTTTTTTTTGGCCCTGTGATGCTTTTGCTACTCATCCTGCTATCTGAAATGTGCATGTGTTTAGTATCCTTATGTTGATCTTGTGTATTTTTGTTTTTAAATTTTTTTTTTGGGGCCTGTGATGGTTTATCTACTCATGCTGCTATGTGAATGTGCAGTTTTTTGTTATCATAATGCTGTTTTTTTTTTGTTAAACTTTTTTTTGGCCTGTGATGCTTTTGCTACTCATCCTGCTATCTGAAATGTGCATGTGTTTAGTATCCTAATGCTGATCTTGTGTATTTTTGTTTTTAAATTTTTTTGGGGGGGCCTGTGACGGTTTATCTACTCATGCTGCTATCTTACATTTGCATGTGTTTAGTATCCTAATGTTGATCTAGTCTTTTATTTTTTTTTCAAGGGTTTTTTTTGCCTGTGATGGTTATCTACTCATGCTGCTATCTTACATTTGCATGTGTTTGGTATCCTAATGTTGATCTACTTTTATTTTTTTTTCAATGTTTTTTTTTTGGGGCCTGTGACGGTTTTTCTACTCATGCTACTATCTGAAATGTGCATGTTTTTAGTATCAGAATGTTGATCTACTGTTTTTTTTTTTTTTGTGGATCGGGTGGTTCCCCCTGGTACTGTATTTATTTATTTTTTTTGCCAGGGATAGGGTTTCCCCCTGGTACTGTTTATGGCTACAATTAATGACTGCATGTTGTGTTCGGTAAAACATAAAGCTCAATAATGTCCATGTTTGAATCTTATATTTTAAAACAGGGACAATCAATACATATAAACACAATTCCTTTTTGTCTGTTAAATCCACAGCAGAAGAATTGATGCTGCAGATCAAAGGGCGCAGGAGATCCTGGATGCTAGGAGGCAAGCCAGTAGAAAGTAAATATACATCCCCCATTTCCCTAAAAATTACATGTTTGTTTTTCTCTTTCAGCCAGGGACAAGGAATCCACATATATTCACTGTCCCTTTTTGTGTCCTTATTCAACAGCAGAAGACGTCAACGAGAGGCGGCGGCGGCTGAAGCAGTACTTCAACAGAGGGGAGGAGAGGACCTCCAAGCTAGGAGGATAGCCTGCAGAAAGTAACTATTACATCCCCCATTTTGCTCTAAATTACATGTTTGTTTTTCTTTCAGCCATGGACAAGGAATAGTAAATTCACAGTCCCTTTTTACTCAACAGCAAAGACGGCAACAAGAGGCGGCGGCGGAGGCGGCGGCAGAGAGACGAGAGGAGGAGAGGCTGGCTAGGAGGGAAGCCAGCAGAAAGTAAATATTACATCCCCCATTTCCCTAACAAATTACATGTTTTTCTCTTTCAGCCAGGCACAAGGAATATAGAAATATATTCACTGTCCCTTTTTGTTTCTTTCTTCCACAGCAGAGACCGTCAAACAGCTGCTGCAGCTGCCACAATGGCGGCGTTGGCAGAAGAAGCAGCAGGGTCAGTAGAAGCAGCAGCGGCGGCAGCAGCATCGCCATCTCCTCCCTCCCAGCCAGAGCCAGAGCGTGACACATCTTCTTCTGGGAGCCCTCCTACTCACCGTCAGCAATTGGCGGTAAAAATATCTATTTTTTTTTTCTATCCACAATCCATCTGTGGGCTATATGTCTTGATTGTCTTTTTTTAATAACAGGAATCGCAAGATGACGAGGAGCTCCCAGAGGAAGAAGGACGGGTGGAGAGATACCCGGAGTGGGCTCACAATTCGTAAGTATCCTGCATCAATCGCAGAAACACAACATCACACTACACACAACACATAGAAAACCATTTAGTACATACTTCACACAGCGGCCAACACCTGCCAATATCCTTAATTTTTATTTTCATTTTTAGTCTCTCGGATCTGGGAGCCAGAGGGTTCCTCCCAGCGCCTCCCAGAGTCGTCGTCGTGAGACTGTTGGCGGTTCTCAACGTGTAAGTTTTTTTTTTTTTTTTTTTAGTTTAGTTCATATTTTTTATTTTTTAAACGTAAATATTTTTTTTGGTTGTTTTCTTAAAATGCAATTTTTTTTTTAAAATTTTTTACCTATCTACCATTTTTGGTAGCATTTTCTATAATTTTTAATGTTTACAAAATGTGTTATCTCTAAATTTTTGTTGCAGTAATTTTTCCATTTTAACATGTAGAATTTTGACATTTTCAAACAATGTGTATGATCATTTTCTTTTTTTTCTTTTTTAATTTCACAGGCTTCACAGCGTGCTCCCGACTCGGACACGGAGGAGGGCCTGGATGTGGAGCTGATGATAGATCTTGTCCGAGAAAGGGACTGCTGTGGAACATGGGGACCGCCGGCATTCGGATCAAATTGTTACACGACGGCTCTGGGAGGAAGTGGCAGCGGGAATGGTGCAACGCTGGGAGGACCTCGATCCTAGGTCCCAGACTAAATTCCGTAAGTATAGTTCATGTTGCTGACTGTAAAGGTGTGTTTACAAAACTTCTGTCCTCGTGTCACCCACGCTTCATGTTTTCATGATTTCCTTTTGTGAAACACTATGGAAATAATGAAAACATGAACTCTGGGGGACACGAGGACTGAAGTTTGTGAAACCCTGATGTTGTATACTAACCAATGTGTGCTTTCTCGTTTCAGGGGAGAGAATTGTGAAGCAGTGGCGATCTGTGAGGGATCGCTTTAAGAAGGAATTCAACAAGGAGATGCGGGCCCCGAGTGGTTCTTCAGGACGCCAGAGCAAGTACAAGTACGCATGATATCTGGCGTTCCTGCGTGAAACCATGGTCACCAGAAGGTAAATATTACCATCAAATGTTAACCTTTTTTTTTTTTGCAGCCAGGGTCATTCCACATCTGTATATTAATTTTATGTTTTTCTTTCTTCCACAGCACGGTGACCAGCACTCGGGCGCCCGCAGAGTTGGCGCCTTCTAGAGCGATCCCTCAGGAGACCGACACCGAGGGACACTTCGACCAACCCTCCACATCTGCACCTTCCCACACAGTTGATCCCGCTGTCCCCTCCACCAGCGCTGGAGCAGCGTGGCCGGCTGCATTACATGAATCTGCTGGTCAGGATATAGCCTTCCCTTTACCCCACCCTTCTGATCCTGCCACCTCTAGTACAGCTGTGGGTACTGGGCGGCAGCGTCAGAGGGGTCAGGAAAAGAACTATGCGCCCGAGTTCTTGCATATGAACGCATCTTTCCAGAACTGTCTTAAGGTATTATCTGAACAAGTTGCCGCAGGCGTTAGTCAGATAACCTCCCTAGTTGGTGAGGTGAAGACACTTCTGGAAACTGTGCGTTCAGAGGTAAGAGGATCCCCGAACCACAGATTTTTTAGGTCGGTTGCGGAGCGCATAGATCCGCTATCTTCTGACCAGCAGATGTATGTGATGCACACGTGCCACACTGCTCGAGTGCAGGTTCTCTCCCATCCTCAATCCACCCCAGTCGTTCCTCCACCTCCCCCCCTACAGCCGCCGTACATCTTCCTCCCCCTCTACCTGCCATCCCTCCTCCCCCTCCTATTCAATACCATCCCACCTCCCCAGGTCCATCAACCTCCCCAATTCCAACCACCTCCCCAGTACCAACCACCTCCCCAACTGCAGTCACCTCCCCAGTACCAGCAACCTACCCACTACCAGCCACCTACCCCGTACCACACTTCTACCTCGTACCAATCTCCTTCCCCCTTCCAATTGACTACCATGTCACCTGCTCCTCCTGCCCAACCCTCCACTCCACCACCACCCACCTGTTCTGCCTTGTCTTCCCATTCTTTTAGTCTTTCCACCCCTTCACCTCTTCCTGTTCCTTCCACACCACCATCCCGGTCGTCCCTCCACACTCCCACGGTCGAAGTGTCCCGCAGCCCCTCCAGCAGTATTTCCACCCCACACTACACTGACCTGTAGTTTGTATTTTATTTGTGAAAAATTACATTTTGAAAAAAAAAAAAAGTTTAATAATAAAGTTTAAAAAAAAAAAGTTGAACAAAAAATAAAGTTTAAAAAAATAATAAAGTTTATCAAAAATCGTTTATTTAAACTTGAAACATTGGGCAAAAATGCCTCATTTGATAACATTTATATTAAAAAAAATTGGTTCAATAAATTGTTAATTTTTGGAACATTGTTGTCTGTCTTTTATTTATAGGATGTTAAGTTTTACATTTGTTATACAGGTACACCTAACTTTGGCTAAAAGGTTCATAAATGCAAACTTTTTCCCACAGTTGTGTCCGGGTTGTGTAGTATGCAAAGTATGTTATATTTTTCACAAAATTGTGTACTTTGTTAGGTTATCCCCTACAACAGGGTTCCTCAACTCCAGTCCTCAAGGCCCACCAAAAACATATCAGGTTTTCAGGATTTCCTTTGTATTGCACAGGTGAGGCAATTATCACCTGAGCAATACAAAGGAAATACTGAAAACAATAAATGTTGGTGGGCCTTGAGGACTGGATTTGGGGAACCATGGCCTACGATGTACACTTTTTTGGGAGAAAATGTGAAATACTTAACAATTTCGCCTTTTGTCTTAAAAAAGGGTACATTGTAGCCCAGGGTTCCCCAACTCCAGTCCTCAAGGCCCACCAAAAACATATCAGGTTTTCAGGATTTCCTTTGTATTGTACAGGTGAGGCAATTATCACCTGAGCAATACAAAGGAAATACTGAAAACAATACCTGTTGGTGGGCCTTGAGGACTGGATTTGGGGAACCATGGCCTACGATGTACACTTTTTTGGGAGAAAATGTGAAATACTTTTGTTAAAACAAACAGCCATGGACACAACTATGGCAAAAAGGTTACAGTAGAAAACACACAAGAAGGTAGACAAGTAAACTATTAAAGGTTTATTGTGGGTAAAGAAAATTTTTAAAAGAAACAATACATTTATCACACTCTGTCATCCTGCCAGTCAACACTACCTTCCGGTGACACAAAGTATTGAGCAAACTGGTCCCTCATTCTTGAAACCGCGACTGTACTGCGAGTGGTAATGTTGCTGTAGTCGTGCAAAGTTGTTTCTTGATTGTGGTCCTCCATAGAAATCGGTTCCTTGGTTAGGACAAAATTATGTAGGACCACGCACGCTTTAACAACATCATCAACAGTCTCGGTCTTCAAGTTAATTGCAGTCAAAAGGACACGCCATTTTGCTGTCATAATGCCAAAGGCACACTCCACCATCCGTCTGGCTCTTGTGAGGCGGTAGTTAAATATCCGCTTTGTATGTGTTAATCTTCTGCTGGCGTACGGCTTCAATAGGTGTTCGGACAGCTGGAATGCCTCATCACCTACACAAACGAATGGCATCGGTGGGCCTGAGGTTTGAGGCAGTGGCCTAGGGGGGGGAAACTGAAAACTATTTCCATACAGTTTACGGCCCATGGCAGATAGTTTAAAGACTTGGGAGTCATTTGACCGTCCATAAGACCCAATGTCCACCGCGATAAACTTATAATCCGCATCTGCAATAGCCATCAGGACGACTGAGAAATATTTTTTATAGTTAAAGAATTCTGATCCAGTTCCTTTAGGCTTTTGAATGCGGATGTGCTTTCCATCAACGGCGCCCAGGCAATTGGGGAACTGGCAGATGCATAAAAACTGGTCCGCTATTTGAAGCCACCGCTCTGTTGTTGGCTCTGGAATAAATTCTCCAACCAAACTATCCCACAGAGCACAACAAGTATACTTTATTATCGCGGATAGTGTGGAGTGTTGTGAATGGGTTTGAGATGAGTTCTGAGCAGAGGCTCCCTCTGATGGTTACAAGCGGTGCTAGTCTGTCCAGTGAAGATTGTGAGGACTGGGAATCAGGTGTTACTGACTGGTCTTATATAAGGGAGTCACCTTCCCATCAGGGTTGCCGGTGATCAATTGTTCTGGTCTGAATCCTTTATTCCAGTTTCCTTTGTAGCCTGCTGTGTCGTGTCTGCATCTCCTGCTAACAGATAAGACATTTTCTTCTTTTGTGTTTGTGCTATATTTTTGCATTTTGTCCTGCACTTCTGTGGGGGCCTTCAGGGTCCCCTCCGGGGGCTTCTGCCCTCTCAGTTTTGTTCAGCCACTGATGTTTGTACTTTTGCTTTTTCCAGTTTTTTCAGTGACTGCTGTTTTGATTTTGTTACACCAGAGAACTAATTTAGGTGGAAGAGGTCGTGTGATCTCAGGTGTTTTTGAAATTAGTAGAGTTGGTGCCTTTCAGGGTTTTCTGGGATTGCAGTAAGTACCCTTCCTATCTTTTCTATTTAGTTAGTTTGGGCCCCAGCGTTTGCTCATTCTATTTTCTTTCTGTGTCAGTATTTCATCTTGTCTAACCGCCATTACTTGTTTGGGGGCTTTCTATTATCTTTGGGGTTCTGCTCCGGGGCAGATAGCTTTCCTATTTCTATCTTTAGGTGTAGTTAGTTTCTCAGGCTGGACGAGGCGTCTAGGACCAACGTAGGAACGCTCCACGGCTGCCTCTAGTTGTGGTGGTTAGTCAGGGTACTGCAATCTCATAGATTCCAACTGCTCTGGTGTATTGCCTTTTTTACCTGCACTCCTCAGCTACCGAAACATAACAGTATCACCGGCCTAAAAATTGAAAATTGTATGGTACTCACAGAAGGGAAAAAATATTGTGAAAGAAAAAAAGGTTGTCAGAGTTGTCAGAAATATTTTTCTGTTTGTTGCATTTTTTTTTTTCCCTCTGTATCTCTGGGTGCTGGGGAGGATCTTTTCTCTCAATGGAGTTTGCACAGTTGTCTGGCCGTGTGGATCAGCTTGCCACTGAGGTTCGGAGTATTGCTATCTATCTTGCTGGGTTGCCTGTTGTGGAACCTAGGATTCCCATGCCAGATTTGTTTTTAGGGGATCGAGCTAAGTTTCAGTTAATTTCAAAAATAATTTTTTGTTTTTTGCCTTAAAATCTAAGTCCTCAGGAACGCAGCGCAGCAGGTTCAAATTATCATCTCTCATCCTCAGGATTGGGCTTTTTCCCTGATACCTGGGGATCCTGTTTTGAGTGATGTTGATGCATTTTTTCAGGCCTTGGGGTTATTGTACGATGAGCCTAATGTCACTGATCAAGCTGAAAAAGCCTTGTTGGCATTAAATCAGGGGCTTGATGACGCTGAGTTATACTGTCAGAGATTCCGTAGGTGGGCAGTCCTGACCAAATGGAATGACGACGCTTTGGCAGCCCTTTTCCGGAAGGGTCTGTCAGATAATGTAAAGGATGTTATGGTAGGATTCCCTGTCCCCTCTGGTCTCAATGATTCTATGTCATTAGCAATTCAAGTTGACAGACGTTTGCGTGAGCGGAGAAGTATGCGTGGAATGGTGTTGCCTTGTGAACCAGCTTCTGAACCCATGCAGTGTGATAGAGTGGTGTCTGGGGCACAGCATCATAAGTTTCGAAAGCGCAATGGGTTATGTTTCTACTGTGGTGATGCCTCTCATGCTATTTCAGTCTGCCCTAAGCGGGGAAGACGTTTTGCACGCTCACTTGTCTTGGGTAGTGTTCAGACTAAGTTTTTATTAACTGTCACTCTGATATGCTCTCTGTCCTCATTTTCTGCTCAGGCTTTCGTTGATTCTGGAGCAGCTATTAATCTGATGGATTATGATTTTGCTAAACGTTGTGGATTTCCCTTGATACCCCTACAGAAGTCTATTCCCCTACTGGGGATCGATTCTACCCCTTTGGCTGAGAATAAACCCCAGTTTTCTACTCAGGTGATAATGAGGGTTGAACCTGATCACCAGGAGTGCTGCAAATTTTTGGTTCTGTATAATCTGCATGACATTATCGTGCTGGGTTTTCCTTGGTTACAGTCTCATAATCCTGTTTTGGATTGGAAATCTGTGTCTGTAACCAGTTGGGGCTGCCAATGTGTTAATACTAACACTCCTGTTTTTTCTGCCTCCCCCCAGGCTCAGGATGTTCCTGACTTTTTGATTGATTTTTCTGATGTGTTAGCGAAAGTAAATCTGCATCCTTGCCTCCCCATAGGAGCTATGACTGCGCTATTGAATTAGTGCCGGGTAGTAAATTCCCTAAAGGTCGCCTTTTTAACTTGTCTGTAACTGAACATGACGCTATGCGGTCTTATATCAAGGAATCATTGGAGAAGGGTCATATCAGACCATCCTCTTCACCCTTAGGTGCCGGTTTTTTTCTTTGTGGCCAAAAAGGATGGTTCTTTAAGGCCGTGTATTGATTATCGTCTCTTGAACAATATTACTGTGAAATATCAATACCCGTTACCCTTGATTTCTGACCTGTTTTCCAGGGTGAAAAACGCTACTTGGTTTACCAAGCTTGACCTCAGGGGGCGTATAACCTTATTCGCATTAAGCACGGGATGAATGGAAGACGGCATTCAATACCCCTGAAGGGCATTTTGAGTACCTGGTGATCCCTTTGGGCTCACTAATGCTCCTTCCGTCTTTCAGTCCTTCATGAATGACATTTTCAGGGATTTTGTGGACAAATTTCTGATTGTTTATTTGGATGATATCTTGATTTTTTCTAATGACTGGGACTCTCATGTGAAACATGTTCGAACTGTATTCCAGATTTTGAGAGAGAATGCTCTGTATGTGAAGGGATCAAAGTGTCTTTTTGGCGTACAGAGGATCTCATTTCTGGGATTCATTTTGTCCCCATCTGTTATTGAAATGGACCCGGTCAAGGTTCAGGCCATCTGTGATTGGGTCCAACCTACTTCATTAAAGGCTCTTCAGAGATTTTTGGGTTTTGCCAATTTTTATCGTAAATTTATTGGTAATTTCTCGGTTATTGTTAAACATTAACTGATTTGACCAGAAAGGGTTCTGATGTGGTGAATTGGCCTCCTGAGGCAGTCTCTGCATTTCATGAACTTAAGCAGAGATTCACTTCTGCTCCTGTTCTACGGCAGCCTGATGTTTCTCTGCCATTTCAGGTGGAGGTTGATGCCTCTGAAATTGGGGCAGGTGCCGTTTTGTCCCAAAAAGATCCAGAGACCTCTAAAAGTAACCCTTGTGCCTTTTTCTCTCGAAAATTTTCTCCTACTGAACGTAATTATGACGTGGGTAATCGGGAGTTATTGGCCATGAAGTGGGCTTTTGAAGAGTGGAGACATTGGCTGGAGGGAGCCAAACATCAGGTGGTAGTCCTTACGGACCATAAGAATCTGGTCTATCTGGAATCTGCCAAGCGACTCAATCCTAGACAGGCCAGGTGGGCCTTGTTTTTCACACGTTTTAATTTTGTAGTTTCCTTTCTTCCTGGCACTAAGAATGTTAAGGCGGATGCCCTCTCGAGGAGTTTCCTTGCGGACTCTCCTGAGTTATCTGATCCTTCTGTTATTTTGAAAGAGGGTGTAGTTCTTTCCGCCATCTCGCCCAATTTGAGACTTGCTCTGGAGGGGTGTCAGGAGGATAGGCCCGAGTGCTGCCCTGTTGGAAAATTGTTTGTCCCGGACCAGTGGAAAAAGAGTGTGATGTCTGAGATTCATTGTTCCGCGTTGGCTGGGCATCCCGGAATTTTTGGTACCAGAGACTTGGTTAGTCGGTCCTTTTGGTGGCCTACCTTGTCTCGTGATGTCAGGGAATTTGTGCAGTCCTGCGGGACTTGCTCTCGCTCCAAGCCTTGCTCTCGCTCTAGTGGTTTGTTGATGCCATTGCCTGTGCCCAAGAGACCATGGACCCATATCTCTATGGATTTCATTTCCGACCTTCCTGTTTCTCAGAGAATGACCACCATCTGGGTAATTTGTGATAGGTTTTCCAAGATGATACATCTTGTGCCATTACCTAAGTTGCCTTCCTCCTCTGAATTGGTGCCGTTGTTCTTTCAGCACGTGGTTCGTTTACACGGCATTCCTGAGAACATTGTGTCTGACAGAGGAGTCCAGTTTGTTTCCAGATTTTGGAGGACTTTTTGTTCTAAACTGGGTGTTCAATTGTCTTTCTCCTCTGCATTTCATCCTCAGACCAATGGTCAAACTGAGAGAACAAACCAGACATTGGAGACTTATCTAAGATGCTTTGTGTCTGCTGATCAGGATGACTGGGTCTCTTTTTTGCCTTTGGCTGAGTTTGCTCTTAATAATAGGGCTAGCTCTGCTACTTTGATGTCTCCGTTTTTCTGTAATTCTGGGTTTCACCCTCGATTTTCTTCAGGACAGACGGAGGCTTCTGTCTGTCCAGGTGTTGACTCTGTTGTGGAGCGTATGCAACTGATTTGGGACCAGGTAGTGGAGAGGTTGTCCCTCTCTCAGGAGAGGGCCCAGCGGTTTGCTAACCGGCATAGGACTGATGGTCTCGGTTTAAAGTGGGGGACTTGGTCTGGTTGTCCTCAAAGAATATTCCTATGAGAGTAGCATCTCCTAAATTTAAGCCTAGGTTCATTGGACCTTATAAGATCATGGAGATTATTAATCCTGTTTCTTTTCGTTTGCTTCTTCCAGGGACATTTAAGATCCATAACGTGTTCCACAAGTCCTTGTTGAAGAGGTTTGTTGAGCCAGTGGTTTCTGCTGCTGTGCCTCCTGACCCTATTTTGGTTGAGGGCAATCTGGAGTATGTGGTTGAGAAAATATTAGATTCTCGTTTTTCTAGACGGAAACTCCAGTATTTGGTTAAATGGAGAGGTTATGGTCAGGAAGACAATTCTTGGGTGTTTGCTTCGGTCATCCATGCTAGGAGACTTATCCGTGCGTATCATAGAACTCATCCTGACCGACCTGGTTGCTCAAATGAGGGTTCGGTGACCCCTCCTCAAGGGGGGGTACTGTTGTGAATGGGTTTGAGATGAGTTCTGAGCAGAGGCTCCCTCTGGTGGTTACAAGCGGTGCTAGTCTGTCCAGTGAAGATTGTGAGGACTGGGAATCAGGTGTTACTGACTGGTCTTATATAAGGGAGTCACCTTCCCATCAGGGTTGCCGGCGATCAATTGTTCTGGTCTGAATCCTTTATTCCAGTTTCCCTTGTAGCCTGCTGTGTCGTGTCTGCATCTCCTGCTAACAGATAAGACATTTTCTTCTTTTGTGTTTGTGCTATATTTTTGCATTTTGTCCTGCACTTCTGTGGGGGCCTTCAGGGTCCCCTCCGGGGGCTTCTGCCCTCTCAGTTTTGTTCAGCCACTGATGTTTGTACTTTTGCTTTTTCCAGTTTTTTCAGTGGCTGCTGTTTTGATTTTGTTACACCAGAGAACTAATTTAGGTGGAAGAGGTCGTGTGATCTCAGGTGTTTTTGAAATTAGTAGAGTTGGTGCCTTTCAGGGTTTTCTGGGATTGCAGTAAGTACCCTTCCTATCCTTTTCTATTTAGTTAGTTTGGGCCCCAGCGTTTGCTCATTCTATTTTCTTTCTGTGTCAGTATTTCATCTTGTCTAACCGCCATTACTTGTTTGGGGGCTTTCTATTATCTTTGGGGTTCTGCTCCGGGGCAGATAGCTTTCCTATTTCTATCTTTAGGTGTAGTTAGTTTCTCAGGCTGTGACGAGGCGTCTAGGACCAACGTAGGAACGCTCCACAGCTGCCTCTAGTTGTGGTGGTTAGTCAGGGTACTGCAATCTCATAGATTCCAACTGCTCTGGTGTATTGCCTTTTTTACCTGCACTCCTCAGCTACCGAAACATAACAGTGGAGATTCCCAGCCGATATTGAAAATGGAGCGATGACAGAGTTTCGCCAGTTGCCAGAAATCTGAAAACAAAATAGACATTACAAATTATTTCAGAAACACAGCATTACATACCAGAACTCAGCTATAACTATTGGAGATACCAAAAATAAGAACATCAATGAGAAACACTGTTTTATAACAAAATTTTGGCCTACTGATATGGTTTCCTAGTTGCCCTGTGATGTTAAATTAATGATAAAATTACAAGTGTGCTGAAGCAAACAGATCCAATACATATAGCTTACCTTATAGTCACCATGAGACGCTCCGCCGGAAATATCGAGAACCGACAGTAGGTGTCCGATTTTTTAATTTGGTCTCCAACACGTTCAAGCAAATCATCAAAGTTTTCTTTGTTCATCCGCAGATAGGCAAAAAACTTGTCTGGATTTTGTCGAAGCTCCATATTCATTGTTGAATAGACACCACAAGTTAATCTCTGTGCCGTGATGGGGTGGATCCACATACGTCGTCGTCTTCGCTGGCGCTGACGCATAATGCGCTGCTCCTCAAACTTTCGCTCCTTCTCCAGAACTATAAACCTCAATCGATTCATCTCCGCAGTAAAATCAACAAGATTCCTGAAGATATTGCCGATAATGACATCCATGTTCGCCAATCACTTGCTACTTGCTCTTCTCTCCAACCTGCACTTGCTCCTCTACAACCTGTCAAAGATGGGATGTAGGAGCAGTGTATATATAGGATTACAGTAGCCAATCATGTTTGGAACACCAAAAAGGGGCGTTCTTAAAAACCGGATCCGGCGCATTACGGCGTCAACGGATGCCAAACCGGATACACCGGATGAGACGGATCCGGTTTTTGAACGGATCCTTGAACCGGATCCGGCGAAAAATCGGATGCGGCGCATCCGGTTTTCATACTGGATGCCGGATGCGCACTGCGGCAAAATGCCGGGGGCGCCGTCAGGCGCATAACGGATGTGTGAAAGAGGCCTTAAAAGGAGGCTGGTGCTTGGTATCATTGTTTCTCTTCTGTTAACCATGGTTATCTCTAAAGAAACACGTGCAGTCATCATTGCAATGCACAAAAATGGCCTAACAGGGAAGAGTATCGCAGCTAGAAAGATTGCACCTCAGTCAACAATCTATCGCATCATCAAGAACTTCAAGGAGAGAGGTTCCATTGTTGCCAAAAGGCTGCAGGGCGCCCAAGAAAGACCAGCAAGTTCCAGGACCGTCTCTTAAAAGTGTTTCAGCTGCAGGATCGGGCTACCAGCAGTGCAGAGCTTGCTCAGGAATGGCAGCAGGCAGGTGTGAGTGCATCTGCACGCACTGTGAGGCGGAGACTCTTGGAGCAAGGCCTGGTCTCAAGGAGGGCAGCAAAGAAGCCGCTTCTCTCCAGAAAAAACATCATGGACAGACTGATATTCTGCAAAAGGTACAGGCAGTGGACTGCTGAGGACTGGGGTAAAGTTATTTTCTCTGATGAATCCCCTTTTCGATTGTTTGGGACATCAGGAAAACGCCTCATTCAGAGAAGACAAGATGAGCGCTACCACCAGTCTTGTCTCATGCCAACTGTTAAGCATCCTGAAACCATTCATGTGTGGGGTTGCTTCTCAGCCAAGGGAATCAGCTCTCTCACAGTCTTGCCTAAAAACACAGCCATGAATAAAGAATGGTACCAGAATGTCCTCCAAGAGCAACTTCTCCCAACCCTCCAAGAGCAGTTTGGCGATCAACAATGCCTTTTCCAGCATGATGGAGCACCTTGCCATAAAGCAAAGGTGATAACTAAATAGCTCAGGGAACAAAACATAGAGATTTTGGGTCCATGGCCTGGAAACTCCCCAGATCTTAATCCCATTGAGAACTTGTGGTCAATCATCAAGAGACGGGTGGACAAACAAAAAACTAAAAATTCTGACAAAATGAAAGCATTGATTGTGCAAGAATGGACTGCTATCAGTCAGGATTTGGTCCAGAAGTTGATTGAGAGCATGCCAGGGAGAATTGCAGAGGTCCTGAAGAAGAAGGGTCAACACTGCAAATATTGACTTGCTGCATTAACTCATTCTAACTTTCAATATAAGCTTTTGTTACTCATATGTTTGCAATTATATTTCTATCTGTGATAAAAACATCTGTCAAACACACATAAAAACCCTAGAGGGCAGCAGATCATGTGAAAATATAATATTTGTGTCATTCTCAAAACTTTTGGCCATGACTGTACATTATATGTGTATATATATACATGTCAGTGACACACATATATATATATTTATATTGCACAATAAGATTGAACAAAAGCCGTTAATTCATTTGTCAGCTTCTGTAAAATCATTACAGAACCCGACAGGAAATGAGACATGGTTTACATACAGTAAACCATTGCATATCCGTTAGATTTATATATGTCCCTCACTAATAATGTTAGTATTGTGTGTGTGTAAAATTTTGGAGCTGTAGGTGTTAAATTAAATTATTAACTCACGGAAAAAAACTGGTGTGGGCTCCTGCACAATTTTCTCCACCAGG
Source organism: Oophaga sylvatica (assembly GCA_033576555.1). Taxonomy (NCBI): domain Eukaryota; kingdom Metazoa; phylum Chordata; class Amphibia; order Anura; family Dendrobatidae; genus Oophaga; species Oophaga sylvatica. Next base: position 352,633,494 of record JARQOD010000003.1, on the reverse strand, counting down.
GAGGGCAAGCCAGTGACTGAGGGCATAAATTTATAGCCTAGAGAGGAACCATTGTTTTTGGGCCCCCCCTGGCTAAAAAAAATCTGCCCCAGCCAACCCAGAAAAGGCGCATCTGTATTACGGCACTTACTCTCTTCCCATTGCTCTGTAGCCGTGGCATATGAGGTAATAAGGGGTTAATGTCACCTTGCTATTGCAAGGTGACAATAAGCCTGGTTAATAATGGAGAACTGTCAATAAGACAACTATCCATTATTAATCCACTAGTCTGAAAGTGTTAAATAAAACACACACACATTAAGAATAAAGCGTTTTAATAAAATAAATAAACCCATTTTTTCCTTCTTTATTATACTCCTAATTCCATATCGAATCCATCGTTCTCCTGGAAAAAAGACAAAATAAAAAAGCAACACTATACCCATACCTGTCCGCCTTACAGTCAAGTCCCACGCCTCAATCCAACTGAAGGGGTTAAATAGTTAACAACTGGGAGCGGTGCTAATGCGACCAGCCTGGATGTAAACCACAGAGGAAAGAAGGAAAAGCTGCCTGCGCAGCCTACCCAGCTGGCCGGAGATTAACTGATTAGCGTGGGAACGTTTCTGAACATTTTCCCACGCTGTCAGTTCACCGCGGGTCAGGCGGGGAGTATGCACAGCCTCAGTGACTACCGCTGAATCTAATGAATATGCAATGGTTTGCTGTATGTAAACCATGTCTCATATCCTGTCGGGTTCTGTAATGATTTTACAGATGCTGACAATTGAATTATCGGCTATTGAGCTATCTATATCTCTATGAAATATAAATATTAACGACAAGCCCAGCACCGGGGGAAAAAGACCAGCAGCCAGAAACCACAACAAGATGGCGGATGGTCAAACTATATAGATTCTATCAGTACCTCCTCTTTTACGATGATTATTTGCTTTTTAAACAATGTGTACCGTTTTTTTACAATGCTATTTTAACATGAGTTTTTACATAGAGAGAACTGCTGTATGTAAAACCTCATGCTAAAATCGCATTGCATACGGATTGCATACGCATGTCATACGCATGTCATATGGATGTTCCATGGAAAATTCGCACAGGAATTGCGTTACACTCGCATGACACTCGCAGAGCACTCGTTCGTTTTTTCAGTCCTGAAATCGGACTATTGTTTTTCTCGCAAATGGGTATGAGCCCTAATAAAAATAATAACACATATAAACAGAAAAGAGGGCAAAATGCTCCTATTCAAATGTAACCCTTTTTTTACTTTCTTTTTTTTAAAATATTTTTCCATGTCTGTCTTTTAATTGATTTAGACAAATTAGTATATTTTAAAAATTGTATATAGACAGTCATACTTAAAATGTTTGATTACAATTACTCGTATTTTCATGTTCTGTGCTCTGATTTAAAATCTATGTAATTTACTTCTATATAGTATCTAATAAGAAAAACAGTATAATCCCTAGAAAATGGATCTGTACTGTATACTATAATGTTTGAAAAGGACCTTTCATCAAATTTTTCATGCTGAGCTGCACACTCGATGCGGCTGCAGAGCAGAATTAACCTTATTTTTATATTTCACCTATCCAATGTGGTGATAAAAGCAATCAAAGTATTTGACACCTAATGAGTTAACTTTTATGTCCTAGTTGGCATTATCAGATAGCAACTCATAGGGCAGGGGTGGGCAATTAATTTTGCCAGGGGGCCGCATGAGAAATTGGGATGGTTTTAGAGGGCCGGACTAATATAATTAACTCCGTTCTACCCAATACTGTATATATATATTATATATATATTACTGTATACTGTATATATACATACCTGCCCATTATCATCATCTTCTCCCCATCATCATCAATGCCTCCCCATTATCAGCAATGCCTGCCCATCATCATCTTCTCCCCATCATCAATGCCTGCCCATTATCATCAATGCCTGCCCATTATCATCATCTTCTCCCCATCATCATCAATGCCTCCCCATTATCAGCAATGCCTGCCCATCATCATCTTCTCCCCATCATCAATGCCTGCCCATTATCATCAATACCTGCCCATTATCATCATCTTCTCCCCATCATCATCAATGCCTGCCCATCATCATCATCATCTTCTCCCCATCATCAATGCCTGCCCATTATCATCAATACCTGCCCATTATCATCATCTTCTCCCCATCATCATCAATGCCTGCCCATCATCATCATCATCTTCTCCCTCATCAATGCCTGCCCATTATCATCAATACCTGCCCATTATCATCATCTTCTCCCCATCATCATCAATGCCTCCCCATTATCAGCAATGCCTGCCCATCATCATCTTCTCCCCATCATCAATGCCTGCCCATTATCATCAATGCCTGCCCATTATCATCATCTTCTCCCCATCATCATCAATGCCTCCCCATTATCAGCAATGCCTGCCCATCATCATCTTCTCCCCATCATCAATGCCTGCCCATTATCATCAATACCTGCCCATTATCATCATCTTCTCCCCATCATCATCAATGCTGCCCATCATCATCATCATCTTCTCCCCATCATCAATGCCTGCCCATTATCATCAATACCTGCCCATTATCATCATCTTCTCCCCATCATCATCAATGCCTGCCCATCATCATCATCATCATCTTCTCACCATCATCAATGCCTGCCCATTATCATCAATACCTGCCCATTATCATCATCTTCTCCCCATCATCATCAATCCTCCCCATTATCAGCAATGCCTGCCCATCATCATCTTCTCCCCATCATCAATGCCTGCCCATTATCATCAATGCCTGCCCATTATCATCATCTTCTCCCCATCATCATCAATGCCTCCCCATTATCAGCAATGCCTGCCCATCATCACACACAGACAGCACATAAGCACTCTCTCACATACATACACACACACACACACACACACACACAAAGCACCGCACTACATACACACAGACACACACAGAGACACGTCTTACCTGTCCAGCGTCCCCGCTCTCTGACACAGCCGGCCGCTGAATGATGACGTCATTCAGCGGCCGGCTGTGAGAGGAAGCGCCGGTGGAGCCCGGAGCTGCAGCAGCGGAGGCACGGGAGAGGTAAGTATTGTGCCAGCTGATGCCGGGGCCCTGAGACTGCCGGAGCGCCTCCGCGGGCCGGTCACTGACAGCCGGCGGGCCGGATGCGGCCCGCGGGCCGCCCCTTGCCCGGGTCTGTCATAGGGGGAGAAGTACATACCCCCAGAGAAAAAATGCACATGGACTTTGCTAAATTTAACTCATTATGTGCTAAATACATATTCTCTAATATCTCAATGTCCAAGTCAGCATTAAACATTTGGTGAAAGGTCCTCTCTAAAGGAGACCCTTCAGGCACTCTATGTGACTGCAGGCTGCTGAATTGTGATGTGTGCGATGCGCTCATTATCAAGATTCCCTTGTAAACCGCATGCAAGTGAGAGGTCATGTGTATTCTTGTGGTTGTCTGCAGCAGACTAGTCTAATCTAGCTTCTCTCAATAGAAGTGAATTGAGAGAAGCGAAGGTAAGTCTAGTCAGCATGTGACTGCAAGTATGCATGTGGCCGCCCAATCGTACAAGGATTGCAGGGTCATTATGTACTTCTTTTAAATTCATTTACAAATTTATTTGCCTTCCTTTATATTCCAATAATTCATAGGTATTAAATTAATCTAATATTTTCTTTATATAATTTCTTTTTGCAAACAGCAATTTTTTTTATTTATCGTAGATCCAGTCAAGAAAATGAAGAGAACAAACTACACAAGAATAACTGAATTTATTCTGGTCGGATTTTCGGATGTTCTTCAAATCCAATATTTCCTCTTCATGGTTTTTCTCTGCATCTTTAAGGTTTCACTGTTGGCTCATATGTTTATAATTCTTTTATATCGCTTCAGCCCAAATCTTCATACTCCCATGTATTTCTTTCTTGCCAATTTCTCAGTTTTGGAGATCTGTTACCTGTCAACTATAATTCCAAATCTGTTGTTCAATCTTCTCTCGGGGAAGAAAACAATCACCTTCTATGGATGTGCTGCACAGATGAACTGTTATCTATTACTGGGCAGTGCAGAATGCTACATGTTGGCCGCCATGGCTTATGATCGATATAATGCCATATGTCATCCATTACTATATAATAATATTATGGAAAAGCAGGGGCGTACATAGAAATCATGGGGCCCCATAGCAAAAGTCTGAATGGGGCCCCCCCCAAAAAAAAACAGGTGCTCTTAACTCCACACACACACACACACCTGCAGTGCATGCAGGGCCCCCTACACCCTCCACAGTGCGTGCAGCTGGGCCCCCCTCCCTAAGGTGCAAAGTGCAGTCAGAGCCATTGTAAATGTAAAGTGCCAGCACAGTGAGGGGACACATTTAACAAAAAAAATCGACCCCCAGCCAGGCTCACCATCTTGTGTGTGCAGTGGCGTAGCAACTGTTTGTGGGGCCCGGGGCGGCTGAAAAATTTGCCGCCCCTTTGGTCATTGATAATCCTGAAGCATTCACCATTACAACCAAAAAAAGGCTCAAAGTAAATACCTTTCACCTGTAAAATCAGCATGGCAAAAATACACACTGCAAAGCAGCAACACACAGTATGGACTTGTGTTTATGATGTGCTTTATCCTCCTTGGACAAAAAGGACTTCTTTAGGCTTGGCTCACATTTATACAGTGCAGTCTGCTGGACAAATATGTCTGAATTGCAAAAAAAAAATGGTATTCAGACGTATATGGAGGCATACACAAACCATAATGGGCAACACGTAGTGTAAAAAAAATGTTCTTCTGACTATGTTTTGCCCTGATCACGTTGTATTGTGGGAAAAAAACATAATTGACCAAAGGTACACGTTTTTAATGTGGGGTGAAAAAAAGTTTATTCCTCTGGACACCTCCTCACAGAACTGATGCCAAAATGGAGTGGGATGGGACTGTTGACACCAGTAAAACTGGATGGAAAAAAAATGATTCTTTTTAAGTAAAAAAACATATAGAGACAAAGATGGAAGTACGATATGTATCAACTGTACTTGTTTAAATTCGTAGGCTGATGCATGGCATACGTTTTAATGTATACGTCCAACGCATTAAGTCTGCAGGCGTATAAATGTGAACCTAGCCTGACAGGGAACATGCTGCATAGTGTGCTCCGATGTAAGAAGTGTGGTGCCTAATCTGACAGCAGGTACAAGCAATGCCCATCATTCATGGCATCATATAAGACAGGTAGACGGATGTCATATCTTTGTATATGAAATGATTGGAATATGTAAGCTATGCAAAGTTCCAACATGTGTACAAACTACAAGACACATTTTATCACAGGTAAGGGGACACAGAAATGCCGCACACAATATCTTCCATAATATCTGCAGAACTTCCACTCTCAGGCACCTCATGAGCTCAGCACGCCCCATGTAATTGCTGTCTCCCAGGTGCATGCCTCTGGGGTGAAGGAGCAGAATAAATTAGTAACATTTATTGGCTGCACCATGATTTCCAGGGCATTGCACATTTTTAGTATTGCATGAACATGCATTGTTGCACCCTTGACAGTGAAGTTGGTGGTGGGACATAGACTGGACATGGTCTTACCTACAGCTAGGAAGCATCATCCTGCCTGGTGGTGGTACAGGGTTAAATCACATGTAACCAGCTCTAATGGAGAAGCATTGTGAGGAGTACAAGAAGGGTGGCTGCAGTGCATGCAGGGCCCCCCTCCTCCACAGTGCCTGCAATCAGGACCCCCTCACTCCCTAAGGTGCAAAGTGCAGCCAGAGGCTAGCCATTGTAAATATAAAGTGCCAGCACAGTGAGGGGACACATTCAACAAAAAAATCCACCCCATACCCCAGCCAGCAGGGCTCACCTTCTTGTGTAGTGTATCTCTCCCTGAGTGAAACTTATGAATGTTTTCTGCTTCCTGTGATGCACGTGTCTCTGGCTGCAGGCTGGCTTTCTTATGCAAATGCAGCCAGAGACTTAAGCCATCTGCTGACCAGGAGACAACAAGGAAAGGGGACCTTCAAGGGGGTTTACAGTGTCCGGCCGTCGCTTATATTTAATTAAAGGAGATAGTACTGTGTCAGCACAGCACAGCTGCCAAACGACAGCGGCCGTCGTGGGCCCCCTCACCTGTCTGGGCCCCATAGCTGCTGCTTAGTCTGCTCTATTCACGGAACGCCACTGTGGAAAAGATAGTTTGCATCAGGCTGGTGATTGGTTGTTGGTTTATTGGAACAATGATCGGTGTCCTACAAATCACACTCATATTTTCATTGCCATTTTGTAGCTCCAATAAAATTAATAATTCTTACTGTGACATTCCACCATTGATGAGTCTGGCCTGTAATAACACAGAGTTCAATGAAATTATCATGCTTATAATCACTTTTATTATTATTGTAGGACCTTTTGTATTGACTGTAGTTTCATATGCAAACATCATCTGGACAATTCTCAAGCATCCTTCTGCAGGGATGAGGAAAAAAGCTTTCTCCACTTGTACCTCCCACCTTATAGTTGTCTCCATGTTCTATGGATCAGGCACTGTAATGTACTTGAGACCAAAATCAAGTTATGGAAAAAATGAGGAGAAGTATTTATCCCTCATTTATACTATTATTGCTCCTTTTATGAACCCTTTCATATATACCTTAAGGAATAATGATGTTCAAAATGCAGTGAAAAAGATGAATGTACATTAAAGCAAAACTTCAGTACTGATCTGTGTAGTTTACATATTTTAGGTTAATCCTAAAATTACAGTCAGTGATATCCTTTTAAGTTGACTGACTAAAGAATAGTCTTTTAGATTTGTGGTTATAGCCACAAATATACATAGAATATGAGGAAATACAAAATTTTCCCAAGAAAATCATAGAAAATTTTGGGTCTAGATCTGGGTAACGCTTCTGAGATAATCTTTAGGAAATATTTTAATAGTTATATATACTAAACTTCCTTCTCACCCCCACTGGGGGTGGTCTTTTGTTGTCCTTTCTCATTCTCGGGTCTTCTGCCAGAGGCCTGGGAGTTTGAGGGTTTTGCGCAGGATCTTAGCTGTTCCCAGCATTGCGCTTTTCTGGACAGAGAGAGTTCAGATGTCGCTCCTGGGATCTGTTGTAGCCATTCTTCCAACTTAGGGGTCACTGCTCCAAGTGCTCCTATCACCACTGGAATTAATTTTGCCTTCACCTTCCACATCTTCTCCAGTTCTCCTTTGCGGCCCTGGTATTTCTCTAGCTTCTCATGTTCCTTCTTTCTGATGTTGCTGTCACTTGGCACTGCCATATCTATTATCATTGCTGTCTTCTGATCCTTGTCTACTATGACAATGTCTGGTTGGTTAGCGAACACCTGCTTTTCTGTCTGGATCTTGAAGTCCCACAGGATTTTAGCACTTTCATTCTCCACCACTGGGGTCTCCCACCTGGACTTAGGGGGACTTGGCTCATATGCTGTGCAGATGTTCCTGTATACAATTCCCGACACTTGGTTGTGACGTTCAGTATACTCTGTTCCTGCTTGCATTTTGCATCCTGCCACTATGTGTTGGACCGTTTCTGACCTTTCTTTGCATAGTCTACACCTTGGTTCTTGTCTTATGTGGTATATTCCTGCTTCTAAGGATCTGGTGCTTAGTGCTTGCTCTTGTGCCGCTATGATTAGTGCCTCGGTGCTGTCTCGGAGTCCAGCTTTCTCCAGCCATTGGTAGGATTTCACCATGTCAGCCACCTCCATTATCTGTCAATGGTACATCCCATGCAGAGGCTTTCTTGCCATGGCGCTTCATGTTCCTGTTCTTCCTTTCAGATTTGTTGTTGCTGCCTTAGGCTTTCTCTCAGCATCTCATCTTTTGGGGCCATTCTTCTGATGTATTTCTGGATACTCCTTGTTTCATCCGTGATGGTGGCTTGGATGCTTATCAAGCCTCGACCACCCTCCTTTCTGTTGGTATACAATCTTTGGGTGCTAGACTTAGGGTGGAGACCTCTATGCATTGTGAGGAGCTTTTGTGTCTTCACATCTGCAGCTTCCATCTCTTCTTTTGGCCAGCACACTATGCCAGCAGGGTATCACTGGCATGGCATATGTATTGATGGCACGAATATTATTCTTCCCATTGATCTGGCTCTTCAGGACTGTTTTACCCTTTGACGGTATTTGGATGTTGCTGCTTTCCTTGCCTCCTCATCATGGTTACCGTATCCCTGTGGGATGCCAAGGTACTTGTAGCATGTCTGTACATCTGCTATGTGCCCTGCTGGTAATTCTACTCCATCGGTCTTGACAACCTTGCCTCTCTTTATTACCAACCTGCAGCATTTCTCCAGTCCGAAGGACATCCCGATGTCTTCGCTGTGGATCAGTGAATCGATGTCTCGTTTGTTTTTCACATACAGCTTGATGTCATTCATATAGAGGAGGTGGCTGACTGTGCTTCCACTCTTAAACTTGTATCCATAGCCATACTCTGTAATTATCTGACTAAGGCGGTTCAAGCCTATGCAGAACAGCAATGGGGACAGTGCATCACCTTGGTATATGCCACATTTGATGGATACTTGTGCTAGTTGTCTTGAGTTGACTTCTAATGTTGTTCTCCATAACCCCATTGAGTTTCTGAGGAAGGTACTTAATTTCCTGTTGACATTGTAGAGAGCCAAGCATTCACAGATCCATGTGTGTGCATTGAGTCATAGGCTTTCCTGTAGTCAATCTAGGCTGTGCTAAGATTGGTCTGTCTGGATCTTGAGTCTTGAGCGACTGCTCTATCTACTAGGAGCTGGTGCTTAGAGCCTCTGGTGCTGGTCCCAATGCCTTTCTGAGCTGGATTCATGTACTGGTTCATATGGTTCTGTAGCTTGGTGGCTATAATTCCTGACAGGAATTTCCATGTTGTTGTAAGGCAGGTTATCTGGCGTTAGTTGGATGGAACTGTTCATTTATGCGGATCCTTCAAGATCAGCACTGTTCTACCTTGTGTTAGCCAAGCTGGATGGTGGCCTTCTTCTAGCAGTTGGTTCATCTTCTTTTCCATGCATTCATGTACCGTTGTTAATTTCTTCAGCTAGTAGGTGTGGATCATGTCTGGACCAAGTGCTGTCCAGCTCTTCATGTTCTTGACCCGCTGTTGGATGTCTGCTTCTCTAATGGTGACTGATTCTTGCTCTATGTGGTTGCTGTGTTTCATTCTTAGATCTTACAGCCACATTGCACTGGTGTTGCATGTTTTTTCCTTCTCCCATATGTCCCTCCAATATTGTTCAGTCTCTGATATTGGTCCAGTTGCTGTCTTTGTGCTGTTATTCTGTAGTTGGCAGTACTCTTTAGATGGTTCCTTGGAGAACAGGGCATTTATCTTCTTGGCCTCAGCTTCTCTAGTGTATCTCCCTAGTCTTGCAGCAAGTGCTGTGAGCCTTTGTTTAGCAGTCTCTAGGGCTTCATACTTCTGTTGTTCTTGCTGGCTGAATAACCAAGCATTTCCATGATTGCTGAGGCAGTAGCATAGATTAGATTATTAGTTATGCTGGTGTAGGTAATGATGCAAGTGCTCTGTTGGCATCTTCTAGCATGCTGTCTGTTGGTATGTCTTTGATGGACCTTGGCAGTCAATCTCTGGTATTTGTGGTATTTAGTTTATCTAAGATCTTCTGTTTCAGGGAGCTGCAGTGCTCTCTAGTTGCAGTACTGGATCAGGGTTTTCAGGGGGTCGCACATGTTGTTCTTCCAGGTCTTCATGTGGGGTAGATTTGCAGTGCAGTTGATCCATCTCAAGTTGTGATAATAGCTTTCTCTTTATGATATTGAAACATTAGATTACTAGTTGTTTCTCAGTCAGTGGACATGTAGGCCTTGTATCCATCCTGAGTTTCCTCATACGCTTCATATATCCTCTCTCATTTGGTCTGCTGTTATAGTAATATTTCATCAGATCCAGGTGCTCTTGCCTTGTCCATGTATGGTTTGTTCCAGTAGCCCACTTATCATCAGATTGTCATGGTACTTCGACATCTAACGCGGACCTTGTTAATTCATGACTCTCTTTGTTCGTGACACTCTCATGCTTATTGAGGTAGGCACTATAGCGTTAGTAGTCTTGCCAAGGACCACCACTGGTATATTATTTCCAACAGGCCCCCTGTATTCGGCCCCCTGGAACTTTTCAACCTTTTCCCACAAATCATGCTTCAAACATAAAGATAACAAATGTAAATTTTTGGTGTAGAATCAACAACAAGTGGGACACAATTGTGAAATTGAACGAAATTTATTGGCTATTTTAAATTTTTGTGGAAATAGAAAAACTGAAAGTGGGGCATGCAATATTATTCGGCCCCAATAACTTAATACTTTGTTGCGCCACCTTTTGCTGCGATTACAGCTGCAAGTCGCTTGGGGTATCTCTCTATCAGTTTTGTACATCGAGAGACTGAAATTCTTGCCCATTCTTCCTTGGCAAACAGCTCGAGCTCAGTGAGGTTGGATGTTGATCGTTTGTGAACAGCAGTTTTCAGCTCTTTCCACAGATTCTCGATTGGATTCAGGTCTGGACTTTGACTTGGCCATTCTAACACCTGGATACGTTTATTTGTGAACCATTCCATTGTAGATTTTGCTTTAAGTTTGGGATCATTGTCTTGTTGGAAGACGAATCTCTGTCCCAGTCTCAGGTCTTTTGCAGACTTAAACAGGTTTTTTTCAAGAATGGTCCTGTATTTGGCTCCATCCATCTTCCCATCAATTTTAACCATCTTCCCTGTCCCAGCTGAAGAGAAGCGGGCCCAAACCATGATGCTGCCACCACCAATGTTTGACAGTGGGGATGGTGTGTTCAGTGTGATGAGCTGTGTAGCCTTTACGCCAAACATATCGTTTGGCATTGTTGCCAAAAAGTTCGATTTTTTGGTTTCATCTGACCAGAGCACCTTCTTCCACATGCTTGCTGTGTCTCCCAGGTGGCTTGTTGTAAACTTTAAATGACACTTTTTATGGATATCTTTGAGAAATGGCTTTCTTCTTGCCACTCTTCCATAAAGGCCAGATTTGTGCAGTGTACGACTGATTGTTGTCCTATGGACAGACTGTCCCACCTCAGCTGTAGATCTCTGCAGTTCATCCAGAGTGCTCATGGGCCTCCTGGCTGCATCTCTGATTAGTCTTCTCCTTGTTTGAGATGAAAGTTTAGAGGGACGGCTGGGTCTTGGTGGATTTGCAGTGGTATGATACTCCTCCCATTTCAATATGATCACTTGCACAGTGCTCCTTGGGATGTTTAAAGTTTTGGAAATCATTTTGTATCCAGATCCGGCTTTAAACTTCTCCACAACAGTATAACGGACCTGCCTGTTGTGTTCCTTGGTTTTCATGATGCTCTCTGTGCTTCAAACAGAACCCTGAGACTTTCACAGAGCAGATGCATTTATACGGAGACTTGATTACACACAGGTGGATTATATTTATCATCAGTAGTCATTTAGGACAACATTGGATCATTCAGAGATCCACAATGAACTTCTGGAGTGAGTTTGCTGCACTGAAAGTAAAGGGGCCAAATAATATTGCACGCCCCACTTTTCAGTTTTTGCATTTCCACAAAAATTTAAAATAACCATTACATTTCGTTCAACTTCACAATTGTGTCCCACTTGTTGTTGATTCTTCACCAAAAATTTACATTTGGTATATTTATGTTTGAAGCATGATATGTGGGAAAAGGTAGAAAAGTTCCAGGGGGCAGAATACTTTCGCAAGGCACTATATTTGATTTTCTCATCAGATCAAGTGTCATGTGTAGGGAAAGATGCGAGCTCAGCGCAACCAACCTGTAGACCATTAGTTCAGTAACTGCCACTTTATTGTGGTCATCATAAATGAGCCCCAGAACAGAGAAAAAGTGCCTACAGAGGAATAAACAGGAGAATCTTAAGGCAGAGAAAATGCCCAAGCCTGAGGATCTCCACGGAGCAATAACAGAACAATACTCACATGTTGACTCTCACTTCTGGATGAAACTGGATGGAGATGAAAAAATAATTTACATGAAGAAAGAAAAGTAGAAAACTTTGGTCCCAATTGAAACAATCTGACAAATTTACCTTGGGGTCCAGATGGCTGTTTTATATTTAGCAGAACCTGTGTAGTGGCTGTTAGCACAAGCTGTTATTGTTACTTGATGTCAGCTACCTTCAAAGACAAGGACCGCAACTGAGCGGTCAGAGCATCCACCAAGTCAATGATGGCCTTTCAGTACACAAGGACTGGAGTGGGCTGGTGATAATGTCACAATGTGCTGGTCTGAAGTTAGGGAGAATGGGGCCTACAACTGTCATCTTCACTTTCCTGTCCCTGGGGTACTCTTGAAGGTAGAGAGGTCTGGGTTTCCAACCTTTGTATGGTTCTGAATGCACACTGAAATTATTCCCTTTCCTCCCCAGTCCGGTATGGGGCTGACAAGAAATGTATAGCACAAACCAGACAGATAGAGGATGAAAGAAAACTGCAATCATACAAAAACATACATGAAACAGCAAAGTGGAAAACAAGTGAACAGTAGGAGCAACCCACCAAATGGGAGAGGTTAAGGAAATACACACACAACCAAAACCAAGCAGATAACTCTTAGAGTTAACACCAACTAACTGACACAAATTAGGACTACTCCTTCACCATCAAACTGGGTAGTTGTAAACTAATACTAGCAGGGAACAGAGGAATCAGTGAGGTTTAAATAGAAGCTCCTGCAGAGTGATAGAATAGGTCAAATAGCAAATGGAAAACACCTGCTGCAAGAAAGGGGTGGACGAAAAGACAAAGGGCAATCAGCACCCAGACAGCAACTAGATCTCCATTGGCTCAGCGGATAGAGACACTATATCCCTGGATAAAATCTTTGAGGGGTGTAGTTTTCAATTTGGGGTCAGTTTTGGGGGTTTCTGCTGTTTAGGCACATGTCCAAACACAACATGGCATCCGCTCTCACAATTTTCAGATTAAAAGTCAAACGGTGCTCCTTCCTTTCCGAGCTCTACCGTGCACCCAAACAGAGGTTTACCCCCACATATGGGGTATCAGCATACTCAGGACAAATTGCACAACTTTTGGGTCCAACTCCTCTTGCTACCCTTGTGAAAATAAAAAATTGGGGGCAAAAAGATCACTTTTGTGAAAAATTATGATTTTTTATTTTTACGACTCTACGTTATAAACTTCTGCGAAGCACTTGAAAAGTCAAACAGCGCTCCTTTCCTTCCAAGCTCCGCCGTGCACCCAAACAGTGGTTCACCCCCACATATGGGGTATCTGCGTATTCAGGAGAAATTGCACAACAAATTTTGTGGTTCAATTTCTCTTTCTACACTTGTGAAAATCAAAAAAAATGGTTCTGAAGTATATTTTTTGCAAAAAAAGTTAAATGTTAATTTTTTCCTTCCACATTGCTTCAGCGCCTGTGAAGCACGTAAAGGGTTCATAAACTTCTTGAGTGTCGCTTTGAGCACCAAGAGGGGTCAAATTTTTAGAATGGTGTCACTTTTGGGTATTTTCTGTCATGTACACCCCTAAGTGACTTTAAATATGAGGTGGTCCTAAAATAAATGGTTTTGTAAATTTTGTTGTAAAAATGAGAAATCCCCAGGTCAACTTTTAACCCTTATAACTTCCTAACAAAAAAAAAAAAATTGTTTCCGAAATTGTGCTGATGTAAAGTAGACACACATGTGGATAATGTTATTTTATTAAGTATTTTGCGTGACATATCTCTCTGATTTAAAGGCATAAAAATTTAAAGTTTTAAAATTGCAAAACAAAGTCATATCGAAGAAATTTTACCACTCCGTTGAAGCGTTCCAGAGTTATAGCCTCATAAATTGACAGTCGTCAGAATTGTAAAAATTGGCCTGGTCATTAAGCTGCAAAATGGCTCTGTCACTAAGGGGTTAAATATATCACACATGGTTTCAAAAAAGTAAGCAAAGTACTATCAGTCAATCATGTAAATTACTAAAATTAGGCTGATTTCCTTTTGTATTAGGATTTCTGTCTTTGCTTACATTATTAAACCCTGGTGTATCTTTACCTCTGAGAATTATTGCAAATATTGCAGGATTATTTATGTCTTCCCTTTATTACTATAAAAAGCTGCAAAATCTATTATTGCTGATTTGTGCCAAGCAAAAGCAAGGATTTGAACACTCACAGATTACTTTACCGCTACATGGCTTTTAAAATCATGCCCTATATTAGTGTGTTCTGATTTAGATAGTATACACAGTTTTAGGACTTTAGGACTTCTGTTGACACTTGACCTTGAGTGGGATAATCACGTAAGATGTGATAGATTTGAAGAATTTTATTGTATACATTTCACTACTAGCGATCATTTAGAAGACAAAGTTAACAAATTTCTACATCCTAAATATTTATTTCCCACTTCTACTATAGCTCCACACATTTCTTAGCGCTGCACCAACATCTCAACCACTCTCCTAGAAACCAACTGACCTATGAATATGTTTTAAGAGTGCTGGATTAAATCAGTGATGGAGAAAACGCAAACTCATCATTACAGAAAGTCACCATTAGTTGGCTTTTAAGCCAGGAATCCAGTGCCACAAGTAAACTATGTTAATTCCTGTTCTCTTATAAGAACTGATGAAGGCTTGTAGACCTTGGCATCATGTAAGCAATAAAAACATAGATGTTGTTTGTGAGAAGAGTTCCATAAAGTGAATTTAAAAAAAGTAAGCTATATTTTAATGTTACTTTTTTAGCCTCTTTACATGTCTATTTATTGATTTGGAAAGGTCAGGTTACCATGAGCCATATTCCTTGTGTGGACAACTACCATGAGCCATATTCCTTGTGTGGACAACTACAATGAGCCATATTCCTTGTGTGGACAACTACAATAAGCCATATTCCTTGTGTGGACAAGAACTACCAAGAGCCATATTCCTTGTGTGGACAACTATCATAAGCCATATTTCTTGTGTGGACAACTACAATGAGCTATATTCCTTGTGTGGGCAACAACTAACACAATAAGTCTATTGCAGGAAAGCTATTGGTTGAGAATGGAGACAGGAAGTTTGGAATTGATCGATTTTACTTCCTCAGAACACATTACAACCTATCAAAATCTTTGCTTCCTGGAAGATCATAAATTACACTTTATAGGGATTATGTGGCTAGAGAAGCCTTTCTCAAATACCCAAACAGGGCATTCTTTGCTAATAGAGGGGGATCTATTATATAAAGAATAGGGCAAATATAATTTCTTCCTTTGGAGGACCCCAATATTTACACATAGTCCAGTAAATTCTAAAGAAAATGTGTAATGCTTTATTTCTCCTGTGAAGGCGCTGCAGGGCAATTAATCACATGCTGTCAGATAGTTTCATCGTTATAGTGATTACTGGGAGTCCAAGAAGTGAAAAAATGGAATTTTGCACTGAAGACATCTTCTTACATGTTTGATCATAATCTTATTATTGATCATGAATAGAATAAACCATACAACCATGGCTGAATTTATACTTATGGGATTTTCCGATGTTCCGAGCTCCAGTAATTCTTATTCATTATCTTCTTCTGCATCTTTAACATCTCCTTATCTGCTCACATGTTTTGATTCTTTTATACAGATTCAGTCCAAACCTTCACACTCCCATGTACTTCTTCCTAGCTAACTTCTCCTTTATGGAAATATGTAATCTCTTAAATATATGTCCCAAAATGTTAACAAACCTGATCTCCGGGAAGAAAACGAAAACTTTTTATGGCTGTGCTGTACAAATGTACCTCTTTCTCTTATTTGCTGGCTCAGAGTGTTACATGCTGGCGTCCATGGTTATGATCGCTAAATCGCCATATGTCAGCCCTTGTTATATAATATCCTTATACATAAAGTCGTATGTATGCAGCGTATGGGCTTCATGGGTGATAGGAACAGCGGTTGCCATAATCCAGACCGTGCTCATATTTTCCCTGCCGTTCTGTGGGTCTCATGAAATCAACCATTTCTACTGTGACATCCCACCTATAATGGCATTGGTTGTGTGCCAACACTTGGGCTAATGAAGTTCTTACCTTTCTCATTACTTTGTCTGTTATTGTAGGTTCCTTTGTTTTGACGCTTTTTTTTATTCGTAATAATATGGACAATTGTTACAAAACATTCCTTGTCAGGAAGGAAAAGCTTTCTCCACCTGCACCTCTCACTCGTAGTAGTGACTATATTTTACGGATCCGTTTTGTAATGTATCTGAGACCCAAAGTCAAGTTATGGCACGGGTGAGGACAAGTTTTATCGCTCATGTATACATTGTTGCCCATTGTTTAATCCCTTTATCTACGTTTGAGGAATAATGACGTGAAATCTGCGGTCAGACGCATTTTGTACAATTAAAAACTAGCTCAGGAACGCTAAATATAAATTTGCTTCCTTTATTTGATACCTTTCTGTAAACTTAGCAAAAAAATATAATAGTTTAAAAAACTTTCTACTGTAATTTTAAAAAATCTTTTAATGACAATGAAGTCTTCTGAATACACTAGGAGAAGATGAATAATTCTGGAGATGATTGTTTTTCATTCATCTGAGAGTGTAACGTACTGTATCTGAGATATGTTTCTGCTGGTTACTTACTTTAAAAAGCCAATCAGAATGGGCCGTATAAGTCTTTAAAGTAAGTTCTCCAGCACAAACAAGTCTCAATACAGTGCATTGCAAAGTATTCGGCTCCCTGGAGCTTTTCAAACCTTTTCCCACATATCATTCTTCAAACATAAAGATACCAAAATCAAATTTTTTTGGTGAAGAATCAACAACAAGTGGGACACAATTTTTAAGTTGAACGAAATGTATTGGTTGTTTTAATTTTTTGTGGAAATACAAAAAACTGAAAAGTGGGGATGCAAATATTATCAGCCCCTTTACTTTCAGTGCAGCAAACTCACTCCAGAAGTTCATTGTGGATCTCGAATGATCCAATGTTGTCCTAAATGACTAATGATGATAAATATAATGCACCTGTGTGTAATCAAGTCTCTGTATAAATACACATGCTCTGTGATAGTCTCAAGGGTTCTGTTTGAAAACAGAGAGCATCAATGAAGACCAAGGAACACAACAGGCAGGTCCGTGATACTGTTGTGGAGAAGTTTAAAGCGGATTTGGATACAAAATATTTCCAAAACTTTAAACATCCCAAGGAGCACTGTGCAAGTGATCATATTGAAAAGGAGATATCATACCACTGCAAATCTAACAAGACCCGGCCGTCCCTCTAAACTTTCATCTCAAAACAAGGAGAAGACTGATCAGAGATGCAGTCAAAGGCCTATGAGCACTCTGGATGAACTGCAGAGATCTACAGCTAGATGGGACGTCTTCCATAGGACAAAAACAGTCGTACACTGCACAAATCTGGCCTTTATGGAAGAGTGGCCGAAAGAAAGCTATTTCTCAAAGATATCCATAAAAAGTGTCATTTATAGTTTGCAACAAGCCACCTGGGAGACAAAACCAAACATTGGAAGAAGGTGCTCCGGTCAGAAGAAAAAAACAAAATCGAACTTTTTGCAACAATGCCAAACGATAATGTGGCATAAAGGCAATACAGCTCATCACCTGAACACACCATCCCCACTGTCAAACATTGGTGGTGGCAGCATCATGGTTTGGGCCTGCTTTTCTTCAGCAGAGACAGGGAAGCTGGTTTCAAATTGATGGGAAAATGGATGGAGCCAAATACAGATCATTCTTGAAAAAAAAACCTTTGGAGTCTGCAAAAGACCTGAGCTGGGATGAAGATTTGTCTTCCAACAAGACAATGTTCACAAAAACATAAAGCAAGTCTACAATGGAATGGTTCACAAATAAATGTATCCAGGTGTTAGAAATGGCCAAGTCAAAGTCCAGACCTGAATCCAATCGAGAATCGTGGAAAGAGCTGAAAAACTGCTGTTCACAACGATCTACATCCAACCTCACTGAGCTCAAGCTGTTTGCCAAGGAAGAATGGGCAAGAATTTCAGTCTCTCAATGTACAAAACTGATGAAACATACCCCAAGCGACTTTGCAGCTGTAATCGCAGCAAAAGGTGGCGAACAAAGTATTAAGTTAAAGTGGCCGAAAAAATTTTGCACGCCCCACTTTTCAGTTTTTGCATTTCCACAAAAATTTAAAATAACCAATAAATTTCATTCAACTTCACATTTTGTGTCCCACTTGTTGTTGATTCTTCACCATAAATTAACATTTGGTATCTTTATGTTTGAAGCATAATATGTGTGAAAAAGGTTGAAAATTTCCAGGGAGCCGAATACTTTTGCAAGGCACTGTATATTACACTCTCAAATGAATGGAAAGCCAAGTCGAATGGCCATATAAGTCTGTTTTAAAATGACCTTTTTAATATGGATAGCGTAAATTAAAATAAGATTGTACAGTCATTCAAACATGATGTTGGTACATCGCCTCATCAGGTCTAAAATATCTATATGAAGGTTACAGGCACCTTAGGGGAAAATTTAGCATTGCTAACAAGTTGCATTTTTTGCTGCATTTTTTATGCAAATGAAAAGCGCTTTTTACAGTATCAGCAAAAGCTATTAGAGTTCAGAAATCTCAGCATAAGCTTAAATCAAGAATCATCAAATGATAGCGTTGAAAGGGAATTCCTGGGTCATCTGGTCCAACCGCCTGCTCAATGCAGATCACTAAATCAACCCAGACAGATGTCTGTCCAGTCTCTGTTTGAAAACTTCCATTGAAGGAGAATTACCACCTATCTTGCAGCCGTTACACTCATTGATCACCCTCACTGTCAAATAGTTTTTTTCTAATATCTAATCTTTGTCTCCTCCCTTTCAGTTTCATCCCAATCCTTCTGTCTTACCATGTGCCAATGAGAATAAGAATGATCCTTCTACACTGTGACAGCCCTTGAGATATTTGTAGACAGCTAATAAATCCCCCTATCTTTTTTCAAGCTAAACATTCCCGAATCCTGTAACCGTTCCTCATTGGACATGGTTTGCAGACGGGTCACCATTGGCCGCTCTTAACTGAACTTGCTCTAGTTTCTTGAGGTGTTTTTTAAAATGTGGTGCCCAAAACTGGACACAGTGAGATTGACCAAAGAGGAGTAGAGGGCAATAATGACTTCACGTGATCTAGACTGTATGCTTCTGTTAATACATCCCAGAATTGTACTTACCTTTTTTGCTGCTGCATCTTACTGTTGACTCATGTTCAATCTGTGATCTATTAGTATACTCAACTTACCATGTGCTGTTGCTTAGTCCTATTCCTCCCATTCTGTATAAGCTTTTTTCCATTGTTATTGCCCAATGTACTACTTTGCATTTTCCCTGTTAAAAAACCATTCTGATAATTGCTGCCCCCTGCTACAGTTTATTTTTATCTTTTTGAATCCTTTCCTTCTTCTAGTATTAGCTATCCCTCCTAGCTTTGTGTCATCAGCAAATTAATCAGTTTACCCTCAGTTCCTTCATTTAAATCATTGATAAAGATGATTGTTGGTTTTTTTCCTGACTGAATTGGAAAACTGCTGCGTTTTTTTTAAAACTGCAGCATGTCACTTCTTTCAGCGCTTTGCAGCGTTTTTTTTTCACCCATAGCAAGCAATGAGGAAGTTTAAAAAAAAGAAGCAAAAAGCAAGCTATCAGTTTTTCCACGGTTTCATGAAAAAATGCAGGTTCAGAAGGATGGAA
>JARQOD010000003.1:352515580-352613616 GCA_033576555.1 Oophaga sylvatica | reverse complement strand
GATGCAACACTCATAGGGATATTTCTTGAGGACAACCAGACCAAGTCCCCCACTTCAAACCGAGGACCATCAGTCCTATGCCGGTTGGCAAACCGCTGGGCCCTCTCCTGAGAGAGGGACAACCTCTCCACTACCTGGTCCCAAATCTGCTGCATACGCTCCACAACAGAGTCAACACCTGGACAGACAGTAGCCTCCGTCTGTCCCGAAGAAAATCGAGGGTGAAACCCAAAATTGCAGAAAAATGGAGACATCAAAGTGCAGAGCTAGCCCTATTATTAAGAGCAAACTCAGCCAAAGGCAAAAAAGAGACCCAGTCATCTTGATCAGCAGACACAAAGCATCTCAGATAAGTCTCCAATGTCTGGTTTGTTCTCTCAGTTTGCCCATTGGTCTGAGGATGAAAAGCCAAGGAGAAAGACAATTGAACACAAAGTTTAGAACAAAAGTCCTCCAAAATCTGGAAACAAACTGGACTCTTCTGTCAGACACAATGTTCTCAGGAATGCCGTGTAAACCGAACCACGTGCTGAAGGAACAAAGGCACCAATTCGGAGGAGGAAGGCAACTTAGGTAATGGCACAAGATGTATCATTTTGGAAAACCTATCACAAATCACCCAGATAACGGTCATTCTCTGAGAAACAGGGAGGTCGGAAATGAAATCCATAGAGATATGGGTCCATGGTCTCTTGGGCACAGGCAATGGCATCAACAAACCACTAGAGCGAGAGCAAGGCTTGGAGCGAGAGCAAGTCCCGCAGGACTGCACAAATTCCCTGACGTCACGAGATAAGGTACGCCACTAAAAGGACCGACTAATCAAGTCTCTGGTACCAAAAATTCCGGGATGACCGGCCAACGCGGAACAATGAATCTCAGACATCACACTCTTTTTCCACCGGTCTGGGACAAACAATTTCCCAATAGGGCAGCGCTCGGGTTTATCCTCCTGACACCCTTCCAGAGCCAGTCTCAAACTGGGCGAGATGGCGGAAAGAACTACACCCTCTTTCAAAATAACAGCAGGATCAGATAACTCAGGAGAGTCCGCAAGGAAACTCCTCGAGAGGGCATCCGCCTTAACATGCTTAGTGCCAAGAAGAAAGGAAACCATAAAATTAAAAACGTTGTGAAAAACAATACCCACATGGCCTGTCTAGGATTAAGTCGCTTGGCTGACTCCAGATAACCAGATTCTTATGGTCCGTGAGGACCACCACCTGATGTTTGGCTCCCTCCAGCCAATGTCTCCATTCTTCAAAAGCCCACTTCATGGCCAATAACTCCCGATTACCCACGTCATAATTACGTTCAGTTGGAGAAAATTTTCAAGAGAAAAAGGCACAAGGGTTACTTTTAGAGGTCTCCGGATCTCTTTGGGACAAAACGGCACCTGCCCCAATTTCAGAGGCATCAGCCTCCACCTGAAATGGCAGAGAAACATCAGGCTGCCGCAGAACAGGAGCAGAAGTGAATCTCTGCTTAAGTTCCTGAAACGCAGAGACTGCCTCAGGAGGCCAATTCACCACATCAGAACCCTTTTTGGTCAAATCAGTCAATGGTTTAACAATAACAGAGAAATTACCAATAAATTTACGATAAAAATTGGCAGAACCCAAGAATCTCTGAAGAGCCTTTAACACCTCTCTGCCATCAGACGTACTATTCCGTCCATGTGACCCTGGACCTAATTCCCATGGACGGAATAGTACGTCATGCCCTTAATGCGACATCGCGACTAAAGTCGCGGTGATCGCATTAAAATTCCGACGCCATCTTACCTCTAGGAAGATGACGTCGGCATCCCGGGCTGCGTCCTCCCTCTCCGGCCTCCCGACCGCTGTGATTGGCTGTTCAATTCTGAACAGCCAATCGCAGCCTTTCTCACTGTTTCAGATGGGCTGAAACAGTGAGATCCCAGGCTAGGATCGAGTACCGATGTACTCGATCCTAGGCCTGGGTCTAGCACTATGCAGACCCCCCTGGATTGGCGCGATCGCCGATCATATCGATCGCGCCAATCGCAGGGCAAGAAGCGGTATTACCGCGCTGTGCCCTGCCGGTTCCTGCTGGATCGGTGCTATAAAAGCACCGATCCTAGGCCGGAACATAGGACAGGCCTAGCAGGGCCTGCAGGAGCTGATTGGCGCGATCGATGTTATCGTCGATCGCGCCAATCGCAAGGCACAGCCGCGGCGCAGGAGCGCTGTGCCTTGCTGCTGACCTGCCGGATCGGTGCTGTAATAGCACCGATCCTGGCTGGATCGGTGCTGTAAAAGCACCGATCCAGCTGTGGAGGCTCAGGACAGGCCCTGTAGGGCCTTCAGGAGCTGATTGGCGCGATCGATGACATCGTCGATCGCGCCAATCACAGGGCACAGCAGCGGTCTGATCGCTGTGTGACCGCGCTGTGCCCTGCAGGTGACCTGGCTGCTGCCCTGGCTGTGGCCTGCCTAGGATCGGAGCTGTGAGCTCCGATCCTGGGCAGGTTGCCAGGGTAACCAGGAGAGCTCTGATTGGTGGGATCTTGTTATGATGGATCCCACCAATCACAGGTCACAGAAGCAAATTGACCGCTCTGTGACCTGTCTCACCTGGCTCTGACCTGAGAGTGACCGTTCTGCAGGGGTCCTCACACTTGCTGAGGATTCCTACAGAGCGGTCATACAACAGATCTCTCCTGTGCTGGGCCTTGTAGTGCTGAAGACAGAAGAAAAGAAGACAGAAGAAAAGAAGAAAGAAGATAGAAAAAAGAAGAGAGACTACAACCGTAAGTGTTGATCCCTCTCTTCCTCCCTCCCCATCCCCCTTCCCCCTCTTTTTACCCCCTCCACCCCCCCTTTGCGCCGCCTCCGTGCGCACACCCAGCCGGCGAACTTTGATAAGTGACGCAGTTCACTTATCAGAGCTCACGTCCGGCGGGTTTACTTTTTTTCACCCCCCTTTTGCGCCGCCTCCGTGCGCACACCCAGCCGCCGAGCGTTGATTGGTGACGCATTTCACCGATCAACACTCGTGCTCTCAGCCCCTTTGCGCCACCTCCGTGCGCACACCCTGCAGCCGGCGAACTTTGATAAGTGACGCAGTTCACTTATCAGAGCTCGCGCCGGCTGTTTTCCTTTTTTTTCACCCGCCTTTGCGCCGCCTCCGTTTCCACATCTAGCAGCCGCCGAATTTTGATAAGTGACTCAGTTCACTTATCAGATCTCGTGCCGGCTGTTTTCCTGTTTTTTTTTTTCACCCCCTCCCTGCGCCACTCCCTTTGCGCCACATCAAGCAGCCGCCGAACTTTGACAAGTGACACAGTTCACTTATCAGAGCTCGCACGGCTGTTTTCCTTTTCTTTTTTTTTTTTTCCTTTTTCTTTTTTCACCCGCCTTTGCGCCGCCTCCGTTTCCACATTTAGCAGCCGCCGAACTTTGACAAGTGACACAGTTCACTTATCAGAGCTCGTGCCGGCTGTTTTCCTTTTTTTTATTTTTTCACCCCTCCCTGCGCCACTCCCTTTGCGCCACATCAAGCAGCCGCCGAACTTTGACAAGTGACACAGTTCACTTATCAGAGCTCGCACCGGCTGTTTTCCTTTTCTTTTTTTTTTTTCCTTTTTCTTTTTCACCCGCCTTTGCGCCGCCTCCGTTTCCACATTTAGCAGCCGCCGAACTTTGACAAGTGACACAGTTCACTTATCAGAGCTCGCACCGGCTGTTTTCCTTTTCTTTTTTTTTTTCCTTTTTCTTTTTTCACCCGCCTTTGCGCCGCCTCCGTTTCCACATTTAGCAGCCGCCGAATTTTGATAGTGACTCAGTTCACTTATCAGATCTCGTGCCGGCTGTTTTCCTGTTTTTTTTTTTCACCCCCTCCCTGCGCCACTCCCTTTGCGCCACATCTAGCAGCCGCCGAACTTTGACAAGTGACACAGTTCACTTATCAGAGCTCGCACCGGCTGTTTTCCTTTTCTTTTTTTTTTTTTTCCTTTTTTTTTCACCCGCCTTTGCGCCGCCTCCGTTTCCACATTTAGCAGCCGCCGAATTTTGATAAGTGACGCAGTTCACTTATCAGATCTCGTGCCGGCTGTTTTCCCTTTTTTTTTTTTTTTCACCCCCCCCTTGCCCACATCTAGCAGCCACCGAACTTTGATAAGTGACGCAGTTCACTTATCAGAGCTAGGGCCTGCTGTTTTAGACTTTTCTTTTCACAGGCATTTTTTTCTCCCCATTTTTTTTTTCTTTTAGATTTTTTTTTCAGCATAGTTTACACCAAGCACTATCCCCCCCACACATACACAGTTATCAATAAAGTACACCCAAGCACCACATTTACAAAAAAATGTCCCACCCGTCCCGTTCGTCCCAACAGCGCTATTCATTGGAGGAGGCATACGCTTTTCTTGCCTCCGACACTGATAGCGAGGGAGAGGATCCCACATTTCCTTATTTTTCAGATTCCTCTTCCTCCTCCTCTTCCTCTTCCCCCTCCTCATCTTCCTCCTCGGGTCCTGCGGAACCACCACGCAGACGCCCCAGGACAGAAGATGAGGCATCTGCCGCCATTCCAGAAGACGAAGATGAAGCCGAAGCCGAACCAGCGCAACCCACTGCGGATCCCGTGTGGACCTCGCCCCCCGAAAATTACGAGCCACTGATTCCTGATTTTGTGGCAGAATCAGGAATCAGGTTTGACACCACTGGCCTCACAGAAATAGACTTTTTCAAAGTCTTTTTCTCTGAGGATTTTATTAACCACATGGTGGAGCAAACAAATTTGTACGCTCGTCAATTTTTGGAGCAAAACCCCGTTCATCATATTCTAAATGGTCTCCTGTAGACGCAGTTGAATTGATGCAGTTTTGGGGCCTGGTCCTTCACACGGGGATCTTGAAGAAGCCAGAACTTCGGCAATATTGGAGTGTTGATATTTTATATAACGCTCCAGTGTTCCGAATGGTCATGGCCCGGACGCGTTTTGAGGCCATCCAGAAATTCTTGCATTATAACGATAATGCACAGTGTCCCGCACGAGATGACCCCAACTTTGACCGTCTGTTCAAAGTTCGGCCGGTCATCGAACACTTCAACAAAAAGTTTGCTGAAGTGTACGTGCCCAAAAGGGACATTTGCGTGGATGAGTCCTTGGTTCATTTTAAGGGACGGCTCGGATTCCGTCAGTACCTGCCCAACAAGAGGGCAAGGTACGGAATCAAACTCTACAAACTGTGTGAGAGTACCTCAGGGTACACTCACCGTTTTAGAGTTTACGAAGGAAAGGACACCAGGATTGAACCCCCTGAGTGTCCTCCTGTCCTGGGAGTGAGTGGGAAAATTGTGTGGGATTTGGTTCACCCACTGCTGGATAAGGTTATCACCTCTACACCGATAACTTTTATACCAGCATCCACTCCACAAATCCCTCTTTGCGTGTGGTACCGCAGCCTGCGGTACCGTCCGCAAAAATCAGAAGGGCCTCCCGAAGACGCTGCTTGGGCAGATGCTCAGAAAGGGTGAGAGCAGAGCCCAATGTAGCGACCACCTTCTGGTGGTCAAGTACAAGGACAAGAGGGATGTCCTTCTCTTGACCACCATACACGGCGATGGCAGCGCCCTCAGCACTGTACGGGGTACCTCTACACAGGTCCGCAAACCGGACTGTGTACTTGGGTACAACAAATACATGGGGGGTGTTGATCTCTCTGATCAACTCCTCCAACCATACAGTGCTTTGAGAAAGGCCAAGGTGTGGTACAAGAAGCTGTCCGTGCACATCGTCCAAATGGCAATGCTCAACGCTTTCCTGCTGTCACGATGTGCACGCCATACCAATACGTCGTACCTTCAGTTCCAGGAGGTAGTGATCAAGGCCCTGATGTTTGGCGCTCAGGAAGGAGAGGGCCCCAGTACTTCCGGAACTGAAGGTGCTCGTATTGTACCAGGCCAGCATTTCCCGGGGGAGGTCCCGCAAACTGCAAAAAAAGGTAAGTCGCAAAAAAGGTGCCGAGTGTGTTACAAAAGGGGAATACGCAAGGACACCATTTATCAGTGCGACACCTGCCCCGAAAAACCTGGCCTGTGTATGAAGGATTGCTTCAAATTGTACCACACCTCCATACACTACTAATTTACTTTACAGGAAAGATTAGTTCCAGAAGGGGGGCACATCTAGAGAAGCTTCTTGGGGGTCTAATTTCTAAAATTATGTCACTTGTGGGTTCTTTTTCCTGTTTAGGCACATCAGGGGCTCTGCAAATGGAACATGATGCCCGCAGACCATTCCATCAAAGTCTGCATTCCAAAACGTCACTACTTCCCTTCTGAGTCCCGACGTGTGCCTAAACAGTTTTTTCCCACATGTGGGGTACCAGCGTTCTCAGGAAAAATTGGACAACAACTTTTGGGGTCCAATTTCTCCTGTTACCCTTGGGAAAATAAAAAATTGGGGACTAAAAAAATCACTTTTGTGGGAAAAAAAAATATTTTTTTTTTCACGCCAGGGCATTATAAACTTTAGTGAAACACATGGGGGTTCAAAGTGCTCACCACACACTAGATAAGTTCCTTAGGGGGTCTAGTTTCCAAAATGGGGTCACTTGTGGGGGGTTTCCACTGTTTAGGCACATCAGGGGCTCTGCTAACGGAACATGACGCCCGCAGACCATTCCATCAAAGTCTGCATTCCAAAACGTCACTACTTCCCTTCGAGCCCTGCCGTGCGCCCAAACAGTGGTTCCCCCCAACATATGGGGTATCGGCGTACTCAGGACAAATTGGAAAACAACTTTTGGGGTCCAATTTCTCCTGTTACCCTTGGGAAAATAAAAAATTGGGGACTAAAAAAATCACTTTTGTGGAAAAAAAAAAATATTTTTTTTTTCACACAGGGCATTATAAACTTTAGTGAAACACTTGGGGGTTGAAAGTACTCACCACACACCTAGATAAGTTCCTTAGGGGGTCTAGTTTCCAAAATGGGGTCACTTGTGGGGGGTTTCCACTGTTTAGGCACATCAGGGGCTCTGCTAACGGAACATGACGCCCGCAGACCATTCCATCAAAGTCTGCATTCCAAAACGTCACTACTTCCCTTCCGAGCCCTGCCGTGCGCCCAAACAGTGGTTCCCCCCAACATATGGGGTATCAGCGTACTCAGGACAAATTGGACAACAACTTTTGGGGTCCAATTTCTCCTGTTACCCTTGGGAAAATAAAAAATTGGGGACTAAAAAAATCACTTTTGTGGGAAAAAAAAATATTTTTTTTTTCATGCCAGGGCATTATAAACTTTAGTGAAACACTTGGGGGTTCAAAGTGCTCACCACACACCTACATAAGTTCCTTAGGGGGTCTAGTTTCCAAAATGGGGTCACATGTGGGGGGTTTCCACTGTTTAGGCACATCAGGGGCCCTCCAAACGCGACATGGCGTTCGTTCCCAATTCCAGCCAATTTTGGTTGGGAAAAGTCAAACGGCGCTCCTTCCCTTTCGAGCCCTGCCGTGCGCCCAAACAGTGGTTACCCCCCACATATGGGGTATCAGCGTACTCAGGACAAGTTGGACAACAACTTTTGTGGTCCAATTTCTCCTCTTACCCTTGGGAAAATAAAAAATTGGGGACTAAAACATCATGCTTGTGGAAAAAATATGATTTTTTTTCTTCACGGCTCTACATTACAAACTTGCGTGAAGCACTTGGGGGTTCAAAGTGCTCACCACACACCTAGATAAGTTCCTTAGGGGGTCTAGTTTCCAAAATGGGGTCACATGTGGGTGGTTTCCACTGTTTAGGCACATCAGAGGCCCTCCAAACGCGACATGGCGTTCGTTCCCAATTCCAGCCAATTTTGGTTGGGAAAAGTCAAACGGCGCTCCTTCCCTTTCGAGCCCTGCCGTGCGCCCAAACAGTGGTTCCCCCCACATATGGGTATCAGCGTACTCAGGACAATTGGACAACAACTTTTGTGGTCCAATTTCTCCTCTTACCCTTGGGAAAATAAAAAATTGGGGACTAAAACGTCATGCTTGTGGAAAAAATATGATTTTTTTTCTTCACGGCTCTACATTACAAACTTGCGTGAAGCACTTGGGGGTTCAAAGTGCTCACCCACACCCTAGATAAGTTCCTTAGGGGGTCTAGTTTCCAAAATGGGGTCACATGTGGGGGGTTTCCACTGTTTAGGCACATCAGGGGCCCTCCAAACGCGACATGGCGTTCGTTCCCAATTCCAGCCAATTTTGGTTGGAAAAGTCAAACGGCGTCCTTCCCTTTCGAGCCCTGCCGTGCGCCCAAACAGTGGTTTCCCCCCACATATATGGTATCAGCGTACTCAGGACAAGTTGGACAACAACTTTTGTGGTCCAATTTCTCCTCTTACCCTTGGGAAAATAAAAAATTGGGGACTAAAACGTCATGCTTGTGGAAAAAATATGATTTTTTTTCTTCACGGCTCTACATTACAAACTTGCGTGAAGCACTTGGGGGTTCAAAGTGCTCACCAAACATCTAGGTAAGTTCCTTAGGGGGTCTAGTTTCCAAAATGGGGTCACATGTGGGGGGTTTCCACTGTTTAGGCACATCAGGGGCCCTCCAAACGCGACATGGCGTTCGTTCCCAATTCCAGCCAATTTTGGTTTGGAAAAGTCAAACGGCGCTCCTTCCCTTTCGAGCCCTGCCGTGCGCCCAAACAGTGGTTCCCCCCACATATGGGGTATCAGCGTACTCAGGACAAGTTGGACAACAACTTTTGTGATCCAATTTCTCCTCTTACCCTTGGGAAAATAAAAAATTGGGGACTAAAACATCATGCTTGTGGAAAAAAATATGATTTTTTTTCTTCACGGCTCCAAATTACAAACTTGCGTGAAGCACTTGGGGGTTCAAAGTGCTCACCACACATCTAGATAAGTTCCTTAGGGGGTCTAGTTTCCAAAATGGGGTCACATTGTGGGGGGTTTCCACTGTTTAGGCACATCAGGGGCCCTCCAAACGCGAACATGGCGTTCGTTCCCAATTCCAGCCAATTTTGGTTTGAATAGTCAAAACGGCGCTCTTCCCTTTCGAGCCCTGCCGTGGCCCCAAACAGTGGTTCCCCCCACATATGGGGTATCAGCGTACTCAGGACAAGTTGGACAACAACTTTTGTGGTCCAATTTCTCCTCTTACCCTTGGGAAAATAAAAAATTGGGGACTAAAACATCATGTTGTGGAAAAAAATATTATTTTTTTTTTTCACGGCTCTACATTATAAACTTGCGTGAAGCACTTGGGGGTTCAAAGTGCTCACCACACATCTAGTAAGTTCCTTAGGGGTCTAGTTTCCAAAATGGGGTCACTTGTGGGGGTTTCCACTGTTTAGGCACATCAGGGGCCTCCTAACGCGAACATGGCTGCGTACCATTCCACAAGTTTGTAAAACGTCAACGGCTCTTCCCTTCGAGCCCTGCCGTGCGCCCAAACAGTGGTTCCCCCCAACATATGGGGTATCAGCAGTACTCAGGACAAATTGGACAACAACTTTTGGGGTCCAATTTCTCCTGTTACTCTTGGGAAAATAAAAAATTAGGACTAAAAAATCATTTTGTGGAAAAAATATTTTTTTTTTCATTCCCCGGCATTATAAAACTTAGGTGAACACTTGGGGGTTCAAAGTGCTCACCACACACCTACATAAGTTCCTTAGGGGGTCTAGTTTCCAAAATGGGGTCACATGTGGGGGGTTTCCACTGTTTAGGCACATCAGGGGCCCTCCAAACGCGACATGGCGTTCGTTCCCAATTCAGCCAATTTTGGTTGGGAAAAGTCAAACGGCGCTCCTTCCCTTTCGAGCCCTGCCGTGCGCCCAAACAGTGGTTACCCCCCACATATGGGGTATCAGCGTACTCAGGACAAGTTGGACAACAACTTTTGTGGTCCAATTTCTCCTCTTACCCTTGGGAAAATAAAAAATTGGGGACTAAAAACATCATGCTTGTGGAAAAAATATGATTTTTTTTCTTCACGGCTCTACATTACAAACTTGCGTGAAGCACTTGGGGGTTCAAAGTGCTCACCACACACTAGGTAAGTTCCTTAGGGGTCTAGTTTCCAAAATGGGGTCACATGTGGGGGTTTCCACTGTTTAGGCACATCAGAGGCCCTCCAAACGCGACATGGCGTTCGGGTTCCCAATTCCAGCCAATTTTGGTTTGGAAAAGTCAAACGGCGCTCCTTCCCTTTGAGCCCTGCCGTGCGCCCAAACAGTGGTTCCCCCCCACATATGGGGTATCAGCTACTCAGGACAAGTTGGACAACAACTTTTGTGGTCCAATTTCTCCTCTTACCTTGGGAAAATAAAAAATTAGGGACTAAAACATCATGCTTGTGGAAAAAAATATGATTTTTTTTCTTCACGGCTCTACATTACAAACTTGCGTGAAGCACTTGGGGGTTCAAAGTGCTCACCACACACCTAGATAAGTTCCTTAGGGGGTCTAGTTTCCAAAATGGGGTCACATGTGGGGGGTTTCCACTGTTTAGGCACATCAGGGGCCCTCCAAACGCGACATGGCGTTCGTTCCCAATTCCAGCCAATTTTGGTTGGGAAAAGTCAAACGGCGCTCCTTCCCTTTCGAGCCCTTGCCGTGCGCCCAAACAGTGGTTCCCCCCACATATGGGGTATCAGCGTACTCAGGACAAGTTGGACAACAACTTTTGTGGTCCAATTTCTCCTCTTACCCTTGGGAAAATAAAAAATTGGGGACTAAAACATCATGCTTGTTGAAAAAATATGATTTTTTTTTTTCACGACTCTACATTATAAACTTGCGTGAAGCACTTGGGGATTCAAAGTGCTCACCACACATCTAGATAAGTTCCTTAGGGGGTCTAGTTTCCAAAATGGGGTCACATGTGGGGGGTTTCCACTGTTTAGGCATATCAGGGCCTCTCCAAACGCGACATGGGTCCGTTCTCAATTCCAGCCAATTTTGGTTTGGAAAAGTCAAACTGCGCTCCTTCCATTCAGAGCCCTGCCGTGCGCCCAAACAGTGGTTTTCCCTCACATATGGGGTATCGGCGTACTCAGGAGAAATTGCACAACAACTTTATCAGTCCATTTTCTCCTTTTTCCCTTGTGAATATAAAAAAAATGTTTGTAAAAGATCATTTTTGTGACTAAAAAGTAAAATGTTCATTTTTTCCTTCCACGTTGCTTCAGCTCCTGTGAAGCACCTGAAGGGTTAATAAACTTTTTGAATGTGGTTTTGAGTACCTTGAGGGGTGTAGTTTTTACAATGGTGTCACTTTGGGGTATTTTCTGCTATATACACCCCTCAAAGTGACTTCAAATATGAGGTGGTCCCTAAAAAAAAATGGCTTTGTACATTTTGATGTAAAAATGAGAAATCGCTGGTCAACTTTTAACCCTTATAACTTTGTAACAAAAAAAAATTATGGTTCCAAAATTGTGCTGATGTAAAATAGACATGTGGGAAATGTTATTTGTTAACTATTTTCTGTGACATATTTCTCTGTTTTAAGGGAATAAAATTTCAAAGTTTGAAAATTGCTAAATTTTCCAAATTTTCACCATATTTGCGATTTTTTCATAAATAAACGCAAGTTATATGGAAGAAATTTTACCACTAACATAAAGTACAATATGTCACGAGAAAACATTCTCAGAATCGCGAAGATCCGTTGAAGCGTTCCAGAGTTATAACCTCATAAAGAGACAGTGGTCAGAATTGTAAAAATTGGCCCGGTCATTAACGTGCAAACCACCCTTGGGGGTGAAGGGGTTAATGAAGTAGGTTGGACCCAATCACAGATGGCCTGAACCTTGACCGGGTCCATTTCAATAACAGATGGGGACAAAATGAATCCCAGAAATGAGATCCCCTGTACGCCAAAAAGACACTTTGATCCCTTCACATACAGAGCATTCTCTCTCAAAATCTGGAACACAGTCCGAACATGTTTCACATGAGAGTCCCAGTCATTGGAAAAAATCAAGATATCATCCAAATAAACAATCAGAAATTTATCCACAAAATCCCTGAAAATGTCATTCATGAAGGACTGGAAGACGGAAGGAGCATTAGTGAGCCCAAAGGGCATCACTAGGTACTCAAAATGCCCCTCTGGGGTATTAAATGCCATCTTCCATTCATCCCCGTGCTTAATGCGAATAAGGTTATACGCCCCCCTGAGGTAGAGCTTGGTAAACCAAGTAGCACTTTTCACCCTGGAAAACAGGTCAGAAATCAAGGGTAACGGATATTGATATTTCACAGTGATATTGTTCAAGAGACGATAATCAATACACGGCCTTAATGAACCATCCTTTTTTGGCCACAAAGAAAAAACCGGCACCCAAGGGTGAAGAGGATGGTCTGATATGACCCTTCTCCAATGACTCCTTGATATAAGACCCCATAGCGTCATGTTCAGGTACAGACAAGTTAAAAAGGCGACCTTTAGGGAATTTACTACCAAGCACTAATTCAATAGCGCAGTCATAGCTCCTATGGGGGGGCAAGGATGCAGATTTACTTTCGCTAAACACATCAGAAAAATCAGTCAAAAAGTCAGGAACATCCTGAGCCTGGGGAGAGGCAGAAAAAACAGGAGTGTTGGCATTAACACATTGGCAGCCCCAACTGGTTACAGACACAGATTTCCAATCCAAAACAGGATTATGAGACTGTAACCAAGGGAAACCTAGTACAATAATGTCATGCAGATTATACAGCACCAAAAATTTGCAACTCTCCTGATGATCAGGTTCAACCCTCATTATCACCTGAGTAGAGAACTGGGGTTTATTCTCAGCCAAAGGGGTAGAATCAATCCCAGTAGGGGAATAGACTTCCGTAGGGGTATCAAGGGAAACCCCCAAGTTTAGCAAAAATCCTGAGCAGAAAATGTGGACAGGGAGCAAATCAGGGTAACAGTCAACAGAAATTTAATCTGAACACTACCCAAGACAACTGAGTGTGCAAAACGTCTTCCCCGCTTAGGGCAGACTGAAATAGCATGAGAGGCGTCACCACAGTACAAACATAACCCATTGCGTTTTCGAAACTCATGACGCTGTGCCCCAGAAGCCACTCTATCACACTGCATGGACTCAGAAGCTGGTTCACAAAGCAAAACACTATTCCACGCATACCTCTACGCTCACGCAAACGTCTGTCAATTTGAATCGCTAATGACATAGAATCATTGAGACCAGAGGGAGCAGGGAAACCCACCATAACATCTTTTACATTCTCTGACAGACCCTTCCGAAAAAGGGCTGCCAAAGCATCATCATTCCGTTTGGTCAGGACTGCCCACTTTCGGAGTTTCTGACAGCACAACTCAGCGTCCTCAAGCCCCTGATTTAATGCCAACAAGGTTTTTTCAGCTTGATCAGTGACATTAGGTTCATCGTACAATAACCCCAGAACCAGAAAAAATGCATCAACATTACTCAAAACAGGGTCCCCAGGTGTCAGGGAAAAAGCCCAATCCTGAGGATCGCCGCGCAGGAGAGAGATGACAATTTGAACCTGCTGTGCTGCGTTCCCTGAGGACTTAGGTTTTAAGGCAAAAAACAACTTGCAGTTATTTTTGAAATTCAGAAATTTAGCTCGATCCCCCAAAATAAATCTGGCATGGGGATCCTAGGTTCCACAACCGGCAACCTAGCAAGATAGGTAGCAATACTCCGAACTTCAGTGGCAAGCTGATCCACACGGCCAGACAACTGTGCAAACTCCATTGAGAGAAAAAAAAAGGGAAATGCAACAAACAGAGAAAAAAAAATTTCTGACAACTTCCTTTTTTTTTTTTCCTTTTACTATTTTTCCCTTCTGTTGAGTACCATATAATTTTCAGTTTGGCGGTGATACTGTTATGATTTGGTAGCTGAGGAGAGCAAGCAAAAACGGCAATACACCAGAGAGGTTGGAATCTACTGGATTACAGTACCCTGACTAACCACCACAACTAAAGGCAGCCGTGGAGCGTGCCTACGTCACAGCCTGAGAGGTTAACTACACCTAAAGATAGAAAGAGGAAAAGCTATCTGCCCCGGAGCAGATCCCCAAAGAACATAGGAAGCCCCCAAACATGTAATGGCGGTTAGACAAGAGGAATACAGACACAGACAGAAAATAGTATGAGCAAACGTTGGGGCCCAATCTTCCTAGACAGAAAAGGATAGGAAGGACACTTACTGCAATCCCAAAAAACCCTAAAAAGTACCAACTCTACTAATTGCAAAAACACCTGAGATCACACGACCTCTACCACCTAAATTAGTTCTCTGGTGTAACAAAACTAAGCCGCAGCCACTGAAGAAAAACTGGAAAAGGCAAATGATCAAACAACAGTGGCTCAGACAAACTGAGAGGAGCACAAGTCCCTGGAGGGGACCTGGCTGACCTCCACAAAAGTGCAGGAAACAATGTAAAAAGCAAGCACAAAAATAAAAACAGAAAATGTCTTATCTGAGAGCAGGAGAAGAGGCAAGATTCAGCAAGCTTCCAAGTGAACCAGGAACCACAGTTGAGACAAGAACAATTGATCACCGGCAACCCTGATGGGAGGGAACCTCCCTTATATAGGACCAGTCTGTAACTCCTGATTGCCAATCTTCACTAAATGGTTCAGCACTGTCTGCAACCACCAGAGGGAGCTTCTGCTCAGGACTCATTTCTAACACATTCACAACAAGAAAGGTAGAAATACTCTGAACTTCAGCAGCAAACTGCTCAACACGATCGGACAAATGCTTAATTTCCATTGAAGAAAAGTCCTCCTACTGCCCCCAGAGAAAAAGAGGAAAAAATATAAAAAAAAATTCTGACACCTTTTTTTTTTTACTATTCTTTCCTTCCTTTGAGTACCCTAGAATAACGGTTAGGCCGGTGATTCTGTTATAATATGGTAGCAGAGGAGGACAATAACAAAAATAGCCAAGGCAGCCAGTCACCCAGAGAGGTTGGTAATTAATGGATTGCAGACCCATAAACTAAAAGCACAACTAGAAGCAGCCGTGGGACGTACCTACGTTAACCTAGACGCCTCGACACAGCCGGAGAGTTAGCTAAGCCTAAAGATAGAAAGGGGAAAGCTAACTGCCCCGGAGAAGCGCCCCAAAGAAATAGGTAGCCCCTACACATATAATGGCGGTGAGTCAAGATGAAATACAAACGCAGGCAGAAAATAGAGTAAGCAAACGCTGGGGCCCAAAACTGTCTAGATAGGACAGGACAGAAAAGAATACTTTCTGCAATCCAACAAAACCCTAGGAAAAATTCCAACACTTCTGATTCCAAAAAAATCCTGAGACCAATAGATCTCTCCCAGCTTTAACAGACCTCTGGTGTGAACAGGTAGCTACCCCGCAGCCACTGAAATAACAGGGACTGAACAAATGAACAGAGATAACTGAGAAACAGAGAGTAGCGCAGGCCCCAGCAGGGGGACCCGGCTGACCTCACTCAGAAGGCAGAAAAACAAAAGAAAACAAAACCACAGAAACAAGCAGAAAATAGATTATCTGAAAGTTTGCAGGAGCCCACAGCAGCTGACTTCCAAACTGGACCAGGAAGAGAAAACTAATCACCGGCGAGGATCATGGGAAAGTTATTCCCTTAAATCTCCCCGTCATCACTCCCAGATCGTCTGCAGCTGGATCCTCAGCTGAAGAGCCACTGTCAGTCAAGACTGCTTCATTAATATCAACAGCCACCAGAGGGAGCCCCAACTCAGAATCCAAAGCATTCACAACAGTAGAGTTCCAACGCGTGTGGGGACATCACACACCAGTCAGTGAGCCGGAAGCTGCAGACGCTGCTGAAGCATGGCAAGAACGGCTGAAGCTGTAGCTGACTTTCTAAAATGTGCACACAGGTGGCGTACTTTCACAAGCTGATCCGGCAGCTCCGGGTAGGTTTTGAGAAACCGCTGAACCACAAGATTAAGGACATGGGCCCCGCATGGTATGTGTGTGAGCTTGCCTCGCCTCAGAGCCGCTACCAGGTTCCGGCCATTGTCACACACGACCAAGCCTGGCTGTAGGTTCAGCAGTGTCAGCCACATATCTGCCTGCTCTTTCAGAGCTGTCCACAACTCTTCAGCATTGTGCGGTTTGTCACCTAAGCATGTTGTCTTCAGCACAGGCTGAAGAGGAGGAGGAGGATGACGTGCAGGAGCTGTAGACTGTGGGGGCAACCCTAGTTGAACTAGGGCCCGCAATCCTCGGCATTGGTAGGACGTGTTCCATCCCAAGATCCGACTGGGTCCCAGCTTCCACTATGTTAACCCAGTGTGCCGTCAGCGAGATGTACCGTCTCTGTCCAGGAGCACTTGTCCACGTGTCCATGGTTAAGTGTACTTTCCTAGTAACTGCATTGTTGAGGGCACGGGTAATGTTGTTGGACACGTGCTTGTGTAATGCCGGGATGGCACACCGGGAGAAATAGTGTCGGCTGGGGACAGAGTACCTTGGGACGGCTGCCACCATCAGGTTGCTGAAAGCTTCCATCTCCACGAGCCTAAAAGGCAACATTTTGAGCGCAAGCAGAGGAGAAATGTATGAATTTAGTACTGTGGTCTGTGGAGCGTTGGCTAGGTATTTCCGCTTATGTTCCAATGACTGGTGTATGGACAACTGAAGGCTGCGCTGGGATAAGGGCGTGGATGTGCATGCTGATGGTGGTATTTGAGTGTGTGCAGTGACAGATGCAGGGCAGGAGGCATATTCGCAGGCACCATGGACATATTCCATGCACAACAGCGGAAGAAGCAGTGGTGTCACCCGCAGACACTGTTCCTGGAGCCTGAGGTTCGCCTCACAAAGTCAGGTGCTTCGCTGCCATGTGCCTGATCATGCTGGTGGTGGTCAGGCTGGTAGTTTTGCTACCTCTGCTGATGCGGGCATGGCAGGTGGAGCAAGTGGCCTGTTTGGGGTTATCGGCAAGGTCTTTAAAAAATAACCAGATTCGGGAAAACCTAACACTTGTACTGGCAACTTCCGTCGTGTTGGTGTTACGAGGAGTGGTTGCCTGCCTTCTGTCTGCGGTCACCACAGTGCTTCTTCCTGCCTGTTGTGGTGATACGCCTCCCTCCCCCTGTGTGCTGTCCTCGTTCTGCATGTCCTACTGCCTGGTTGGGTCAGTTACTATATAATCCATCACTCCTCTTCCACTTCCGCACCCAGTCCTCCTTCTGACTTTTTGGTAATTGTGTCTCATCATCGTCCACATCTCGTGAAACATTCCCACCGTCGCCTTCATGTGAACGTGGCTGCTCAAATATTTGAGCATCGCTACATGCAATCTCAGTTTTCCCCACTTCAAGTGGACCGGGCGAGAGGCCCGAATCTATAAATTGGAAAGTGAACAGCTCTCCAGAGTGTCCAAGTGTGGGATCGGTTGTCTGCGGGCACTCGGCATGGGAGGAGGAAGGAGGATAAGGGTGAGGAATATGCGGTCCAGACTCACAGCTACTCAGACTTGAGATGTGGAAGACAGGGTGCTGGTGGTGGTGGCTAAGTGACTGGATGCATTATCCGCCATCCAACCAACTACCTTTTCACGCTGCTCTGGTGTCAAGAGTGCTATTCTGCCGTTCCCTATCAATTCTGACAGGAATCTGTTGCGAGAAGATGTGGGTATTTGTTGTGGCACAATTGCAGCTTTCCCACGTCCTCTGCCTCTGCATGCACCATCACCATCACGTCCACTTCCCTGTCCCTTGCCACGCGCCTTTCCCATTTTAAATGATGAACTATATTTTCCAAGTTCAATAAAAAAGGATGATTTGGGAGCAAACTTAGATGTGATCCGTGTGCGGTAAAAACGCACTTTCAAATATCTGGAATGTACTTTATTTAACAAACTGGTATCAATAACTGTGGTAAGACCAAGAAAAAACTGTGTAATGTTGCCCTGAAATGCCACAATTTTTAGTGCACAGAGAGATAGGCGTCTGACACAGATAACACACTGGTCACTATGTATCCAGGATTTATTTTTTTCTTACCCCCAAAAGACTGTATACAAATATGGTAACACACAGCAAATCAGTGTAATGTAGCCCTGAAATGCCACAAGTTTTAGCATACAGAGAGATAGGCGTCTGATACAGATAACACACTGGTCAATATATGGCCTGGATTTTATTTTTTTTTTTACCCCAAAAGACTGTATACAAATAGGGTAACACACAGTAAAAAAAAGAAGAATGTTGCCCTGAATGACACAATTTTTAGCACACAGAGAGATAGGAGTCTGACACAGATAACACACTGGTCAATATGTGGCCTGGATTTTTTTTTATCCCAAAAGACTGTATACAAATAGGGTAAGACACAGCAAAAAAAAGTGGAATGTTACCCTGAAATGCCACAATTTTTAGCACACAGAGAGATAGGAGTCTGACACAGATAACCCACTGGTCAATATGTGGCTTGGATTTATTTATTTTTACCCCAAAAGACTGTATACAAATAGGGTATCAGACAGCAAATCCAGTGTAATGTAGCCCTGAAATGCCACAATTTTTAGCAAACACAGAGATAGGCATCTGATACAGATAACACACTGGTCAATATGTGGGCTGGATTTATTTTTTTTACCCCAAAAGACTGTATACAAATAGGTTATCAGACAGCAAATCCAGTATAATGTAGCCCTGAAATGCCACAATTTTTAGCACACACAGAGATAGGCGTCGGACACAGATAACAATGTAAAAGACATTTTTGGCACTCATCTTGGTAGAATTACAGTAGAAGATATTTATTTGCAGTCAGTGGTAAACGTTTCGGTCAATACAGCTGACCATCAATACACTGCGAAATTCAAATAATATGCGAATAAACAACTACAACTATGACAATGATGATGATAAATTTAACATGAAAATCAATAACATTATCAAGCAAGGTGCACGGTTAGTGAGGAATAAAAAAAGAACCAGAAAAAGGAGGAATGTACCCAGCTGCTCATGAGGTGTCTCGTTCAATAGTGCCTAAAATCACAAGTGATCTTTATGAATGTGATTAAGGAGTAAGAGTCCACTAAAATCTCATATAGTATGGACTTACATAGAGAATGACCAGAGGACAAGTGCTGCACACTTTGAAATGTAGTGGGTCCTGAATGGGTCCTAAAAAAAATAATTAATATCATAGTGTCATGGAGTTACAAAAAAATACTGGATGAATGATATATCACCAATAGTGGGAGACCCACCTCTGATTCAATGAGGGTTAAGTATAGATAAGTCAATCAGTTTATGTGCACACCCCTAACTGAATGTATGTAGTTCTGGACCTAGGAAGGACCGAGCGATCCCTCTGGATCTAACAGTACAAGGTAATAATAATTATATCACTTCTCAGATGTACGATCTATGATATGCGGAGGGTTAGAAGAAATATTCCTTACCAATGGTAGATAGTGGAATCTCCTGCTAGACAAGAACGCTTGTTCACAGGCAAGGAGAAAGCGATCTGACCCTGTATTTAAAGGCTGGGGGCTGGGTTAGTTACGGAATCGCGATACCAGAAGTGCGTCACCGGAAGTGACGTATCACACTCCCATATGATCATATGCGTTCCAGGGAGGACAGGAAGTGGTATGGTGGTGCGTTCCACCGCTATAAATCCAGTCTGTGGGCCACATAACGTGATTTGAGGAAAGAACCCTATAATAAATATCCAAAGTATGTCTGGAACATGCAAAGAAGTGCTCTCTTATATCTGGAATCAGTGATCAATGGGCACAATTCTGAAAAAATAAAAATAAAAAATAAAAATATAGAAAATAATATTAGGCTACATTATGGCACCGGGTAATAAAAAAAGAAAAAAAGGAAAAAGAAAGAAAAAGGGGGGGAAAGGGTCCAGGAGGGAGGAGGATCAGGAGGTGATCAATTGCATGTCGTGACTTCAATATAGGTGTTAGGCATCGGGCAATGGCGGGATCCGAACCTGGATCTGAGGAGTCTGTGGTATCCTATCCAAGCTCAGCCGAGGCAGATGCTGCTCAGCTTCGCAATCAATCCCAACGCCTAGCTAATAACCAAAAAGCACAAGTTGTTATGAGAGTCTTTGTTCATAGTAGCCTTAAACCTAGGTTACAGAACAGGAAAAGGCTGTTGTAAGCCTATGTCCAGAAATGCCTGCACTGAGCATGTCCGTGACACGGCGAGCCATGATTGGTGGTTAATGTCAGCTGATCCTCTGACCTGGCATCGCCTGATTTGTCGCGGATGACGTCATCGGTGATGCGATTGACGAGATGGCTGGGGGCGGAGCTTAGCCCTTAAATAACTTGTCTGTCCACGGCGCGGCGCGGTCAGATCATACTAAATAGGTAGTGGCACCTCTCCACATCATATATTTGGTGCGTTCCGCAGACCCTAACAGTGTATGTAGAAGAGTTTGGCTTTGTGCAGCTAGCTAATTGATTATATTATATGTGTCATTGCAGTGGATGATGTTATGAGAAGATGGAGAAGCATCTGTGACCAATACCGGCGGGAACGGCAGCAGAGGGCCAAGAGAGGGTCAGCAGCACCCACAAAACGAAAATATGTTTACTTTGACAGGCTGGGTTTTCTTGCACCTATTCTGGATCTCAGACCGTAAGTACATACATCACACCACATAACACATATGCAGTTTAGGCTCACCTCTCCTACATGTTCTAATCCCCTTTCATTTCCCAACAGAACTCAATCCAACCTCACTGAGAGGGAGACAGGCTCTGACTCAGAGGCCATTATTGACCCGGTTGGTGGAGGTGAAGAAGTCATGGAAATATATATGTATTCCATATATTTAAAGTATATTCATATATATGCATTCACAGTTAGATAGATCTCACTTGCTAAAAATCCTGTGCCCACACATATCTATGCAAAAAGCTGATGCCAGCTATAATCAGTCGTTAAAGACGACCCTGGCCTTCATAAGGAACAAGTACAGAGAGTCTTAGTAGATATCTATTGTTTACTTTACTAGTCATGCAAGAATGCTGGGGCAAAGAACAAAAAACAATAAATCTGCAACTTCAGCCCTTTTATCATAATTATCATAATTATCATACTTACACTAGAACAGCCAATAATCTAGCAGCTTTTAATTGTATGTTAATTGACTAACCAGCCCCTTTTTGTAAACGTATAAAACCTTGAATGAATAATAAATGTGTGGTCTTGACGAACTGTTATACTGACACTTCCGTTGTGGACAGTCCTCATTTTGTTCTGAGCGCTCAAAAAGACATTTAATAGAAAATTTGGAACAGCATCAACAAACACTTCAGGATAGATTTATCCTAATTAAATTTCCATAACAGCTGGCCCATCGTCTGAACCTCCCATCAGCATCCTCCAAGGTTCACAATCACAAGAACCACAGTAACCCCTCCTCCTCTACCTGTACCAGAGGCACCAGCTGCAGCAGCATCCGCCATTGGGGATGAAGCAGGAAACAGCAGCAGCCCCACTGTACCTCTGGGGGCCTCCCCAGCCTGCTGCAATATCCCGCCATGGGAGAAGATGGCGAGACATAACTGGGTCAGACACACGTAGGCATGTGGACACTGGGGTACTCAATTACCTTTCAAGGGCTGCTGTGGATGAGGGTGAGGAGGCCTATGCCCGTAGCCATGCCATAGCCTTGCCCGCTACCTTCGTCCCCTACCCCGTGAGCTCAGGCTCCATGTGCGAGGATCAATGCACATCCTAATTGATGCATGCACACTCCCCAATACACCATATGAGGTGTTTGAATTCCTTGAGAGGTGGCAGCTCTCACCCCGTAACCTTCTGTGCCTTGCCCCCACCAAAATGTGCATGTTCAATTAGTAGAGTGGCTAGTACTGAGAAAACAATTGCAAAATAATAAATAGTAAATATAGTATACTGGCAATTGTTTTCTCAGTGCCAGCTACTCTACTAAGGCTGTTTTGGCACCCTACATCCAACACTCAAGGTATATTAACTTTACTAGCCTCTTTTTAGTGGTTTACCTTTTGTCCTACTAGCGCAGGTGGTTGCTCTTTTTTCATTCTTTACTGTATCAGGTTATTATTCTCAGGGATCACACAGAACCTGTTGCAATCACCAGCAGCTTAGCGCCGTGACTATTCTAGTTATCGGTACTCTCCCAGTGGCAAGCGCCAGTGCATTATTTATATATTTCCCTACTTTTGACTCATGTTGTGCAAAAGAAATGTTCACTAATCTAGATGACTGTAATAAACATATGGTAACAATATGCTCTTGAGTAGGCATACTCAACGTTTGTTATTTTCATTATCTCTTATGATTTAAACAAAAGTTTGTTATTTTTTTATATTTATTTTTACACCATGTTGTGTAAAGCATATTTGCACTCATCTGAATGCCTACAAAGAGCATATGGTACTTAGCTGGTGGGATATGGGCTAGGTGAAAATTATTTACTTCTTTATATTATATAATTTATATCAATGTTTGTAATTTTTTTCACATCCATTTTAAACATTGTTGGCTAATGCATCATTGCATTAGTCTAGTCTTAGAACCCAACTATATGGGGCAGATATGGTGCTCACTAGTGATAGTGAAAGTTTGTTATTTTGCTTATTTATTATTATTTATGGAAAAGTTTATTTTTTTACATTTTATTTATCTCCATGTTGTCTATTGCATATTTGCAGTAGTATAATCTAGTGAACCAAACATATGGGTAACATATGGTCTTCACTATACATAGTGAACGTTTGTTATTTTCTTTACATACTATTATTTACTGCAATGTTTGTTATTTTTTTAAATTTAATTTCACTCACAGTTGTCAAATGCATCTTTGCACTTGTGTAATGTGATCAATCCGATATATGGGTCACATATGATCAGCACTACCCATATTGACTATTCGTTTTTGTCTTTACATACTATTATGTATAGAAACATTTGTCATGCCTTATTTTGGTACTTGTGTAAGAATGCACACTTACACTATTGTGCTGTAAATACATATACCATATGAATCAAATATGGTAGTCACTACCTCAAGTGGCAGTTTGCACATATAAATATCTATTTTTATAAAAAGTTTGGAGTCTTTTTTCATACGTTGTTTGTACTCAACCACTAACACATCTGTTATGACCATTAACACCAGACAGAAACTATGACAATTTAGGAAGTGGCATTGCTCCTCAAATCCCCTGGCAATCCTCTTCCAGTCTTCCATCTTTGGCTCAGGCATGACCAGTTGATGCAGTCTGTCCCAGAGTTGTGAGCAGGTATCACGCACAATTCCAGAGATGGTGGACCTCCCAATCAAAAACTCCAGATGGAGTGCGGCATAGGATATGCCAGTAGTTAGGAACCTACAAGTAACCAAATGTACAGAGAACAATCAATACACATGCACAAAGGTTTAACAAACGCACTATACATAACCATAACATGATTTAATGTCCAAACAATCATAAGTTCAATTTAGCCCAAGTAAACATTTTCAATAATTTTAACATACACATCATTGTTCAGGTACTTCAATGTGATATATGGCCTATATTATGAGGATATTTCTGCTACAGTGATAAGGGTAAAGGGAAACTAGTGGGAAAACACATCATCAACAGACAGTAT
Organism: Oophaga sylvatica; assembly: GCA_033576555.1. NCBI lineage: Eukaryota > Metazoa > Chordata > Amphibia > Anura > Dendrobatidae > Oophaga > Oophaga sylvatica. The sequence continues at coordinate 352,589,994 of JARQOD010000003.1, read as the reverse complement.
GTAGGTGAGAAATACATACCGTAGCGTAAGGAGAAGTTGCTCCTCTGCAGAGATAGCTTTGCGCATCCTGGTGTCCTGGTAGGTGATCCCAGGGCGCACAATCTCCAACAAAACATCAAATGTGGGAATGCTCATCCGACAAAACAGAAACAACTTGTCTGGATGAGTCCGCAGAGATGCATACAGCCGGTGAAAATGGCCTTTATTGAGGCGTTGCCTCAAATGTGGATGCACCCACATTCGCCTCCTTCTCCGCGGATCAATGATCACTTTGGTAAGGCTGCCCAAAGTGGAGGGACAAAACCCAGTTGTACAACACTCGATCAGTTGGGGTGAACTGAAGACTGTCAGACATGTTGGCAAGCAAGCAGCAGGACTCCAACACAAGCACACCACAAAAATGGCAAGATTGTGGGTTGCAACATGATGCAGAGCCAATAAATAGCTTGCTGCTGATGATTTGAATGAGTTTCAGGCCTAAAAACCGTTTAAATGTCCATTTTGCAAGGTTGCGAGAAAAATACGCTGTACGGATGCTATACGGATTGCATATGGATGCTTACATGCGCAAAATATGCAGCCGCACCCTGACAACGGATGAAATACGGATTGTTGTGCTGGCAACATTTTGGTGTATTACGCTCGTACAATACGGTCCATATTTTTCTACGGTGAGTGTGACCCCGGCCTTACCCTGATACCCAAAGGGTGTTTGGCAGCAGTGACATAAACTCCATCGCGGACCACGGGTTCGGTTGCAATCTATTATATAATAAAGTTGTTGCAACCAAGCTCATAACAATAGGTGACTCTGCAAAGATAAAACAGCGTGTCAAAAATTTATATATGACTTCAAAATTATAAATATTCAAATCGTCAAGAGATGAGACGTTATGTACACATAAGACAAATCCCAATGACAATCTATTCATATAGAATATAAAAAGGGCGTGTTCCTGAATGGTAATAAAAAATAATATAAACCCATATCATAAGAAGGATAATAAATCATATTCCCTATTAAGGCCTTTAGGAGTGAGAGTCTCCAATTCATGTATCCAGAATGCTTCCCTCATTTTGAGGGTCGGGATCCGATTGCCCCCGCCTTGGTGCAGGGATCTGTTCAATCACCTGGAATTTTAATTGGGGTATGGTATGACCTGTATTCATAAAATGATAGGGTAAAGGTAATAGTGTATTCTTGCATCTGATAGTAGACTTATGTTTACTTATCCCATCTTTAATGGGTTGGGTTGTCTCCCCATTATAAAGGAGACCGCAAGGGTTTTTGATGGAATAAATTACATAGGATGTGTCTCATGTACTGAAATGCCGTATCTTGTATTGTTTCCCAGAATGTGGATGATAAAAATGATCTCCTTTCAATACATTGCTGCATTGATTGCAATGTAAGCAAGGATAGGTACCTGTCTTAGGTTGTGACAAAAATCTCTGTGTTGAATGATGTGAACCCGAGCCGATGTCTGCTTTGATGAGAGTATTTCCAATATTTCGTGAGCGTTTATAACACGGTAAAAAATGCTGTTGGAACTCTGGTATCTCAGCATGTGCTTCTCTCAGTAGGTTCCAATGTTTCCTAATGGTGTGGTGGAGAATATGAAAGTACGGATGGAAGGTGTGTACAAAAGGTAGTCGTCCTGTGACGGATGGTTTTGGTAAGGTCTGTGGTTGGAGAGCATCATTTAGTAGATCAGAGGGGTAGCCTCTCTCTGTGAAATTATGTACCATCTCACTCTTTCTTTCAATATTCCAAATAGGATCTGTCACAATAGTTCAACCCTACGGAATTGGGAGCGAGGTATAGATTTCTTTGTGGATAATTGATGGAGACTCTGAAAATGAAGCAAGCTGTTGCGATCAGTAGGTTTAACATATAGATCTGTGCTGAGTGCTCCATGATCATCCTTTATTACCATGGTGTCCAGAAAGCTAACGCGGTGTGTGTCCTTAGTGATGGTGTATTTAAGGCTTGGCCAGGCATGATTTATTGTGTTGAAAAAATCATCGAGAGTATTTGGTGGACCTGTCCAAATACAGAAAATATTGTAGATGAATCTTTTCCACGTAATGCAGTGGGTTCTGAAGAGGGGGTTGGGGTACACTATCTCCTCTTCAAAGTTGGCCATATAAGTATTGGCATATGGAGGCGCAACGTTAGAACCCATTGCGTTCCCTTTCACCTGTAGGTAAAAGGTGTCCTCAAATAGTAAGTAATTTTTAGTTAAAACGATTGTCAATAGTTCCAGATACAAATCGACCAAATTGGAGTTTACCGCTGATTGGGTGAGTAGACGTCTCACACATTCGATTCCCTGGCTATGTGGAATGAACGTATACAAATCCTTTACGTCAAAGGAAACTAATAGAGAGTCTTGAGGTACAATGTTGATGGTTTGAATTTTTTGAGAAATTCTCCTGTATCTAATAGAAAAGATCGTGATTTTTGTGTCAACGGAGTCAATATCTTCTCCAAAAAGATGGATATGGGAGAAAGAATTGACTCCGTGGATGCCACAATGAGTCAGCCCGGGGGACACTCTAGACTTTGGGAAGCATGTAGAAGAACGGTGTAATGGGGTTTGTCTTAGTTAGAAATTCTTTTGTTTTGGAATCAATCACTCCTTGTGGAAAATAAGAAGTCAAAATCGTGGTTATAGACGTGCAAATGTTCTAGTAGGGTCATGTGTCAGTTTAATATAGACTGAATTGTCCCCAAGCTGTCGATAGACCTCTTTGGTGTAATCTGCTTTATCCATGACGACTATAGCACCGCCTTTATCGGCGGGCTTGATGATAATATTCTTGTCTTTACGTAGGGACTGTAGAGCTTGGAAGTCTGTGTTAGTAAGATTAGAAGTGAAATGTAACTTGCCGTTCTCTATATCATGGCGAAGTTTGGAAAAAACCTTCTCTATGAACTCAATAAAAGATTCCACTGCATGGGTACCTGGTGGTGGTCTATATGAGCTTGTATTACTGAGGCCTAATTGGGCAATCAAAATGAGGGAATGACAAACTGATGGGGTGGAACCCTGTGTACTAGTATCTTTTGAAAAATGGGTTAATAACCTTATACGGCCATAGAATCATTGTAGCTCCATGTTGAGTCCGAAGGTACTAAACTTGAAAGAGGGACAGAAGGACAATCCCTTCTGAAGCAGGTTATGTTCTGCCAGGGCCGGCGTCAGCAGTGGAGGAGAGCGGTGCCAGTGCCGCCACGCTTGCTCAGGGCCCCGGCACAATACTTACCTCTCCCCATGCCTCCGCTGCAGGTCCTGTGTTTTCCGCGTCTCCTGACTGTGATGTCTCAGGTCAGAGGGCGCGGTGACGTGCAGAAGTGCAGAGCGGGAAGACGCCGGGCGACGACGCTGGACCAGCGGCAGCGGTAGCAGTGAGGTGAGCATTTATTTATTTTTTTAATGTATGGAGGAGGTGTGGGGCGTTATAAGGGGGGGAGAGACATCCTGCATGGGGCACTATAAAGAGGAGAGTGACATCTGCAAGGGGGAGTGACATCCTCCATGGGGCATTGTATAGGGAGGACATCCTGTCTTCCTGCATGGGGCATTGTATTGGGGGGGAGATGACATCCTCCATGGGGCATTGTATAGGGAGGACATCCTGTTGGGGCACAGCCTGACTGGTGCATTATATGAGGACCAGTATTCTGTATGGAGCATTATATGGGGTCCAGTTTTCTGTATGGAGCATTATATGGGGTCCAGCATTCTGTATGGAGCATTATATGGGGGCTAGTATTCTGTATGGAGCATTATGAGGGCCAGTATTCTGTATGGAGCATGATATGAGGGCCAGTATTCTGTATGGAGCATTATATGGGGACCAGTATTCTATATGGAGCATTATATGGGGACCAGTATTCTGTATGGAGCATTATATGGGGGCCAGTATTCTGTATGGAGCATTATATGCGGACCAGTATTCTGTATAGAGCATTATATGGGGTCCAGAATTCTGTATGGAGCATTATATGGGGTCCAGTATTTTGTATGGAGCATTATATGGGGTCCAGTGTTCTGTATGGAGCATTATATGGGGGCCAGTATTCTGTATGGAGCATTATATGAGGGCCAGTATTCTGTATGGAGCATTATATGGGGACCAGTATTCTGTATGGAGCAATTTATGGGGGCCAGTATTCTGTATGGAGCATTATATGGAGTCCAGTATTCTGTATGGAGCATGATATGGGAACCAGTATTCTGTATGGTGCATGATATGGGAACCAGTATTCAGTATGGTGCATGATATGGGGACCAGTATTCTGTATGGAGCATGATATGGGGACCAGTATTCTGAATGGAACATGATATGGGGTCCATTATTCTGTATGGAGCTTTATAAGGGGACCAGTGTTCTGTATGGAGCATTATATGGGGACCAGTTAGGGGCGGACATACCATTGGACATACCATTGGTGTAACTTGTGGGGTCGCACAGAGGTCCAAGAGGTTACGGGGCCCAAAGCCGGTGCAATTTTGCATTTTTAAGAGCTCTTGGGCTGTAATGGGCCCATGTATAATTCTTGCACAGGGGCCCTTTTCTCTCTGTGTCCGCCAGTGGGACCAGTATTCTGTATGGAGGACTATGTGATGCCCATAATACTGAATGGAGGACTATGTGATGTCCATAATACTGTATGGAGGACCATGTGGAGCCCATAATACTGTATGGAGGACTATGTGGAGCCCATAATACTGTATGGAGGACTATACTGTCTGGTCTGCACTGTGCGCTCCGAGGATTCGCCGGTTTCTGAGCTACTGTAGAATTTACAATAGATATCACTCATGTAATGTAAGAAGTGAAATCTTTGGCCTTGTACTATATATATACATATATATATATATTTCTCCGCTGTATCTGTGCATCATGAATCATGGGCTGTGTTAAAGGGGCACACTGAGGCTCTTTCGCCCGGAGTCCACAAAAACCTGGAGCCAGCCCTGTGTTCTGCAATACTAAGAGATCTTGAAGAGATGTTGATGACTAATGAAGTTGTACCTGTGAACGTGTCACCCTGTAGAAGTCTGGACCTCTTCCTTCGTTGGCTCCGGTGTGGCCTCTTCTTCTTGAGCGTCGTCTGCATTGATCTAAAAAATGGACTGAGTCCGTGCGAGTGTCTCTCCTGTCTGTATCTGAGCCTGAGGTAGAGGGATCGTTAGTTGAACGGTATTCAAACCTAGAGGAGTCAGAACGAGGAAAGGGGTTATTTTGCCAATGGTATACACGATTATTATCGTAATCCTCAAGATCTCTTTGAAGTGTGGTCCTTTTTCTATTTTCCGTGTCATTCTTGTGCTGTTCAATCACAGTCTTGATTTTAGTTTTAAGAGTGTTCAATTCTTCAGCTGTACTAGATGATTGTGATTCGATGTTTTTGATTGTGTTGCTAGAAGAAGCAATGGCACCTTGTAAGTGCTCGACAGTCAAGGTCATTAAATTAAACGAACATTTATTCAAAATTTGTTCAAATTTCTGGCAGAAGATGGAGGAGTCACTGAACAGTGTTGGTCGTAATGGGACCCTAAGGCCCCTTGGGATGCGATTGACCCGGAGATATTCGGACAATGTGGCACAATGTAATTCAAGGTTAACCAGATGTCGTGATTCTCGCTCCAAGTCCCTTCCTCTTGTTACCCTTGGTGGGGCTTTAAGGAATTCACTAGAGAGATTGGACTTAGACAATATGGCATTAGTTTCATCTTTATTATAAGAGAAAGTCAAAGAAGACATAGTAGACAGCGTGCACACGTAAGGGTAAGCAATTAGAAAGATGAATATCGTGGCACAGCTGTGATGGTGCTCAAAAAAAGGTTCCCACACCAGAATCAATGAAAAATAAATTTTTGGCACTCAACTTGGTAGAAATAGAAGATATTTATTTGCAGTCAGTGGTAAACGTTTCGGTCAATACAGCTGACCATCAATACACTGCGAAATTCAAATAATATGCGAATAAACAACTACAATTATGACAATTGTGATGATAAATTTAACATGAAAATCAATAACATTATCAAGCAAGGTGCATGGTTAGTGAGGAATAAGAAAAGAACCATAAAAAGGAGGAACGTACCCAGCTGCTCATGAGGTGTCTCTTTCAATAGTGCCTAAAATCACAAGTTTTCTTTATGAATGTGATTAAGGAGTAAGAGTCCACTAAAATCTCATATAGTATGGACTTACATAGAGAATATCCAGTGGACAAGTGCTGCACATTTTGAAATGTAGTGGGTCCTCTATAGATAAGTCAATCAGTTTATGTGCACATCGCTAACTGAATGTATATAGTCCTGGACCTGGGAAGGACCGAGCGATCCCTCTGGATCTAAGGGTACAAGGTAATAATTATATCACTTCTCAGATGTACGATCTCTGATATGTGGAGGGTTAGAAGAAATGTGCCTTACCGGTGGTGGATAGTGGAATCTCCTGCTAGACGAGAACGCGGTGTCCACCGCTTGTTCACAGGCAAGGAGAAAGCGATCTGACCCTGTATTTAAAGGCTGGAGGCTGGGTTAGTTACGGAATCGCAAAACCGGAAGTGTGTCACAGGAAGTGACGTATCGCACTTTAATGGGTTGGGTTGTCTCCCCATTATAAAGGAGACTGCAAGGGCATTTGATGGAATAAATTACATAGGATGTGTCTCATGTACTGAAATGCCGTATCTTGTATTGTTTCCCAGAATGTGGATGATAAAAATGATCTCCTTTCAACAAAACTACACATATTTGAAAACGACCCGCTCTGTAAAACTGTCAAACTAGTTAACCTCTTCAGTGAACACCGTAAAAAATAAATAAAAAACAAGGCAAAAAATAATGCTTTATCATCATACCATCAAACAAAAAAGTGCAATAAAACGCGACCAAAAAGACTAATGTAAATAAAAATTGTACCGCTGAAAACGTCATCTTGTCCTGCAAGAAACAAGCCACCATAGAGCTCCATCAGCGGAAAAGTAAAAAAGTTATAGCTCTCAGACTAAAGCAATGCAAAAACAATTATTTTTTCTAGAAATAGTTTTTATTGTGTAAAAGCGCCAAAACATAAAAAAAAAATAAATGAGGTATTGCTGTAATTGTGCTGACCCGAAGAATAAAGCTATCTTACCAATTTTACCACATGCGGAGCAGTTTAAAAAAAACAACAAAAGCAATTCCTGAATTGCTGGTTTTTGTTCATTCTGTATCCCAAAAATCAGAATAGAAAGCAATCAAAAAATGTCATGTGCCTGAAAATGGTACCAATAAAAATGTCAGCTCATCCAGTAAAAAACAAGTCCTCAAATAACTCTGTCGGCCAAATATGAAAAAATTATAGCTCTCAAATTATGGTGACTCAAAACTAGTTTTTGCAATAAAAAGCGTCTTTTAATGTATGTTCCCAAGGGCAGAAACCGGCAGCACTTTGAACGCAGTACATGTCCGCTCCGTCGGCAAGATAAATTGACATGGTGCGGTCTAGAAAAATGCGCCGCATGTGCGTCTCCGCAGGGAAGCGGGAGGCATCCCTGCACGCATAGTGGAGATAGGATTTCATGAAATCCCATCCTCTATGCTGTAACATCTTGCCGCTGTGGGTTGGACGTTTTCAAACGCGACATGGCGTATGCTAATTATTCCATCAAATTTTGTATTCAAAAAGTCAAATGGCTCTCCTTTCTTTCCAAGCCCTGCCATGTGCCCAAACAGTGGTTTTCCTCCACATATTGGGTATCGACATACTCAGGAGAAATTGCACAACACATTGCATGGCACAATATCTCCTGTTACCCTTACGTAAATGCAAAATTTGGAGCTAAATGATTTATTTGGGAAAAATGTGATTTTTTTTTATTTACATGACTCTACGTTATAAACTTCTGTCAAGCACCTGTGGCTCCAAGGTGCTCAATACACATTTAGATAAGTTCCCTATGGGGTCTAGTTTCCAAAATGGTGTCACTTGTTGGGGGTTTCCACTGTTTAGGCACATCAGTCGCTCTCCAAATGCAACGGCTAATTATTTCAGCATATTTTACATTCAAAAAGTCAAATGGCGCTCCTTCCCTTCTGAGCCCTACCGTGTGCCCAAACAGTAGATTTCCCCCACATATGGGGTATTGGCATGCTCAGTAGAAATTGCACTTGCAATTTCTTGCAAAAGTTAAAAAAAATAGGTATAAACTAAAATTTTTGTGAAATAAAAGTAAATGTTTATTTTTTCCAATCCACATTCCAAAAATTACTGTGAAGCACCTGAAGGGTTAATAAACTTTGTGAATGTGGTTTTGAGCACCTTGAGGGGTGCAGTTTTTAGAATGGTGTCATTTTTGGGTATTTTCTGTCATAAAGGCCCCTCAAAGTCAGTTCAAATGTGAGGTGTTCCTTGCAAAACATGATTCTGCAAATTTTGCTGTAAAAATTAGAAAAGCGCTGGTCAACGTTTAAACCTTATAACTTCCTAACAAAAAAAATTATGCTTCCAAAATTGTGCTGATGTAAAGTAGACATGTGGGAAATGTTATTTATTAACTACTTAGTGCGATATGACTCTCTGATTTAAGGGCATAAAAATTAAAAGTTTGAAAATTGCAAAATTTTCTGCAAATTTCTGTTTTTTTCACAAATAACCACAAGTCATATCAAAGAAATTTTACCACAATCATAAATACAATATGTCATGAGAAAACATTCTCAGAATCACCAGGATCCCTTGAAGCATTCCAGAGTTATGATCTCATTAAGTTACAGTGGTCAGAATTGTAAAAATTGGCCTGTCATTAAGGTGAAAACAAGCTTCGTCTCAAAGGGTTAAAGGACTTTATTCTGGCTGTGTGTTTACCATATAACTATATGACTTAATGCCCTTCATTACTAATTTGTGGGCTTGACGTCACCAGATAATACAAAGGTGACATCAACCCCACAAATATGAATCCCACTTGCCACCACTACAGGGCAAGTGGTAAGTGCCAGGCAATGTGCCAGAATAGATGCACCTTTTCTGGGTGGTTGTGGGTTGCTATTTTTAGGCTGGAGGGGCAATATCCATGGCCCCTTACCAGCCTGTGAATATCAGCCCCCAGCTGTCTGCTTTAGCTTGGCTGATTGTCAAAAATGGGGAAGATCAAACGTTTTTTACAATTATTTAAATAATTAAAAAATACATCTTGCGGACCCCTCAATTCTTGATAACCAACCTTACTAATGCTGACAGCTGAGGATTGCAGCACCCAGCTGTCAGTTTTGCCTGGCTGATTATAAAAAATACAGGGGAATCAATTCCGTGCTTTTTTTCTCTATTTATTTATTTAGAGTACAGGCCATTCCTGCTCTTGCTGTTATTAGCAACAGCAGGCGTAGACTGATGGGAGCAGTAGTCCCATTAACTGATGCCAGTGACTGGAGGTAAGCTTTATACCTATGATCACTGCTGTGGGCTCATGCTGTTATTTGACAGCGTGGGAACTGCGGCTGTCTGACCAGCGGTAATGATTTTACCGCCGATCAGAAGCAGTGATTGTCGCGCTGTCATGCACATGATAACATGGCAAATACTGGATGTTTGGGCCCCCCATTCAAGTGAATGGCGTCCGGGTACTGTTCTGGTACCTGAACCCAAACTTTTTTTAACTGTTCGGCCGAACACGCCGGACCTGAACATCCAGTGGTCCGCTCATCTCTAATTCTGTGTCTAGTGTGTGAGTAGTGTGCATATTTTCCTATAGCAATATTGCATTTCCAATTTTCTATAATTCCTTATCTACATAATATAGCACTTACCTATTTTCTATGGAAGTAATCCAGTTACAGTTTACCATTCCAAACAATCCAGAGTGCAGCTTTAGATTTTCTTAGTACTGGTGTGTATGTGTCCTGTGTCTAGCATGTGACTGGTGTGTATGTGTCATGTGTCTAGTGTGTGTATGTGGCACATGTTTAATTAATGCAATCTTTCTGTGCCTATAAAATATAATTTTTCTCCGCAGCACTTGTCTTGTTTACACAAAATTATCTCCTGTCGATAAGGATGTTTTTAAATCAAGCATAAAAATCATTGCACCCAACAAATGAGCGTTTTGCTGGTTTGTCAGGAGATTGTTTGGACATTGTAAGGTTTTACTCACTCGGCTGCTTCGGAGGTAAATCAGGAGACACTTTCTTATGCAAAAAGTCCTTAGGTTTATTACATCATAAACCATATGGTAACATATAATACAACTCTTCAATGCTTCAGCTCCTGCCTGGAGCCTCACTGTTCAGTCACAGAGACCTCTCTGTAATGTCCTGCCTTGGACACATGGAAGCCTGTCCACACTGGCAGACTCCCACACACTCTCTCAGGTGCCAAACACAACTCAGTTACATAGCCCTAACCCCGCCCACAGGTGAGGTCAGGATCACATGGTTAGGTCACATGGTTATGACCTCACCACAGGTCCTTTTGATACACATAAACATACTGGCTTTATCTTGGGTATTCAGACACATACCCCTTGGGTGGGTTTGTAGGTGACTGGACCCGCCCAGCTCTCCAAGTCACCTGGAAGCCTCCCAATGTATAGCAAAACTCTCAGCAGTAGATTTGCTGACCAAAACATGCTCAGGCTTCCATCACAGGGCCACCCACCTCTGCGATACATAACGTCCATCCATCACATGCCTCCATGCATATCCCGAGGGCCATACACAGTGCCCCCTAGCTGCATCAACGGTCATTACACCACATACCTCCCCCCTCTGTTCAAACTTGTGGGGTTGAACACTTTTTATCCGACCAGAGATCCTTCTCGGTCGTCTCTGCCAGTCAAACCGTCTCTCTAAGTCGGACCCTGCTACTAATCTCTTTGGTAGGCGTCTGTCCTCCGACTCTGTCACATCTGTTGCTGACGCCCCCCTGTCAGACCACCCGCATCCCCAGTGGTCAGTATGGCGTCACAATTCTCTTGCACCCATATGTCCTGTCTGGTCTGAGTCATTTTCATTTCGTCCACTACAGGTTCTCCTGCTTAGGTCACTCATCACTGAGCTAACTGAGGCATTACTACTTCTACCTCTTCCATCAGGCGACCTATTTCCTGTATTAGCTCTAGCTTGAGGACTTGTAGTCTTAAGCGAACCTCTTCGCCTCTCAACACCACGGGTTGAAGGTGGCGGCCATCTTCTTTCCATTTTTTGTAGGTTTCTGTTGACCTGATCCCTCTCAAGTCGTAGCTGCTCTACTTCTCTCAGGTATGACACACGATACTCCAGGAGCATCCGGATATTCCCAAGGCTCTCCCTGGATCCGACAACGAGGAACGGAACCATCCCGTCTTCACCCCTGACCTGGACTTCGTCATCAGCAGGAATCCGGACTCTCGTCACACCGGACCTATTCACCATCTCCTGCATCACTTTCCCCAGTCTTCCGATGACTTTCTTCACCAGACCTCTGGGCTCTTGAATGATGTCTTCCATCAATCCAAGCTGATTTTGAGCCTTTCTTGCTTGCTCCAGACGTCGAGTGGCTTCGTGATTTCTCAACAGGATCATTTGCTTTGTGCGGAGACAATGTAGGTGCATGTCCCTCAGGATAGCCACCCGCTTCATCGTGACTTTCCTAGTCGACAGTATAACCAACTGCTTCTTCTCTGGCACCCAGTTCACACTACATGCTTCCACGGCTTTTCTAAAGGCCTCATGTACATCCTTACTGGCACAAGCTTCTTGCATGTCTTCGGGTACCTCTATTATACACTTGAAAAGCGATGTCTCCTTTTCCTGAACATGTGGTTGGACCTCCTCATCCTGAGCATCAGCGCAGTTCTCCAAGACCTCAGCATTTCTTGTGTGGCCATCTGCGTGGCACTTCGCTTGCTGTACTTCGTCTCCCGTGGATTTCTGGAGCTGGGCATTAGTCTCTTTCTCCACCTTGAGCTTACGGAGAACTTTATCTCGCTCCTCTGCCAAGCCGCGACACTCATCCTCCCTCCGGAGAAGCTCTTGCTGATGCTTCGCTTGGGCCTCTCTGAGCTTAGAGACTTCCTTCTCCAGCTCCTCCATTCTGTGCTGAATTATTCGTCTCAGGACCCTTTCTTGCTCAACTGCCTCTTTCACTGTTTCTTTAAACAGTTCTATCTCCTGGTCCTGCTCTCTTTTAGCCAGCACCTGTCGCACCATTACTTCTTTAATTACATTTTCAGATGGGCACTCTTGCCCACGCACACTCTGCTTCTTCAGAGTTCCGCCTGTTCCGGCATCCGCAGCTTCAACTGTCTCACGACTCTTAGTAACTTCAGAGAGCTCCAGCTCTGCCTCCGGTACCCTGGAGCCTTCATCATACTGAGCCATTTCACCCTTTCTGGGCATTGCAGATGTGGATCTAGTACAGGTCTGTTCTACCTCCAGCCCTACCTCTGTGCTGGGATTTGTCAGAGATAACGTGGCCTCTTTATCAAGGACAGTAACCTGACCAGTACCTGACCCTGACTCTTCCTCATCATTTCTCTTATTAGAGGATGTAGCCTGTCCCGCCTTTCCGCGGCCCCTGCGGCGAGAGGAAGATCTGCTATTTTTACTCGGCTCCACCTTACTGCACTCGCTTTCCCTTGCAGTCGAGTCACAGTCTGCACAGGAGTCACTCTCGGGACCCCTCCCGTTACCCTCTAACCGGGTGTCCGTTCTAGAGGTCTTAACTACCACATCGTCATGGGTTCTGTTGTCATACATTTCAGAGGACATCATGTCAGTAAGTCGGGCAGACCCATCCTTTCCTCCTGTGTCACCGTCTGACTCGTCAGTTTTGGGAGGTGTCACTGTCCCAATGACTGCCACCCCAACAGTAGACAGGCCTCCCTCCTGCTGTAGAGGAACTCCCCTGTCCCACAGGCCAGAGAACAGTTTAGAGTCCCGACCTATGACCACTGGACACGACAAATTAGGGACTATAGCGACATCCTGTCCTGCAATGTCCCAGCCTGTCTCAAAGATTACCCTGGCCACTGAATAATCCTTTGTGTCCCCATGGATACAGGTGACCCCGACCTTTCTTCCAGGTATTTGAAACCCGTCAGGTGCAACCCTCACTAGAGTCACCAGACTCCCCGAGTCGACCAGACCCACCACCTCTTCATGGTTTATCTGCAGGGCACACCCCCGTAGTAGTGTGCCGGGTGGATAGTTCGTAAGGCAGAATGGACACACACAACATATTTGCCCCGGGCAACAGTTTGTCTGGACCTCCCCTTTAACGTTGGGATCCTCCACCCCCTTTTTGCCAACCATCCCCTTTTGGGTTGCCGCCCCCTTTTGGGACTCCGCCCCTTTTTGGGCCATCATCCCCTTTTGGGTTGCCACCCCCTTTTGGGACTCCGCCCCCTTTTGGGCCATCATCCCCTTTTGGGTTGCCACCCCCTTTTGGGACTCCGCCCCCTTTTGGGCCATCACCCCTCCTTGGGTTATACACCGTGGACTCCCCCCACGGCTCTACCAGACCCCAGTTCGCACAGACCCTTATGTCTCTCGGGGCTGGTACCGTCACTTTAAGCCATCACCCACTCTGGACCTGATGTCCTTATGGTACCTCACCAGCTCCTGCTGGTACTGCCACCACCCACCAGCATCTCCGGCTGCCACGCACAAGCCGCTGCTGCCACTGCAGCTCTTGTTGCTGCAGAACCTCTTGCTGTCCTTGCCACAACGCAAGTCCCTGCACCGCCGACTTCGTGAACCCACTGGTCCACAGCCTGCCACTTGTCCCCTTCGTGACCCCACGAGTCACAGCCAGCCGCTTGTCCCCTTCGTGACTCCACGAGCCACAGCACACACCTTACACGTGTTCCAGAGAAAAAAAAACACCAAAAAAAAAAACAGTTTCTCACTGACCCATCAGCACACCACAGACTCCTGTCTGTCACTCTTGGCCACAGAGATTTCCGGACACCTCCTCTCTCAGAGAGGCATCCCACAAAGGAAAAAAACAGTCTCACTGACCCGTCAGTACACCACAGACTCCTGTCTGTTACCTGTTGGCCATGCAGGTTTCCGGACACCTCCTCTGAGGTATCCTCTCAGCATGCTTTTTGCTTACTTCTCAATGACCCCGGTCACATAACACAGACTACTGTCTGTCACCACTGCTTAACAGTTTCTTCAGATACCTCTTATCTTCAGAGGCACCACATATAAACATCTACACAGTTTATTCGTGACCACTGGTCACACTCACGGTTTTCACAGACCGTCCATTCCTCCTCTGGTTCCTGATTCCCAGTCCTGGAACATGTGCTCCTTGGGTCGCTGCCAGCATTCCATCCACCAATTGTAAGGTTTTACTCACTCGGCTGCTTCGGAGGTAAATCAGGAGACACTTTCTTATGCAAAAAGTCCTTAGGTTTATTACATCATAAACCATATGGTAACATATAATACAACTCTTCAATGCTTCAGCTCCTGCCTGGAGCCTCACTCTTCAGTCACAGAGACCTCTCTGTAATGTCCTGCCTTGGACACATGGAAGCCTGTCCACACTGGCAGACTCCAACACACTCTCTCAGGTGCCAAACACAACTCAGTTACATAGCCCTAACCCCGCCCACAGGTGAGGTCAGGATCACATGGTTAGGTCACATGGTTATGACCTCACCACAGGTCCTTTAGACACACATAAACATACTGGCTTTATCTTGGGTATTCAGACACATACCCCTTGGGTGGGTTTGTAGGTGACTGGACCCGCCCAGCTCTCCAAGTCACCTGGAAGCCTCCCAATGTATAGCAAAACTCTCAGCAGTAGATCTGCTGACCAAAACATGCTCAGGCTTCCATCACAGGGCCACCCACCTCTGCGATACATAACGTCCATCCATCACATGCCTCCATGCATATCCCGAGGGCCATACACAGTGCCCCCTAGCTGCATCAGGGGTCATTACACCACAACAGATATATAGTTGGAAAAAATTCCCTGATTATCAGCTTGACTATATATTAGCTAAGGGAAGACTCTGCAACTAGTACCTCTGGTGGGCCCAAGAATGATTTTCTCTGGTGGGCCCAAACTATTCCAGTCCGACGCTGTACTTACATGACTAATTGTTGCACATTTTAATTACTTTTTAAGACTATTTAACTTAATATTTATAAATAAGAGAATATGATTTTAAAATTCTACAATGTTTAAAAGAGGACAAATTGCAAAATAAGTAGAATTACACATTACATTACCACTGACAAGTCAATAGACGTTAGGTTGTGTTGCACAGATCCTGAATGATCAAGGAACTGTATTATGACAATCTATGAATTACAACAATGTTTAGAAAATATATTTTTAATAACTTATCAATCAATAATAGAAGATTTTTTATAGCAAATTTATTTTTTTGCAAACTAGTTATAATTTTGAACCTTTCGTCTTAAATCACAACAATAGATAATGGGGAATTTCAAACTTATGGAAAGATGCATCTACAATCCAGTGTGTCATGTATTTTTTCTTGTGTGTGTTGAGATCTTGCTGTGTATAAATATATTAGAAACCAAATGCATATCTACCAATAATGACTGGTCTGAAGCTCCTCTGCCACTATGCCCTTTTGGAAATGTCATATCTTTAACCATGGACATAACAAGAGATGATTGGATCACTCTGCTGCATACAGAAAAAAAAAGCCCAGTGACCATTTAACACATTGCTAAAGAAAGCGCACACTCATATGGCATCAGGCTTGGCCACATGGGCTTCCCCATATGCAGCTATCACATACAATGGTGCAGCACAATGATCCAGAGGGGACTAGCATATAAAAGATATGGGATTATTAGGGTTTTACAGCGGAGTGATAGGAGGTCAGAGTGCACAGTTCATCATTACACAGAAGAATAAAAAATTATATTAGCGCTAAAAATATCTTTTCAATATTTGACTTGATCTCTACAGTCACATCCAAATCATTTAAGATTTTTACATTTGGATTTAGACTAAATTACAACAGTGCACCCAACGACATATTATATTGTATATGGAGATAATAAAATGGAAAAATTTAAAATGAGCAGAAACAATTTATCAGAATTTTATCTTCTGTAAAAATATATTCTTGATACTTGATTTGACCTCTTTGTTTCGTAGGCTGTATATAAAAGGGTTTAAGAGAGGAGCAATAACGGTGTACATTAAAGACACCAAGCTGTTCTGTCCAATCTTATATTTTGACCTCGGTCTAAGGT
Organism: Oophaga sylvatica; assembly: GCA_033576555.1. Classification (NCBI taxonomy): domain Eukaryota; kingdom Metazoa; phylum Chordata; class Amphibia; order Anura; family Dendrobatidae; genus Oophaga; species Oophaga sylvatica. The sequence goes on along the minus strand of JARQOD010000003.1, from coordinate 352,573,750 downwards.
ACATAAAAATTGCTGAACCGTAAAATATTGTAACAACTATTAAGTGAGAGGAGCAGGTTGCAAAAGTTTTTTTCTTGCTGGATGTGGAACGAAGTTTTAGAATTTTTGAAATGATCTCCACATAGGAAATTATTGTTACTATGAATAAACCAATTACAAGACAGCCACCAATCACAAATATCACAAGTTCATTAACCCAAATGTCCTGGCAGGAGAGTTCTAGGATGGGTGGAACATCGCAAAAGAAATGGTCTATCTCTTTTGATCCACAGAACGGTAATGTAAAAGTGAATGTTGTGTGAATTAGAGCATTCACTGCACCAATGACATATGATCCCACTATGTGCTGGATACAGACCGCTTCACTCATAATCACAGTATACAACAGAGGGTGACATATGGCGTTATAGCGGTCATAAGCCATGGCTCCCAGCATACAGCATTCTGCTCCACCCAACACCAAGGAACAATACATTTGTATAGCGCAGCCAGTGAAGGAGATGGCATTACATTTTGACCGTAGACTGGACAACATCTTCGGGACGGTACATGAAACATATAGCATTTCTAAGAAAGAAAAATTAGCAAGAAAAAAATACATTGGTGTGTGGAGGCTCGGACTAAGCTTGTATGCAAGGATTATAGATAGGTTCCCAAACACAGTGATGATATATGTACATAAAAAGATCGGAAAAAGGAAGACTTGATTCTCGATAATTCCAGAAAATCCTAGAAGAATAAATCCTGTTACCATTGTGTGATTGCTATTCATTTCATAAAATTTCCTATAATAGAAAGAAAAAACTGAAATTTTAATAAAGTAAATTTGTGGTACTTTAGGATGAGGTTCTTTGTTTTCTCAGATGCTTAAGCTACCCACTCTTCTTGGCAAAAAGCCTGTAGTTCCTGTAAATTCCTGGGCTGTCTAGCATGAACTGCGTGCTTGAGACCTCCCCAGAGTGGCTCAATGATGTTGAGGTCAGGTGACTGAGATGGCCACTCCAGAACCTTCACTTTGTTCTGCTGTAGCCCAATGACAGGTCGACTTGGCCTTGTATTTTGGATCGTTGCCATGTTGGAACATCCAAGTAAGTCCCATGCGCAGCTTCCAGGCTGATGATTGCAAATTTACCTCCAGTATTTGCTGATAACATGCTGCATTCATCTTTCCTTCAACTTTGACCAATTATCCTGTGCCTTTGTAGCTCACATATCCACAAAACATCAGCAATCCACCTCCATGCTTTAGGAATGGTGTTCCTTTCATCATAGGCCTTGTTGACCTCTCTCCAAATGTAATGTTTATAGTTGTGGCCAAAAAGTTCAATTTTGGTCTCGTCACTCCAAATTACCTTGTTCCTGAAGTTTTGAGGTTTGTTTCTGTGCTGTTTTGCATATTGTAGGCGGGATACTTTGTGGCATTTGTGCAGTAATGGCTTTCTTCTGGCGACTTGACCATGCAGCTCATTTTTCTTCAAGTGCCTCATTATTGTGCATCTTGAAACAGCCACACTGGTAGTTTTCAGAGAGTCCAGTATTTCAGCTGATGTTATTTGTGGGTTTTTCTTTGCATCCTGAACAATTTTTCTGGCAGTTGTGGATGAAATTTTTGTTGGTCTACCTAACTGTGGTTTTGTTTTTAAAGAGCCCCTGATTTTCCATTTGTTAATCACAGTTTGAACGCTGCTGACTGGCATTATCAATTCCTTGGATATCTTTCTGTCTCCCTTTCCTGTTTTATACAGTTCAACTACTTTTTCCCGTAAATGCGTTGCCAATTCTTTGCTTTCCTCATGTCTCTCAATCCAGAAACGTCAGTGGCTGGATGAAAGATGCAAGAGTCTGTCTGGATCCCAGAAACTCACTTAGCTTTTATGCACACACGCTGATTACAAGCAAACAGGTTACCTTTAGTAGCCATTCAAACCCATTTGTGTTAACTTCTGTGCATGTTATCAGGCCAAAATCACCAGGGCATGTGAACTTTTGATCAGGGTCATTTGGATGTTTTGGGTTGTCATTATGATTTAAAAAGCGAAAACACAGTAGTTTGACGATAAATAGCTTCACCCAACCACTAACCATGAGTGGAGAAAAAGTTTTATTGTTATCATTCATATTCTCTGAAAAAAGGCAGAGAAAGCAAAAATTATGCTGGGGTATGTAAACTTTTGAGCACAACTGTATCAATACATGATCTACAGGGACAATTGTAAGCAAACTGCTGGGCAAGGAAATATTTCTCCCTGTCCCATAAAAAGTCACTGAGGTTCTTTAGATAGACAATTAATGTATGACTGGTGGGGATGTGACCCGCAAGATCCTCAGTGATCAGAACAAAGATTCCATGTATACCCACATATAGACAAAAAGAAGGACCAGCACATCTAAGCTAGTGTGAATAGACGCCAATCAAAGAAAGCTTAAAAGTCAAAAAGATTAAGGTTTGCACCATAACTTACCAAGAATGATTACTATAGAGCATAAGAACTGCATTGCTGCCATAGAAAATGGAAGAAAAAATTGAAAAAAGCACTATATAGTGTACATATGAAATATGCATATGCAAAAATTGCTATGAAAAAAAGAAAGGTTTTTAGCACATAGATTGGCCAATATATGTGTGCCCAATTGCCACGTCAAGGCGTCCTTTGTAAATTGGGTCCCTGTCCTGTAATGTCACCTCTCTTGGGCAAAAAAAATATATGCTTTCTTTGGTGGCGCCTATTCACACTAGTTTAGATGTCAAACAAGGAGAAACATGGAGTCGAAATGCTAATAAAACATCATATATTTATTAAACTAAATTAGTAAAACAAACGAAAGATAATAATGAAAGAAAAAATAATTGAATATACAACATACAATAAGGCATGAAAAATCCACTGATGAAACAGTGGGAGTGAGCAGAAGAAATTTAAAGAATTTAAATGGGTCATAAAAAAGCCTCAACCACAAAAGTGTAGCAAACAGAATGGTGTCCTAAATCAGATTGCAAAAGTGAGAATGGACCAACATGACAGTTTAAATAGACATTACCGTGGTACAACTGACCAAAGCAGTAGTGTTTTGCCTATAACAAAGTGACAGACAGAGGAGTGCAACTGGGGAACGCACATGCCAAAAATTAGCCCATAAGGCTTCTCTGAATGAGCACACAGTAACAATGGCATTGCGTACGTGCCAGATAAACAGAGCAATCCGTCAGTCTATACGAAACAACAGTTGTTTAAGGTCAAAAACACACAGTGACCACTGAGGTGATTACCTGTCATGACTTTGCAGGGTCTGAAAAAAGGACACCGGATCCCCGACGCGCGTTTCGACACTCCTTCTTCAGGGGGCGCCCTGTTGTTTCGTTATAGACTGACGGATTGCTCTGTTTATCTGGCACGTACGCAATGCCATTGTTACTGTGTGCTCATTCAGAGAAGCCTTATGGGCTAATTTTTGGCATGTGCGTTCCCCAGTTGCACTCCTCTGTCTGTCACTTTGTTATAGGCAAAACACTACTGCTTTGGTCAGTTGTACCACGGTAATGTCTATTTAAACTGTCATGTTGGTCCATTCTCACTTTTGCAATCTGATTTAGGACACCATTCTGTTTGCTACACTTTTGTGGTTGAGGCTTTTTTATGACCCATTTAAATTCTTTAAATTTCTTCTGCTCACTCCCACTGTTTCATCAGTGGATTTTTCATGCCTTATTGTATGTTGTATATTCAATTATTTTTTCTTTCATTATTATCTTTCGTTTGTTTTACTAATTTAGTTTAATAAATATATGATGTTTTATTAGCATTTCGACTCCATGTTTCTCCTTGTTTGAAATTGTTATCATGAGTTGTAGCTGCACTCTAAATTTAGACAGGTAGACTTCTGCCGATATCAATTTTCCATTTATTATGAGTTGGAGGTATTTTTCCTTACTAGTTTAGATGTGCTGGTACTTCTTTTTATCTATTTGTATCAAAGCTTTTTGGACATATGCACTCTCACTCCCATTAGCCACAGGTTATTTTAAGCAGATTAGCTGATCCACTCCGGCCCCATAAATTGTAGGCTTTTTTGCCCAAGAGAGGTGACATTACAGGACAGGGACCCAATTTACAAAGGACGCCTTGATGTGGCAATTGGGCACACTTATATTGGCCAATCTATGCGCTAAGAGCCTTCCTTTTTTACAGCAATTTTTGCAAATGCATAATTCATATATTCACTATATAGTGCTTTTTTGAATTTTTTTCTCCCATTTTCTATGGCAGCAATGCAGTTTCTATGCTCTAGAGTAATCATTCTTGATAAGTTATGGTGCAAACCTTAATCTTTTTGACTTACCCACATATAGCTGCATGTGCAGCTGCAGTAGTCTTTTTTCTGTTGATCTTAGGAGGAAGGATGACTTAGACTTCAACGATCTCACACTGAACGCTTATTCAGCATTCAGCATAGATTATTTTGTTACCCCAAAATAACAGTTTCATATAAAAAAAAGCCACTTACTATAATGGACAGATGGACAGAGATGTGTCCAGAAGAGGATCTTTGTTAGGTCCTATTGTTCTCTTCACAATTTCTATCTGCTACTTGTTTCATTATTTTCTGAACTATTGAAACCATTAAAGATGTATCTTAAATGGTAAAAGAGCCATTCCTTTATTATATAAAAGGTTGTGAATCCATTGGGACTCATCCCTTGTGTAATGGAGCTCTGCTTGTGTGAGAAACATTTTTAATTTATTAAATTGTTTAAATCTTTCAAACCTTTTTACAACAATGTTAGAAAATGTAAAACGTTTTTTTCTGGATTAAGAAGTTATGTTTAGTTATTATTTTAGAGGCTGTTGGAAAGTGTGACTTGGAAAAAAGACTTGAGAAGAGTTCCAGAAATGACAGCGAGATAACTGGTCAGTAGAAGGAACCTAGGGAGCTTGTGAGACAGAGCACTGCTTAGCTTAAAGGCACGCCTGTCGGTTAGTTGAGTAAGAGTTACTGAGGCCAGAGCTGGACCTAACAACGAGCACAGTACCTGAAGTTTTTAAAGTGCTGACGAACCTATAGTTACATAGTTAATATGGTTGAAAAAACACTTCGGCCCATCAAGTTCAACCAATGACAATGAAATACACCAATAGAGAGAAGTGACTCTAAACACAGTGAGTGTTACTAACCTCTTCCTGATGACTACACTGTAGGACTGTGATCTTTGTCAACTGACTGCTGTTCCTGAAGTTATGTTAAGCCCAAGCTCAGTGCTGCAACATGGTTGTGTAACAAACAAGCTCATTGTAACAGTATTGTGTTTGTCTCAGTACTGATGTGTAAATAACAAGATTCATACCATGGATGTGTCACCATCCAGATGTGTGACTCTTTCCAATGTGTATCCATCAAGTTTGTGCACTTATTTAGAGACTGTGAGTGTGACGAGTGATGTGAACACTGTGTGAAGATGAGCTTTGCAAAATATCCTGGTTGTGTTGGTAATTGGAATTTTGCACCCTTGAAGTTTTTTTTATTATGGGAGAACTTGCTGAATATAAAAGATACAACATTTTGTATTATTCAAAGGTTTATGGGATTTTCAGGGAACAAACCAACATACAGTAGAACATTATTCAAATTATCACATACAATAAAGAAACACAACAAAATCCCATTCAGGAGATAAGGACACCAAAAGGTTGACTAGAGGATGGTGTTGTCATATGCAACAGATTAGGACTTATTATAAGTAAAAGGAGGACTTTATGCAGACCTGACAATAGATGGCGATGTTGTGTAACGTTTCCTTCTGTTTAATGTATTGTATAAGAAATAGTCTCACTTGTAGTTTCACTTTCGTTTTGTTCCTGTTTCCTGATGCAATGCTAAAATGACTGTGCATTTTCCTTTTACCTCATGTTGTAAGAAGTAAAAGCTTGTTATCCCATGCAGCCTGCTCTGTGAAGTTTTCTACTGCAAAGGTGTGGATTCAGAAGCTGTCCAACAGGTTATGGGCCCAGATACTCAGACACCCAGACATCCAGACACCAGAGAATCCAGACGCCACAGATCGAAGCACCAAGAATACCAGATACCCAGGGCACTAGAACTCTCAGCAAGACCCTGGTGAATGCAGAAGAATTCTTCAGAGCAAGTCTCTCCAAACAAGTAAGATAAGTTAAAAATGACAAGTAGCACAGAGCTAAAACTAGCATTAGCTAAACTGAATGATGAGAGCTATCAGCTATGGAAGTTCAAAGTATAGATGTTATTGTCTAAAGATGATTTATAGGAAGTAATCACTACAGATAGACCTGATCAAGATAATCAGACATGGGATAAGAAAAATAGACAAGCGAGAGCCACCATTAGCTTATTAGTGGATGATGCTCAATTAATACATATAAGAAATGAAGAAACAGCGAAAGAAATGTGGGAAGCATTAAGAAAGCTATATGAGAGACCCCGCTTAAATCACAAGTTATTTTTATTAAGAAAGCTTTACAGTATGAGACTAAGTGCAGACAGTGACATTAGGAAGCATATATTCCCAATGATGGAAGTGATATCACAGCTTAGATCTATTGGTGAAGATATTAAGGAAAGCCATATAGCAGCTGTATTGTTGTGCAGTTTACCAGATTCGTATACTGCTTTAATAAATGCACTAAAGACAAGAATTGAAACAGACATTACATTAGAGTTTGTGAAAACAAGACTAATAGATGAATATCAGAGAAGAAAAGAACAAAGCAATGATTCTTCTACTGAAAAGGGACAGTGAAAACGCTCTTAAAGCTACAGAATTTAAAAAACCTTATAATAAAGAGACAAGAGAATGCTTCAGATGTAAGAAAAAAGGTCATTTAAAGAAAGACTGTACCATATGGAAAGCAGAACAACAAAAATTGCAACATAAAAAGCATACTCAGAAAGTAAAAAACACAATTTCCGATTCGTGTGAGAATAATTGAAATGGCACATTCAAAATAACAGACAAGAAATCATCACTTGGTTGGTTTATTGATTCAGGAGCAACGAGTCATATGACAAGTAACAAGAATTTCTTTACTGATCTTGATTTAGATAAGAAAGAAGCCATTTATCTTGCAGATGAAAGCAAAATTACCGCAGAAGGTATCGGACAAGGTATGTTAAATTGTTCAAACAAGTTCGAACAAGATTCAAAGATACTTGTACAGGATGTGTTGTATGTTCCAAAATTGGAAGGCGGATTATTATCTGTGAAACGTTTAACAGCAAAAGGACTTACAGTAAAATTCAAAGACAATGAGTGTGCAATTATTGCAGGAAGCAAGATGATAACCAAAGTCAAGGCAGATGAACAATTATATCATTTTGCCAAACCAAAGGAACAGATGAAGGTATGTACACATGATCACAAAAACTGTATTCACATGTGGCATAGACGTCTAGGACATAGACACCCGGACAGTATAAGGGAACTACAGAGAAAAGAATTGACAAAAGATTTAAAGATATCAGATTGCTCAATTACAATAAGATGTGAATGTTGTATAAAATCCAAAGCCACAAGGATATCTATTCCAAAAGAAAGTGAGATGAAAAGCGAAAGACCACTTGATTTGGTGCATACTGACGTATGTGGACCCATGAAAGTGACTACATCAGGAGGCAATAGATACATGTTGACTTTTATAGACGACTACTCAAGATACACAGTCACATACTTAATTAAGAACAAAAGTGAAGTTTTTGATAAACTTGTAGACTAGGTAACAAGATCAAGTAACAAATTTCAAAGGAAGCCAATTGTCATCAGAAGTGAAAATGGAGGTGAATTTACAGGTCACAGAATAGAAGACTGCTTAAGACAAAATGGAATAGAACATCAGAAAACTGTTCCATACACACCTGAACAAAATGGAGTAGCAGACAGGAAAAACAGAACTCTAACAGAAATGATGAGATGTATGCTGACAGATTCTAAACTACCAGAGAAATATTGGGGTGAGGCAGCAAAGACAGCTACATATCTACAGAACCGACTTTTTTCCAGAAAACTGAAGAAAACTCCATATGAACTTTGGCAAAGTATGAAACCAAGTGTCAATCATTTAAAAGTTTTTGGATGTAAAGTTTTATATTCATTCCAACAGAAAAACGTTCCAAACTTCAAAACAGATCCATGGAAGGAATATACATTGGATATAGTGAAAATTGCAAAGGATATAGAATCTTAGATCCCAAAATAGACAGGGTTACAGTGAGTAACAGTGTGACATTCATTGAAGAATTAAATGAAGACATTATGATTTCAGTTGAAACAAAAAATTAGAAAAACAATAGTGACATAACTGAAGAAATATCTGATGAGAAAGAAGTAGAAATTAATGAAGAACAAAATACTGAAAGTGAAGAATCACAACTACAAACACACAGAACCAAGACGTTCAATAAGAGAGAACAAAGGAAAACCACCAAAACATCTCTCATACAAGACAAGTATAAGAAAAATCCATGAGCCTACCTCTTGGGAAGACATATCTAAACTCCCTGAAGAAGAAGCTAATAAATGGATAGAAGCAACAGAAACAGAAATTAAATCCATGCATGATTCAAATACATGGACACTAACAGATTTGCCAGAAAGAAGAAAAACCTTAGGATGTAAATGGATTTTTAAAGTAAAATACCAAACAGATGACACACCTAAAAGATATCGAGCAAGACTGGTAGCTAAAGGGTATTCTCAAAAATATGGAGAAGACTATGATGAAACATTTGCTCCAGTTGTCAAACACACTACAATAAGAACTTTACTTAGAGTTGCAGCAATGGAAAAGATGGAACTAAGACATCTGGATGTAAAGACAGCTTTTTTGAATGGAGATTTAACAGAAGACATTCACATGGAACAACCTCCAGGATTCAAAGATGAAAGAAATCCAAACAAAGTTTGTAAACTACAGAAAAGCATATATGGTTTAAAGCAAGCAGCTAAAGCGTGGAATGACAAAATCACAGAAGTACTAACAAATGAAAAATTTCAAAGAAGCAAAGCTGATCCATGCTTGTACACAAAAAGGCTGAGCAATAGATGGATTTATGTACTCATATATGTAGACGACATTTTGATTTGTTTTAAACAAGAAAGGGATAAAGAAAACATTCTAAAAACCCTGAAGCAACATTTTGAAATCAAAGACTTGGGAAATGTAAAACAGTACCTAGGAATACAGATAGAAAGACAAGAAGTACTGTGGTTAAGACAATTGTTGACAGAATTAGGACGATCACACTTGGAACCAGCAAAACTAAAAGAGGACCAAGGAGTATTGAAGTTGGAGTATTGCCCTACTGAAGAAATGACAGCAGACATTTTCAAGAAGGCGTTGAATGCTGATAAACATCAGAGACTAATAAAAAAGTTGGGTTTGATTGAATAAGTCCTTACTGTTGAGAAAGGGTGTTGGCATATGCAACAGATTAGGACTTATTATAAGTAAAAGGAGGACTTTATGCAGACCTGACAATAGATGGCGATGTTGTGTAACGTTTCCTTCTGTTTAACCCCTTAACCCCCAAGGGTGGTTTGCACGTTAATGACTGCGCCAATTTTTACAATTCTGACCACTGTCTCTTTATGAGGCTATAACTCTGGAACGCTTCAATGGATCTTCACGATTCTGAGACTGTTTTCTCGTGACATATTGTACTTCCTGATAGTGGCAAAATTTCTTCGATATAATTTGCGGTTATTTATGAAAAAAATGGAAATATGGCAAAAAATTTGAACATTTTGAAATTTTCAAAATTTAATTTTTATTCCCTTAAAACAGAGAAATATGTCACACAAAATAGTTATTAAATAACATTTCCCACATGTCTACTTTACATCAGCACAATTTTGAAACCAATTTTTTTTTTTGCTTCGAAGTTATAAGGGTTAAAAGTTCACCAGCGATTTCTCATTTTTACAACAAATTGTACAAAACCATTTTTTTTAGGACCACCTCACTTTGAGGGGTCTATATGGCAGAAAATACCCAAAAGTGACACCTTTCTAAAAACTGCACCCCTCAAGGTACTCAAAGCCACATTCAAGAAGTTTATTAACACTTCAGATGCTTCACAGGAGCTGAAGCAATTGGAAGGAAAAAATGAACATTTAACTTTTTAGTCACAAAAATTATCTTTTACAAACATTTTTTTTATTTTAACAAGGGTAAAATGAAAAAATGGACAGAAAAAGTTGTGTAGTTTCTCCTGAGTATACTGATACCCCATATGTGGGAGAAAACCACTGTCTGGGCGCACGGCAGGGCTTGGAAGGGAAGGAGCGCCGTTTGACTTTTTCAAAACAAAATTGGCAAAATTGAGATTGGACGCCATGTCGCGTTTCGAGAGCCCCTAATGTGCCTAAACAGTGGAAACCACCCACATGTGACACCATTTTGGAAACTAGACCCCCTAAGGAACTTATCTAGATCTATTGTGAGCACTTTGAAAGGCCAAGTGTTTCACTAAAGTTTATAATGCCTAGGTGTGAAAAAACAAAAAAAAAATTTCCACAAAAATAATTTTTAGTCCCCAATTTTTGATTTTTCCTAAGAAAATTGGACCCCGAAAGTTGTCCAATTTATCCTGAGTACGCTGATACCCCATATGTGGGGGAGAAAATACTGTTTGAACGCACCGCAGGGCTTGGAAAGGAAGTAATAACGTTTTGGAATGCAGACTTTGATGGGTGTCATGTTCAGTTTGCAGAGTCCCTGATGTGCCTAAACAGTGTAAACCCCCCAAAAGTGACCCTAATTTGGAAACTAGACTCCCTAAGGCACTTATCTAGATCTGTGGTGAGCACTTTGAACCCCCAAGTGCTTCACACAAATTTATAATGCCCGGGCATGAAAATAAAAAATCCTATTTTTTCCCACAAAAGTAATATTTAAGTCACCAATTTTTTATTTTCCCAAGGGTAGCATAAGAAATTGGACCATAAAAGTTGTTGTCCAATTTGCCCTGAATATGCTGATACCCTATATGTGGGGGGGGAACCACTGTTTGGGCGCACGGCAGAGCTCGGAAGGGAAGGAGCGCCATTTGACTTTTTCAAACCAAAATTGGCTGGAATCGAGATTGGACGCCATGTCGCATTTGGATAGCTGTTATGAATGTGCTGGAGATGGTTTCTGAGCAGAGGCTCCCTCTGGTGGTTGCAGACAGTACTGAACCTTTCAGCGAGGAATGGCAATCTGGGATCACTGACTGGACTGATATAAGGGAGGTTCCCTCCCATGATGGTCACCGGTGATCAATTGTTCTTGTCTCAGTTGTGGTTCCTGGTTCATTTGCTGCTTTCAGATAAGATATTTTCTGCTTTTCTTTTTGTGCTTGCTTTTTGCATAATTTTCTGCACTTTTGTGGAGGTCAGCCGGGTCCCCTCCTGGGGCCTGTGCTCCTCTCAGTTTATCTGTAGCCACTGTTATTTGTTCATTTGCTTTTTCCTGTTTTTTCAGTGGCTGCGGCTTAGTTTTGTTACACCAGAGATCTGATTTAGGTGGTGGAGATCATGTGATCTCAGGTGTTTTTGCAATCAGAAGAGTTGGTATTTTTTAGGGTTTTTTGTTGGATTGCAGTCAGAATTCTTTCCTGTACTTTTCTGTCTAGACAGATTGGGCCCCAGCGTTTGCTCATTCTATTTTCTGTCTGTGTCCGTGCTTCTTCTTGTCTAACCGCCATTACATGTTTGTGGGATTCCTATTTTTTTTGGGGATCTGCTCCGGGGCAGATAGCTTTCATCTTTCTGCCTTTAGGTGTAGTTATCTCTCAGGCTGTGACGAGGCGTCTAGGATCAACGTAGGAACGCTCCACGGCTACCTCTAGTTGTGTGGTTAGTTCAGGTTACTGCAATCCAATAGGTTCCAGCCTCTCTGGTGTATTGCCGTTTTTGCTTTTTCTCTTCAGCTACCTAAACATAACAGTATCACCGGTCCAAACTGAAAATTATATGGTACTCACAAAAGGGAAAAATAGTGTAGAAAGAAAAAAAAGTTGTCAGAGTTGTCAGAGATTTTTTTTTTCTGTTTGTTGCATTTTTTCTCTCTTTTTCTCTGGGTGCTGAGGAGGATTTTTTTTTCTCTCAATGGAGTTTGCACAGTTGTCTGGCCGCTAGAGTTGAGCGATACTTTCCGATATCCAAAAGTATCGGAATCGGAATGGTATCGCCGATATCACTAAAATATCGGCGATACCCGATACCGATACCGGAAGTCCCATGTAAGTCTATGGGAACAAAATATCGCAACTAAAAAAACCTCTTTCTTTCCTTGTAAACACTAAATATACACACATAGAATACATATATATATATAATATATATAACATGTCATTGTGACATGTATATATACATATATGTATAGTTTATACACTTCTACATAGTAAAATATCCTCTGATTCAATTGCCGGGTAAAGCCGGCATCTGTGAAAAGACAGAAGCACCCGACATGAAATGACACTTGGTGTACATAGGGTTAACCATGTCTTTTCATGTCCTTTGCTATCTGATTTGCACAAACAATTACATCAGTCTATGTGTGCAAAATTTCACACCTGTAGGGGTTAATTAAAGGTGTAAATTCGTTGTAAAAAAAACTGACTTTTTTGCTACGAATTTACACCTTTAATTAACCCCTACAGGTGTGAAATTTTGCACACTTACACTCATGTAATTGTTTGTGCAAATCAGATATCAAACTACATGAAAAGACATGGTTAACCCTATGTACACCAAGTGTCATTTCATGTCGGGTTCTGCATTTTCACAAAAGCCGGCAATTGAATTAGCAGCTATTATACTATGTAGAAGTGTATGAACTATAAATATAAATATATATATATATATGTGTCACAAATTCAATGACATGTATATATATATTGAGGTGTAAAATTGCTGAAAAAAAATGCGTGGGCTCCCGCCCTATTTTCGCAACCAGACAGACAAAGCCAGTGAGTGGGGGCAGATAACAATAGCCCAGAGAGGGACCATTTTTTTTGGCCCCGCCCGGCTACTTAACATCTGCCCCCAGACACCCCAGAAAGGGCAAATCTCTAATTAGATTTGCCCTTTCTGGCACTTTGCCCGTCTATTCCCATTGCCCTGTAGCGGTGGCGAATGGGTTAATAAGGGGTTAAAATGACCTTGCAATTGAAAGGTCACTTTAAGCCAGGTTAATAATTGAGAGCTGTCAATTAGACAACTATCAATTATTAATCCTATTGTATGAAAGAAAAATCAAACACACACACTTTAATAAAAAAGAAGTTTAATGAAATAATCACAGTTTTTGACCATATTTTATTTACCTGCTAAAACCATTTCCTGTAATAAAAATAAAATAATAAAGCAAAATTATTCTTACCAATCCGATGCACAGTCAGGTCCCACGGTGTAATCCATCAGAAAGGGTTAATGTTTACTGCAGGGACCGCAGCTAATGCTGCAGCTCACAGTAAACCCCCAAATGAATGAGCTCCTCTCCTGGCTGACAGGAGAGGAAGTGGAAAGCTTAATTGATTGCTTTCCACTTTCACTTCAGGTCAGCCAGGGACACCATCAGTGACGTCAGAGGGAACTGATTAACAAAAATAGGGGTTCCCTTCGAAAAAAAAATGGCGTGGGGTCCCCCCTATTTTTGTTAACCAGCCAGATGAAGCAGACCGCTGAGGCCTGGATTTTCAGGCTGTTAAGGAGCCAAGATCCATGTACCTTGCCAGCCTGATAATACCAGGCCACAGCAGTCTGCATATCTTGGCTGATTAACAAAAATAGGGGATCCCCTCGAAAAAAATTGGCGTGGGGTCCCCCCTATTTTTGTTAACCAGCCAGATGAAGCAGACCGCTGAGGCCTGGATTTTCAGGCTGTTAAGGAGCCAAGATCCATGGACCTTGCCAGCCTGATAATACCAGGCCACAGCAGTCTGCATATCTTGGCTGATTAACAAAAATAGGGGATCCCCTCGAAAAAAATTGGCGTGGGGTTCCCCCCTATTTTTGTTAACCAGCCAGATGAAGCAGACCGCTGAGGCCTGGTTTTTCAGGCTGGTAAGGATCCAATATCCATGGACCTTGCAAGCCTGATAATACCAGGCCACAGCAGTCTGCTTAGCTTGGCTGGTTAACAAAAATAGGGGATCCCCTCGAAAAAAAAACGGCGTAGGGGTCCCCCTATTTTTGTTAACCAGCCAAGTAAAATGCAGACTGCTGCGGCCTGGTATTAAAAGACTGTCAAGGCCCATGGATTTTGGCCCTCAACAGCCTGATAATACCAGGCTACAGCAGCCCCACATTTGGCGCATCAAAAGATGTGCCAATTGTGGCACTTTACCCGGCTCTTCCCACTTGCCCTGTAGCGGTGGCAAGCGGGGTAATAAGGGGTTAATGTCACCGTTGATTGCACGGTGACAATAAGCCCGGTTAATAATGGAGAGGCGTCAATAAGACACCGATCCATTATTAATCCCAAAGTTTTTAAATGTGTAAAAAAAAGACACAGCAAGAAAAAAGTCTTTTAATGAAATAAAAGAGACAACACAGTTTTCATTTCTTTTATTACTCTCTCATTCCTGCGACGCCATCGATCTCCTGTAAAAAAATAAAAAAAAAAAACCAACAGTATACCACCTGTCCGACGCAGTCCATAACGACAGTCCCATGACGATCCAGCTCTGCTACATCGGAATGACAGGCAGAGCCTGACATCCCGGCGCAGCACAGCTGCTTACCAGCTTCCCCGGCGGTGACGTCATCGGACTGCTTTACGGCCGCGATTACCCAGCAGTCACTGCAGTTATCGCGAGAAACTGCATGTGACCGCCGGGGAGAAGAGGATGGAGGCCATTAAGCAGTCCGGGATGTGACCGCCGGAGATCTTCTGCCAGGTAAGTGCCGCTGACTCCTGACAGACCCGACCGACGGACACTGACAGTGACAGTGACAATCCCGATTCCGGTATCCGATATGACGAAAATATCGGTACTCGGAATCGGAATTCCGATACAGCCAATATCGGCCGATACCCGATATTTGCAGTATCGGAATGCTCAACCCTACTGGCCGCATGGATCAGCTTGCCACTGAGGTTCGAGATATTGCTACCTATCTTGATAGGTTGCCGGTTGTAGAACCTAGGATTCCCATGCCAGATTTATTTTTGGGGGATCGGGCTAAATTTCTGAATTTCAAAAATAACTGTAAGTTGTTTTCTGCCTTAAAACCTAAGTCCTCGGGGAGCGCAGCACAGCAGGTTCAAATTGTCATCTCTCTCTTGCGCGGCGACCTTCAGGATTGGGCTTTTTCCCTGACACCTGGGGATCCTGTTTTGAATGATATTGATGTATTTTTTCTGGCTCTGGGGTTATTGTACGATGAACCTAATGTCACTGATCAAGCTGAAAAATCCTTGTTGGCATTAAATCAGGGTCTTGAAGATGCTAAGTTGTACTGTCAGAAATTCCGAAAGTGGGCAGTCCTGACCAAATGGAATGATGATGCTTTGGTAGCCCTTTTTCGGAAGGGGCTGTCAGAGAATGTAAAGGATGTTATGGTGGGATTCCCTGTCCCCTCTGGTCTCAATGATTCTATGTCATTGGCTATTCAAACTGACAGACGTTTGCGTGAGGGCAGAGGTATGCGTGAGATGGTGTTGCCTTGTGAGCCAGCTCCTGGCCCCATGCAGTGTGATGGAGTGACTTCTGGGGCTCAGCGTCATGAGTTTCGAAAACGCAATGGGTTATATTTCTACTGTGGTGACACCTCTCATGCTATTTCAGTCTGCCCTAAGCGGGGAAGACGTTTTGCACGCTCAGTTGTCTTGGGTAGTGTTCAGACTAAATTTCTGTTGACTGTTACCCTGATTTGCTCCCTGTCCACATTTTCTGCTCAGGCTTTTGTTGATTCAGGAGCAGCTATTAACCTGATGGATTTTGACTTTGCCAAAGATCGTGGGTTTCCCATGATACCCCTGCGGAAGTCTATTCCCCTACTGGGCATTGATTCTACCCCTTTGGCGGAGAATAAACCCCAGTTTTCTACTCAGGTGATAATGAGGGTTGAACCAGATGATCAGGAGAGTTGCAAATTTCTGGTGCTGCATAATCTGCATGACATTATTGTACTAGGTTTCCCTTGGTTACAGTCTCATAATCCTGTTTTGGATTGGAAATCTGTGTCTGTGACCAGTTGGGGCTGCCAATGTGTTAATACTGACACTCCTGTTTTTTCTGCCTCTACCCAGTCTCAGGATGTTCCTGACTTTTTGACTGATTTTTCGGATGTATTTAGTGAAAGTAAATCTGCATCCTTGCCCCTCACAGGAGCTCTGATTGCGCTATTGAATTAGTGCCTGGTGGTAAATTTCCTAAAGGTCGCCTTTTTAACTTGTCTGTACCTGAACACAATGCTATGCGATCTTATATCAAGGAGTCATTGGAGAAGGGTCATATCAGACCATCCTCTTCACCCTTGGGCGCCGGTTTTTTCTTTGTTTTCCAAAAAGGATGGTTCATTGAGGCCATGTATTGATTATCGTCTCTTGAATAAGATCACTGTGAAGTATCAATATCCGTTACCCTTGATTTCTGACCTGTTTTCCATAGTGAAAAGTGCTAGTTGGTTTACCAAGCTTGACCTCAGGGGTGCGTATAACCTTATTCGCATTAAGCACGGGGATGAATGGAAGACGGCGTTTAATACCCCAGAGGGGCATTTTGAGTACCTAGTGATGCCCTTTGGGCTCACTAATGCTCCTTCCGTCTTCCAATCCTTCATGAATGATATTTTCAGGGATTTTGTGGATAAATTTCTGTTTGTTTATTTGGATGATATCTTGATTTTTTCCAATGACTGGGACTCTCATGTGAAACATGTTCGGACTGTGTTCCAGATTTTGAGAGAGAATGCACTGTATGTGAAGGGATCAAAGTGTCTTTTTGGCGTACAGAAGGTCTCATTTCTGGGATTCATTTTGTCTCCATCTGTTATTGAAATGGACCCGGTCAAGGTTCAGGCCATCTGTGATTGGGTCCAACCTACTTCATTAAAGGCTCTTCAGAGATTTTTGGGTTTTGCCAATTTTTATCATAAATTTATTGGTAATTTCTCCGGTATTGTTAAACCATTGACTGATTGAACCAAAAAGGTTTCTGATGTGGTGAATTGGCCTCCTGAGGCAGTTTCTGCGTTTCAGGAACTTAAGCAGAGATTCACTTCTGCTCCTGTTCTACGGCAGCCTGATGTTTCTCTACTATTTCAGGTGGAGGTTGATACCTCTGAAATTGGGGCAGGTGCCGTTTTGTCCCAAAGAGATCCAGAGACCTCTAAGAGTAACCCTTGTGCCTTTTTCTCTCAAAAAATTTTCTCCAACTGAACGCAATTATGACGTGGGTAATCGGGAGTTATTGGCCATGAAGTGGGCCTTTGAAGAGTGGAGACATTGGCTGGAAGGAGCCAAACATCAGGTGGTGGTCCTCACGGACCATAAGAATCTGGTTTATCTCGAATCAGCCAAGCGACTTAATCCTAGACAGGCCAGGTGGGCCTTGTTTTTCACACGTTTTAATTTTGTGGTTTCTTTTCTTCCTGGCACTAAGAATGTTAAGGCGGATGCCCTCTCGAGGAGTTTCTTTGCGGACTCTCCTGAGTTATCTGATCCTGCTGTTATTTTGAAAGAGTGTGTAGTACTTTCCGCCATCTCGTCCAATTTGAGACTGGCTCTGGAAGGGTGTCAGGAGGATAAACCTGAGCGCTGCCCTATTGGGAAATTGTTTGTCCCAGACCAGTGGAAGAAGAGTGTGATGTCTGAGATTCATTGTTCCGCGTTGGCTGGTCATCCTGGGATTTTTGGTACCAGAGACTTGGTGAGTCGGTCCTTTTGGTGGCCTAATTTGTCTCGTGACGTCACGGAATTTGTGCAGTCCTGTGGGACTTGCTCTCGTTCCAAGCCTTGCTCTCGCTCTAGTGGTTTGTTAATGCCATTACCTGTGCCCAAGAGGCCATGGACCCATATCTCTATGGATTTTATTTCCGACCTCCCTCTTTCTCAGAAAATGACCGTTATCTGGGTTATCTGTGATAAGTTTTCCAAGATGATACATCTTGTGCCATTACCTAAGTTACCTTCCTCCTCCGAATTGGTGCCTTTGTTCCTTCAGCACGTGGTTCGGTTACATGGCATTCCAGAGAATATTGTGTCTGACAGAGGAGTCCAGTTTGTTTCCAGATTTTGGAGGACATTTTGTTCTAAACTTGGTGTTCAATGACCTTTCTCCTCTGCATTTCATCCTCAGACCAATGGACAAACCGAGAGAACAAACCAGACCTTGGAGACTTATTTGAGATGTTTTGTGTCTGCTGATCAAGATGACTGGGTCTCTTTTTTGCCTTTGGCTGAGTTTGCTCTTAATAATAGGGCTAGCTCTGCCACCTTGATGTCTCCATTTTTCTGCAATTCTGGGTTTCACCCTCGATTTTCTTCGGGACAGGCAGAGGCTTCTGTTTGTCCGGTTGTTGACTCTGTTGTGGAGCGTATGCAGCAGATTTGGGACCAGTATTACACACAAAATATCCCTATTCGGAAAACAATCAATATATAACTCTATTAAATCAATAACACAAAAAACACCTTCCAAATAAATTGAAAAAAGGGTCCAGAGTTTTTTTACTTAATTAAAATTATTTAAGTTTATTTTAACATAATTAAAAAAATAATACAGAGTAACAACACCAAGCAGAAAAAGGAACGGAAATAAATTATTCTCTCACAATTGTAAGTTGATTGGAACAAAAAAGATATAAAATTATATAAAAAAAACTAATAAAAAATTTAATAATATATTACTTAATCTAAATGCATACTATTCTAATCCATATAATGAAAATGCTATTGTGCAATCGATTCCATAAATAGTAGCAGCATAAAGATAACTAGATACAATTTAATTATAAATCAAATTAAATAATTTTATTTTACCAAAAAATAATAAATAAATAAATAAATAAATAAATGATGAAAAAGTACTATTGTGCAATACTAATACCAGCAAGGATAGGGGAACAGGGATATTTCAGTTTAAATCTAAATGTGCAAAAGCGCAATCAATAGAAAAAATATCATATCCTGTAACACCCTTAGGTGTCCAAAAAGTTCTCAATCAAAGGTGCTAATGTGTCTACTATTAAAAGACAAAAACAAGGTAAGCTGGTTGCCAAAATTGCAACAGGCCAAATGATCCCTTAGTAATGGCTGTTATCAATAAATCATTAGCCATCTGACACATAAAGTGATAAAGTGCTTATGTGCAAACAGATTAAATAGCAACCTCAATATATCAATATATTAGACACTAAAAATAAATAAATGCCAGTATTACACTTACAAAGGAAAGAGATCTCTTTCACAGTCCCAGCCTGCCGCCTCAACGCGCGTTTTGGGACCAGGTAGTGGAGAGGTTGTCTCTCCCTCAGCAGGAGGCCCAACGGTTTGCTAACCGGCATAGGACTGATGGTCCTCGGTTTAAAGTGGGGGACTTGGTTTGGTTGTCCTCAAGAAATATCCCTATGAGGGTTGCATCTCCAAAGTTTAAGCCTAGGTTCATTGGACCTTATAAGATCATGGAGATTCTTAATCCTGTTTCCTTCCGTTTGCTTCTTCCAGGGACATTTAAGATCCATAACGTGTTCCACAAGTCCTTATTGAAGAGGTTTGTCGAGCCAGTGGTTCCTATGGCTGCGCTTCCTGACCCTGTTTTGGTTGAGGGCAATTTGGCGTATGTGGTTGAGAAAATATTGGATTCTCGTTTTTCTAGACAGAAAGTCCAGCATTTGGTTAAGTGGAGAGGTTATGGTCAGGAGGACAATTCTTGGGTGTTTGCTTCGGTCATCCACGCTAGGAGACTGATCCGTGCCTATCACCAAGCATCATCCTGATCTGCCTGGTTGCACAAGTGAGGGTTTGGTGACCCCTCCTCAAGGGGGGATACTGTTATGAATGTGCTGGAGATGGTTTCTGAGCAGAGGCTCCCTCTGGTGGTTGCAGACAGTACTGAACCTTACAGCGAGGAATGGCAATCTGGGATCACTGACTGGACTGATATAAGGGAGGTTCCCTCCCATGATGGTCGCCGGTGATCAATTGTTCTTGTCTCAATTGTGGTTCCTGGTTCATTTGGAAGTTTGCTGGAGTCTTGCATGCATCTGCTGCTTTCAGATATGATATTTTCTGCCTTTCTTTTTGTGCTTGCTTTTTGCATAATTTTCTGCTTTGTGGAGGTCAGCCGGGTCCCCTCCTGGGGCCTGTGCTCCTCTCAGTTTATCTGTAGCCACTGTTATTTGTTCATTTGCTTTTTCCTGTTTTTTCAGTGGGTGCGGCTTAGTTTTGTTACACCAGAGATCTGATTTAGGTGCTGGAGATCGTGTGATCTCAGGTGTTTTTGCAATCAGAAGAGTTGGTATTTTTTAGGGTTTTTTGTTGGATTGCAGTCAGAATTCTTTCCTGTACTTTTCTGTCTAGACAGATTGGGCCCCAGCGTTTGCTCATTCTATTTTCTGTCTGTGTCCGTGCTTCTTCTTGTCTAACCGCCATTACACGTTTGGGAGATTCCTATTTTCTTTGGGGATCTGCTCCAGGGCAGATAGCTTTCATCTTTCTGCCTTTAGGTGTAGTTATCTCTCAGGCTGTGACGAGGCGTCTAAGATCAACGTAGGAACGCTCCACGGCTACCTCTAGTTGTGTGGTTAGTTCAGGTTACTGCAATCCAGTAGGTTCCAGCCTCTCTGGTGTATTGCCGTTTTTGCTTTTTCTCCTCAGCTACCTAAACATAACAGATAGCCCTTGATGTGCCTAAACAGTGGGAATCCCCCACAAGTGACCTCATTTTAGAAACTAGACCCCCTAAGGAACTTATCTAGATCTGTGATGAGCACTTTGAACCCCCAAGTGCTTCACACAAGTTTATAATGTAGAGCCGTAAAGTTAAAAAATCATATTTTTTCCATAAAAATGATCTTTTCACCCCAATTTTTGTTTTCCCAAAACCTCAAAAGTTATTGCGCAATTTATCTTGAGTTCACTGATACCCAATATGTTGGGGTAAACCACTGTTTGGGTGCATGGCAGAGCTTGGAAGGGAAGGAGCGCAGTTTGACTTTTTCAACGCAGAATTGGCTGTATGCCATGTCGCGTTTGGAGAGCCCCTGATGTGCCTAAACAGTGGAAACCCCCCCACAAGTGACACCATTTTGAAAACTAGACCCCGTAAGGAACTTATCTAGATCTGTTGGGAGCACGTTCAACCCCCAAATGTTTCACTAAAGTTTATAATGCCTGGGTGTGAAAACAAAAAAAAATTACACAAAAAATGATTTTTTAGTCCCCAATTTTCCAATTTTTGATTTTTCACAAGGAAATTGGACCCCAAAAGTTGTTGTCCAATTTGTCCTGAGTACACTGATACCCCATATGTGGGGGGGAAATACTGTTTGGGGGCACGGCAGGGCTCGGAAAGGAAGTAATGACATTTTGGAATGCAGACTTTGATGGGTGTCATGTTCAGTTTGCAGAGTTCTTGATGTGCCTAAACAGTGGAAATCCCCCACAAGTGACCCCATTTTGGAAACTAGAGCCTCTAAGGAACTTATCTAGATCTGTGGTGAGCACTTTGAACCCCCAAGTGCTTCACACAAGTTTATAATGCCCGGGCATGAAAATAAAAAATCCTATTTTTTCCCACAAAAATGATCTTGTAGTCACCAATTTTTTATTTTACCAAGGGTAAGGGAGAAATTGGACCCCCAAAAAGTTGTTGTCCAATTTGTACCGAGTACGCTGATACCCTATATGTGGGAGAAAACTACTGTGTGGGCGCACGTTGGGGCTCGGAATAGAAGTAGTGACATTTAGTAATACAGACTTTGATGGAATGGTCTGCGGGTGTCATGTCACGTTTGGAGAGCCCCTGATGTGCTTAAAAAGTGGAAACCCCCACAAGTGACCCCATTATGTAAACTAGACCCCCAAAGGAACTTATCTAGATGTGTGGTGAGCGCTTTGAACCCCCAAGTGCTTCACAGAAGTTTATAACGCCCGGACATGAAAATAAAAAAAATCATATTTTTTCCACAAACAAATCTTTTAGTCCCCAGTTTTTTGTGTTCCCAAGGGTAACAGTAGAAATTGGACCCAAAAAGTTGTTTTCCAATTTGTCCTGAGTACGCTGATACCCTATATGTGGGAGAAAACTACTGTATGGGCACACGTCGGTGCTTGGAAGTGAAGTAGTGACGTTTTGCATTGCAGACTTTGATGGAATGATCTGCGGGTGTCATGTCGCGTGTGGAGAGCCCCTGATGTGCCTAAACCCCCCCAAGTGACCCCATTTTGGAAACTAGTTCCCCAAATGAACTTATTTAGATGTGTGGTGAGAACTTTGAACCCCCAAGTGCTTCACAGAAGTTTATAACGTAGAGCCATAAAAATAATAAATCATATTTTTTCTACAAAAATGATATTTTCGCGCCCAATTTTTTATTTTCCCAAGGGTAACAAAAGAAATTGGACACCAAGAGTTATTGTGCAATTTGTCCTGAGTATGCTGATATCCCATATGTGGGGGTAAACTACTGTTTGGGCGCATGGCAGAGCTCAGAAGGGAAGGAACACCGCTTGACTTTTTTCAACGTAGAATTGGCTGGAATTGAGATCAGATGCCATGTCACATTTGGAGAGCCCCTGATGTGCCTAAACAGTGGAAACCCCCCAATTCTAACTCCAACCCTAACCCCAACACACCCCTAACACTAATCCCAACCCTAATCATAACCCTTACCACAAATCTAACCCTAACACACCGTAACCCTAGTCCCAACCCTAACCCTAACTTTAGCCCCAACCCTAACCCTAACCCTAATGGGAAAATGGAAATAAATACATTTTTTTAATTTTATTATTTTTCCCTAACTAAGGGAGTGATAAAGGGGGTTTGATTTACTATTTATAGCGGGTTTTTATGATTGGCAGCTGTCACACGCTAAAAGACGCTTTTTATTGCAAAAAGTAGTTTTTGCATCATCACATTTTGAGAGCTATAATTTTTCTATATTTTGGCCCACAGAGTCAATTGAGGTCTTATTTTTTGCGGGACGAGGTTACGTTTTTATTGGTACCATTTTTGGGTACATGACATTTTTTGATCGCTTTTTATTATGATTTTTGGGAGGCAGAATGAACAAAAACCAGCAATTCATGAGTTTCTTTTGGGGGAGGGGCGTTTATAGCGTTCCGCGTGTGGTAAAATTGATAATGCAGTTTTATTCTTCGGGTTAGTACGATTACAGCAATACCTCATTTGTATCATTTTTTTATGTTTTTGCGCTTTTATACAATTAAAACGATTATATATAAAAAATAATTATTTTTGCATCGCTTTATTCTGCGAGCTATAACTTTTTTATTGTTTCGCTGATGATGCTGTATGGCAGCTCGTTTTTTGCGGGACAAGATGGCGTTTTCAGCGGTACCATGATTGTTTATATCCGTCTTTTTGATCGTGTGTTATTCCACTTTTTGTTCGGCAGTATGATTATAAATCATAGTTTTTTAAACTTTTTTGTTTTTTAAACAGTCTTATAGTACGGGTCGTTACGGACGTGGCAATACCAAATATGTGTACTTTTATTGTTTTTTTTTACATTAAAGAAGTGAATTTATTGGGGAATATTTTTTTTTTCATTATTTAGGAATTTTTTTTACAAATGTTTATTTTTATTTTTTTTACTTTTTTACTTTGTCCCAGGGTGGGACATCACTGTGTAGGGTCAGATTGCTGGTTTGACAGTGTGCACAGCACTCTGTCACACCAGCGATCGCTCTGGCACTGCTGTAGGCTTCTCAGTGCCTGCTCTCAGCAGGCACTGAGGAAGCCGCCTCCCAGCAGGACACGGTGGCCATCTTGGATCCTGGATACTGCAGTGAGGCGAGTCCCTCGGAACAGCGCGACACATCGTGCTGTTCTGAGAATCTCAGGGGAGCGCGCAGGGAGCCCCCTCCCTGCGCGATGCTCCCCTTTGCCCCCGGTACACCGCGATCATGTGTGATCATGGTGTGCTAGCGGTTAATGTGCCGTGAGCGGTCCGTGACCGATCCTGGCACATAGGGCCGGGTGTCAGCTGTGATAATCAGCTGACAACCGGCGGCGATCAGCTGCGCTCCCCCCGGGAGTGCAGCTGATTGCCTTGGACGTACTATTCCGTCCCTGGGAATTAAGTACCAGGTCACATGGACTGAATATTACGTCCAATGGGATTAAGGGGTTAATGTATTGCAAAAGAAATAGTCTCACTTGTAGTTTCACTTTCTTTTTGTTTCTGTTTCCTGATGCAATGCTAAAATGACTGTGCATTTTCCTTTTACCTCATGTTGTAAGAAGTAAAAGCTTGTTATCCAATGCAGCCTGCTCTGTGAAGTTTTCTAATGCAAAGGTGTGGATTCAGAAGCTGTGCAACAGATGGGCCCTAAATAATTATGAAAAACAGTTGTCAATAATATGATCCAAGGTGGAGGGCAAATGGGGTCTATGGAGATCAGGGTTCTCTCCTGTGATAATGCAACTGTGGCGCAGAATGTTACACGTTAACAAGTATTGGACTAAGATGCCAAGTGCCCACCAGTAACCAATTACAGGGCCCCACTTTTCTGCTACATGCAGATGTGACATTATCCTAAATCACGAATTTCTATAACAAAGAACTGGGTAGATTGTTAAATGAATAAGATGTCGCTTTTGTCTGTATATAGTGATTCAAGTATATTGTGCCAAGTACTGCTCACACAAGTGGGTGATGGCTCACTCTTGCACAGCAGCCCACCAGAGGATTCTCCCTTTCCCCTGTGGGCCAGTCTGAGCTTGACCTCAACTATGGATAAAGGGATTAAAAAAAGCTAGAGAAAGGGAAGAAGGAATAAAGTAATGGCTGGAGCTGAGCCTCCCTCCCCTAGAAAAAGAGGCGTGGGCGGAGGCCAGCATGATGGGGGGTTGGAGGGGTTTACAAAGGGGGAGGAACATGCTAATAAAGGGGGCGGTGGGGGGTTTATAAGGCCAGCTATGGTGTGGCCCCTTTTCAGTTACTGAGTTTGCCCCAACTGTAGTGAACTCACAATGTCCGTGAATTTGGCGCTGGAGCGCCTCAGGAGTGCGGCCTTGTCGCAGCCTCCTGGATGGCTGGAGGCTCAGGTCGCGACCCTTGTTCAGGGGATCCCAGGGCAGTCGGCTGGGCCAGGGAAGCGGGAGAGGCGTCCGAGACGGGTGAGGCCTCCAGAGCGGCTCTCGCCGGATCAGGCTCCTCGGGCCTCGCGTCGGTGCAGGAGCCCCTCACGGTCCCCTCCAGGCGGGGCGCCGTGTGGTGCTCGTGTCAGCAGGCCCCGGCCTGGGAGGAATCCTACTAGCCGGCGAGGCCCTGCGGTGGTAATTACTCCCCCGCCGCGTGATATTCAGGGGGCGGAGCCATTACGCGCTGGGCGGCTTCAACGAGCGGCGTCCTCAGGAGGCCGCAGCAGCGACGGGCCTGCTGCGCGGCCTGCCTCTTGCAGCACATCAGGACCGTCGGCGGCCGACGGGTTGTCTGGGGCACCGGGTCAACAGTCCTTCCCCCCTATAGGCGGGGGGGCTCCAGGTTCGTCGGGGGGTCGCGGTACCAGCGTACCTGCAGTGCGGCCTGCCTTTATTGACGGCACCAGATTTTCGGCGGCTGAGGTATCGGCCGGCAGCCCAGGGCAGCAGGATTCATCCCCCATGCGGTTGGGGGTTACAGGTGTGGCGGGGGGCCGCAGCTGCGGGGTTAATGCTGGGCGGCCTGCCTATGTCGCCGACTCTTTAGCGAATGCCCCGGATGTGTTAGCAGCGGCCTGCGACGTGGCGGGGCTTAGTCAGTCACCCCCCGTGGATAGCGGGAGGGCGTTACATGCGGGTGTCATTGGACACGGTAATGGGACAACATCGGGTGCTACGGCGAACCAGGCATCATCGCTACTTCTGGACCAGCGGGCTGAATCACAAAGCGGTTTTAGGCCTTATTCCCCCGGTTGTCCCGACGGGGCGTCTGGACGTCAGCAACAGGACAGCGGAGTCATCATGTCGGATCATGACAGTGCGGATGCATCCTTGGAGCCAGGTTTCCCGCTGGAGGGCTCACAGCTCCCTCGCAGCCTGGTGAGTATACTTCTGTGTCAAGTGTCTGTCATCCGTTTTTGTCTTCTTCACCGTTGGGGGTAGTTCAGTCGGGGGCTGGTAATAGTGTTGGGGTGGCAGCCGGGGAGGCTGGTGGCATTAGGGAAATGTTAATTGATGTGCGCAATTTGCTGTCGCGATTGGAGAGGGGGTTTGTTACTCCGTCTCCGTTGGCAGCATGGGTGGGGTCGCAGGTTGGGGGGCAGCTGGGTTTGAGCGGATTGGAACAAGAGGGGCCTGGTGCAGAACCTGTGTCTGTGTCGGTGCAGGAAAAGGAGTGTCGAGTACATTTAGACGATAGGGCTCATGGGGAAGTGTATGTTTGTTTTGAGGGCCCCCTTGGGGCGCATTTGAAGAAGGAAGTAAAAGAGCGTATTTGGAAAGATGAGTATGTGGAAATATTCTCGTTATTGCCTTTGGAGAAATTTAATTTGGATAAAAGTAAGAAGGAGGATAGTAAGAAGGAGGAGGAGGAAAAACGGAGGTGGCGTTTAATTCCTCAGACTTTTGTCAATTGGCAGCAGGCGTTTGCCATTTTGGCAAGTGTTATTGGGATAATTGTTCGGCATTATTTTGCTATTTTGACGCCATAGGGGAGGCATACAGGGTGTATGGGGGACAGGCTTGGCTAGGTATGATGAGCAATTTAGACAGAGGAAGGCCGTTCGGCCGGCAATTCGTTGGGATCAGAAGGATATTGGTCTGTGGATGAGAGTTACAGCGCAAAATAAATTTGGGCATTCCTTTCATGGGGGGGCTGGGGGCACCAGCCAAAGTGGCAACAATGCAGGAACGGCGGGTGGAAGTGGTCAAGGGCAAGCCGGTGAGCACAAGTTGGGGGTATGCTGGCAGTTTAACGATAGCCAGTGTAAGTTTGGGGCAAGTTGTAAATTCAAACACATCTGCTCTAACTGTAATGGCGCCTCACATGGAGCGTCTAAGTGCTTTAAAAAAGGGAAGCCGAAATCTGGGAGTGGTAATTCACAAGGGGGTGACTCCAGTGAGTTTGGAAAGGATGGTCCCTTATCTAAATAGATATGTGGACAAGGAGAAGGCGGCATTGTTGTACAATGGTTTTAAGGACGGTTTTGTTATCCCGCATCCCCCGTTTGTCATTCCACAGGTACTTCGGAATTTGCGTTCGGCACTGTTGCATAAGGAGGTTGTGGGGGAAAAACTGGCAAAGGAAGTTTTGTTGGGTCGCATGGCGGGCCCTTTTGTGTCGCCACCTTTTCCTGATTTAGTGGTTTCTCCTTTGGGTGTTGTTCCGAAAAAGGAGCCGAATAAGTTTCGCCTTATTCAGCATCTTTCTTACCCGCGGGGCAGATCCGTGAATGATGGCATTGACCCTGAAATTTGTTCGGTGGTTTATTCCTCTTTTGATGAGGCTGCGCGATGGGTGAGGAAGTGCGGTCATGAGGCCTTTATGGCTAAGACCGATATTGAAACCGCTTTTTGCCTATTACCTGTGCACCCGGATAGCCTGAAGCTGCTGGGCTGTTTTTGGGAAGGCGGGTTTTTTGTCGACAGGTGTCTACCCATGTGGTGTTCTCTGTCATGCACGTATTTTGAAGCGTTCAGTTCCTTTCTGGAGTGGGTGGTGCGGGATGTGTCCGGTTGCGAATCAGTTATTCATTATTTGGACGATTTTTTGTGTGTTGGTCCGGCTGATTCTTTGCGTTGTCATAGGCTTTTGAGAGCAATTGAGTGGGTTGCGGAGCGTTTTGGTGTTCCTTTGGCGCCCGGTAAGACTGAGGGTCCGAGTACATGTTTGTGCTTTTTGGGGATAGTTATCGACACGATGGAATGGGAGTTTAGGTTGCCGGAAGATAAGTTGTCGGCTCTGCGGGCCGAAGTGGGAAGAGCGCGCCGTTTGAAAAAATTGTCATTGCGGGATCTGCAGTCGTTACTAGGGAAGCTAAATTTTGCATGTCGAGTGATGCCGATGGGGAGAGTTTTTCCACGTAGGCTGGCAAGCGCTACGGCAGGGATTAGAGCCCATCATCACTTCATCAGGTTGTCTGGGGAACTTAAGGGGGATCTGGCGGTTTGGGATTCGTTTTTGGAAGGGTATAATGGCCGCTCTTTGGTCATGGCCAAGGTTGTTGAGAACGAGATGTTGGAGTTGTTTACGGATGCGTCAGGCGGTGTTGGTTTTGGAGCATACTTCAAGGGACAGTGGTGTGCATCGCATTGGCCTGGTGAGTGGGTGTCGGCAGGTTTGGTGTGCAATATAACATTGTTGGAGATCTTTCCGATCCTCGTGGCAGTGCATTTGTGGGGGCACGAGTTTCGATACCGTCGTGTGCGTTTTAATTATGATAATATGGGAGTTGTTTGTGCGATTAATGGGCTTACTGCATCTTCTCCCCCTGTTGTTCGAGTGTTGCAACGTTTGGTTTTGTTATGTTTGTCCTTGAATGCGCACGTGACTGCAACGCACGTTCCAGGTGTTAAAAACGACATAGCTGATTCTCTTTCTCGTTCACAGTGGGATCGTTTTCGCTCATTGGCCCCAGAAGCGGAGTTCGAAGGTTTAGCTTGCCCGGAGGAGCTGTGGAAGGTGGTTTACGGGCGGCAGAGTCGCTGATTAGGTTGTCGTTGGCCCCCAAAACTTGGGCGGCTTATCAGGCGGTATGGCTTAAGTGGGAAGAGAGGATTGGAGCTGTTCCAGTTATGGGGCACGGGGTGGATCAGGAAGGGATTTTGTTAGCTTGGTTGGAGCAGGGAGCGATCGATGGATGGTCTGGTGCTAAGGTATCGCGTGTTTTGGCAGCATTATCTTTTGGTTTCCGTCTGCGCGGGACTCGGGATTTGACGAAAACATTTTTGGTACGACAGGCGGCAAAAGGTTTTCGGCGGGAAAAGGGCCTGGGTGATACTAGGCGCCCAGTTTCTTTTGGTTTGTTAGAACGGTTGGGCTTTATTTTGGAATCATTGTGTTCCTCGCGTTTTGAGGTTTTATTGTTTCGCCTAGCCTTTTCGCTTGCATTTTTTGGGGCTTTACGGGTGGGTGAGTTGGTTTCGGGTAATAAACAGATGGCAGGTGGTTTGTTGGCCAAGGACGTGCTATTGACATTGTGTGGGGTTGAATTTTGGTTGCGTAGGTCTAAAACAGATCAGGGGGGCAAGGGCAGGCGTGTCGTTTTGGGTAGTGTACCAGGGTATTCGATGTGTCCGGTGTTGTGTTTGCAACGTTTTTGGGAGCTGGGCCTGAGATCGGGAGGTTCCTTGTTGTGTCATGCTGATGGCGGTAGCCTGTCTCGGAGTCAGTTTAACGCCATTTTCAAGAAGGCCATTCGATCATTGGGTTTGGACGACTCTCGTTTTGGGACTCATTCGTTTCGGATAGGTGCGGCGACGGAAGCGGCAGCTAGGAGTTTGGATTCGTCATCTATCCAGCGTATTGGGGGTTGGAAGTCTAATCGATACCGGAGTTACATTAGGCCTTAATTCTGATGGGGGGGCGTCGGTCTGGTACGGGTGTGGGATGTGTGAGTTTTTGGAGTAGTTTCGGGGAGTTTTTTTGCATGTTAGTATTATTTTTCTCGCCCCTGCTGGTGTGGATTTTCGGTCATTGCTTTGTCCACTGGGGAGCGTTGCGAGCTGTCAGGAATGATGGTCATCAACTGGGATTTCCCAGGTCTATGGCGGTGGTTCGATGGCTCGGCTTTAGGGGAATGCAGTGGAGGAGGGTGTTGCCCGAAATCCATGGTTGCGCCCGTTTGGACCGTGCTCCTGATATCTTAGTACTCCATGTGGGGGGGAATGATCTCACTGTACGACCTTTGCGGGAATTAATAAAGGACATTAAGCAGGACTGCTTGCGGTTGTGGGTGTTATATCCTGGAGTTACCATGGTATGGTCTGAAATTGTTCCACGCAGACATTGGCGGAACATTAGGTCCCTGGCTAGGGTCAATAAGGCCAGGATAAAGGTTAATAGGGCCGTATCTTCTTTTATGGTTCGAAACGGCAGTGTGTCTGTGCGGCATTTTGATCTTGAGAAGGGCGAAGGGGATTTTTGGTTGGCTGACGGGGTCCATCTAAATGCAGTTGGTTCGGACATTTGGGCTCTGGGTATTCAAGAGGGTATAGAAAGGGCCATAGCTTTGCGTGTTTAGGGGGGTCTCGGGCCATTGAGGTTTCAATGGGGCCCTCGTTGTGGCAGTTCAGGGGGTGGGGGGAGTCCTTGAAGTTGTTTGGAGATTGGTTTGGGGGGACTCAGTATAGGGTCTCCTCCGTCTGAATGTAGGTGGATTGTGATCTGGTGAAAGGTGGTGGGGAGTTCCCCACAAGAGTGGGCGGATCCCCAAGTAGCTGGGTGAACAACATACCTCGATTGTTGGTGCTCCCGAGCCTGTGGGGTAACGGCTGGGAGTAAGAGGTTGGGTGTTGTTCACAGCATTTTGGGTCAGTTCACCATGATTTTGGGGCTTCAAGGATTCCCCCCCTAATGTTTATGTATGGTACATTGTTAATATTGTTAATGTTGTTTGTATATTAATAAAGGCTGCTGTGGCCATATACATTCCAAAGATTTATTGTCTCTTGTGTTTTGGTGTATGGGTGACGGGAGAGTTTGATATGGGGAACGGGCTCGGTTGTGGTGAGTCCTGGTTTCCGTACAGGTAAACAACTTGACAATACCAACGTCAAGTAGTGGGGAGTAGCAGGTTCGTAGCTGAGGGAGATTGGAGAAGAGTTTGAGATTTCGACTATTGAGGCTACTAAACAAGTATTTGCATACTAGTCCAATTTAGCTACCTTACTACTGGCTTGCTTTTGACACATCTTCCGTTCTATGTATGCACCTTCCTGGTGATGTACCTTAAAAAGGTTACAACATTTTTGTCAAGGGGGAGAATTTAAATGAAAAAACTTATATAAATGACAAAAAAGGTGAATGTTTTACATACCTGTTAATCAAATTTTCCATAGGTTGTTACATTGTCTTTTTTAGGAAGGGAATACTATAAATTAAGATATTTAACAATGAAGTTCAATTTTGGCACACCTGATTAAATTGTCAAATTGGAGACACATGCACGCCACATAGACATTGAGGGCAAACTTGTGCTGCACTAGTATTAGACTTTTTGACCACCATGTGTATCCTACTTAGTATTTCTGGTCAATTTAATATTTTTCCAGGATTGAAAAATGTGACAAAAAGTTTTTGGAAACGTTTTACTTGTTTAAAAAATGTAGCTGAGAAGCCATTACATCTACTTTTTTAAAACATTTTGCCTCTTCCTACTTCCTAAATAAACAGATAATTTTTGGACAGCTAATAAAAAGTTTTTGTAGTTTATCTGTCACGACTCTTTGTCAGGTGCCCCAGGACTAGGGGTTACTTCCCTGTCCCTAACACTAGGGGCGCCCTAGCTCGTCCTGTTCCCTAGATTACTTCTGATGGTGAAGACTCCGGGGCCACATACCTTGCCTTAGCTCCTGAATCAGCCCTCAGTCTGTACCCTTCCCCCACCCAGGGAAGAGGGGAGAAGTAGTATACCATAATACACCAACCACACTAACAAGGTAATATGAACAGGGTTAAAGGAAAATACCAATCATACAAATATACACACATAAACAAAATAGGGAAATACAAGGGAGTGGAGGATGGGGTTAAACCAAAGTAGGAGAAGAAAGGGAATTAACACACATTCAAAATCTAGCAAGTCACAGATAAATCCAACAAATGCCTCTAGCAACAACCAACAACCTCCAGCCATGCAGCAAAAGCTATCTGTGACAATGAGTGCTAGCCATGGCCCAGATTATATAGGAGATGGGAGTGGCTAACAGTGCACAGCTGAGCCTTAATGCAGGAAAGCTTCCAGGAGCTTTAAACTGAGCCCATAAACCCCTGCACTGCTAAAAGAAGTCTACACTGTTTAACATGAAGGTCAAGTACTTCTAATCAGTGCAGGAAAAATCGAGAAATCAATCACTGCAGTCTTCTGACTCCTCTCTTTCATGGCAAACCTGTGACATAATCATTTTCAAAATAGCAAACATGTTGCAGACCCCCCCAACAAGGATATTTTTTCACTCCTAGTTGGGAAGCATTATTAAAGAAAATAATGAATGCAGCTATTATAATCCAAAATTTGCAAATATGTTACTACTGTACATGTTTTATTTGAGCTGTATTCCAGCTTTATAAAATCATGTTTTGTTTTTGTAAAAGAAACCAAGGCTAAATCTGCAGATATTCTTTGAATGTTCTAAAAAATGTTTCATAGATCAGATGCAGTCACAAAAACCAGACATCCGTAGGTCTCCAGCGCAAGAATAATTCTTGACAGCTAATAATTGTTTATGTTCCACTTGTTTTTGAGGCTACATAGAAACTTTATGGCAGAATCTTGATTTAAATACTGCATCATTCTGCAAGAGGGAAGCACTCTCTCTCATAATAATTGGGGTCCTGTTTATATCTTTTATGTCCTACCTTTATTTGTCTCTTTTAATTGTAACATATAGTCTAAATACATTTTCCTTTTATTCAAATCACCGGTGAAGATGGATGCTTTTGCTTGGAATATAGATTTCCATATAAGCCAATACTTCTTCACTTTCAAAACCATTAACCTGTTACTGCTCCCTAAATAAAGGGATAATTTTTGGACAGCTTGTAAAAAGCTATCACTTCTTGCATAGCAAAGATCAAAGCTTCTAATATACCACAGCAGGAAGGTCGCATCTTGGCGCCGTCCTGGTTGTAAACTGTATATACCCCAGATATGGATTACGGCGTGGGACACAACGATGGACAGGTATGGTGTATTGTTGATTTATTAATTTACTTTTATTACAGGAAATCGAAGACTTTGTGGAATTAGGTGAAGTTGTAAGTATGGTTCAATGAAGAATAATAAAGAAGTCTATGTCTTTATTTCAATAAAATACATTTTTTCTCTGGCTGTCTGTGCTTTATTTACAATTTGACTATGGGATTAGTAATAAGGGTGTCTTATTGATGCCTCCCATTACTAACCCCCCCAACTATTACTACACATGCCACCCCTACAGGGCAGTGGGAAGAGCAAGGCTATGTGCCAGAATTGGTGCAAATAGGTATGAATAATTGAAGCAAATAGTTATGAATAATTATCACTAACTTTGCCTCCGGGAGGGTCGAGTCGGGTTTCGGGCCACCCAACTTTCCCAAAAGTCGAGTCGAACGAAGTAGGCCGACTGACCAAAACAGTCAAGTCGGAGTCAAAAACCTGACTCCAATGCAAGTCAATGGGGAATAAAAGTCGGCAGGGAGTGGAGGACAGTAAACACACCTACAGTGCCCATTTCAATTCCAACGACATCAATTCTTATTACTTAAGCTTGTCAACCTTAATTACTAGTGTTGAGCATTCCGATACTGCAAATATCGGGTATCGGCCGATATTAGCTGTATCGGAATTCCGATTCCGAGTTCCGATATTTTCGTCTTATCTGATACCGGAATCGGGATGTCACTGTCACTGTCAGTGTCCGTCTGTCGGGTCTGTCAGGAGTCAGCGGCACTTACCTGGCAGAAGATCTCCGGCGGTCACGTCCTGGACTGCTTCATGGCCGCCATCCTCTTCTCCCCGGCGGTCACATGCAGTTTCTCGCGATAACTGCAGTGACTGCTGGGTAATCCCGGCCGTAAAGCAGTCAGTCCGATGACGTCACCGCCGGGGAAGCAGGTAATCAGCTGTGCTGCGTTGCAATGACAGGCTCTGCCTGTCATTGCGATGTAGCAGAGCTGGATCGTCGTGGGACTATCGTTATGGACTGCGTCGGACAGGTGGTATACTGTTGGTTTGTTTTTTTTCTTTTTTTACAGGAGATCGATGGCGTCGCAGGAATGAGAGTACAATAAAAGAAATGAAAACTGTGTTGTCTCTTTTATTTCATTAAAATACTTTTTTCTTGCTGTGTCTTTTTTTTAAACATTTAATAACTTTGGGATTAATAATGGATCGGTGTCTTATTGACGCCTCTCCATTATTAACCGGGCTTATTGTCACCGTGCAATCAATGGTGACATTAACCCCTTATTACCCCGCTTGCCACCGCTACAGGGCAAGTGGGAAGAGCCGGGTAAAGTGCCACAATTGGCACATCTTTTGATGCGCCAAATGTGGGGCTGCTGTAGCCTGGTATTATCAGGCTGTTGAGGGCCAAAATCCATGGGCCTTGACAGTCTTTTAATACCAGGCCGCAGCAGTCTGCATTTTACTTGGCTGGTTAACAAAAATAGGGGGGATCCCCACGCCGTTTTTTTTTCGAGGGGATCCCCTATTTTTATTAATCAGCCAAGCTAAGCAGACTGCTGTGGCCTGGTATTATCAGGCTTGCAAGGTCCATGGATATTGGATCCTTACCAGCCTGAAAAACCAGGCCTCAGCGGTCTGCTTCATCTGGCTGGTTAACAAAAATAGGGGGGACCCCACGCTAATTTTTTTCGAGGGGATCCCCTATTTTTGTTAATCAGCCAAGATATGCAGACTGCTGTGGCCTGGTATTATCAGGCTGGCAAGGTCCATGGATCTTGGCTCCTTAACAGCCTGAAAATCCAGGCCTCAGCGGTCTGCTTCATCTGGCTGGTTAACAAAAATAGGGGGGACCCCACGCCAATTTTTTTCAAGGGGATCCCCTATTTTTGTTAATCAGCCAAGATATGCAGACTGCTGTGGCCTGGTATTATCAGGCTGGCAAGGTCCATGGATCTTGGCTCCTTAACAGCCTGAAAATCCAGGCCTCAGCGGTCTGCTTCATCTGGCTGGTTAACAAAAATAGGGGGGACCCCACGCCAATTTTTTTCGAGGGGATCCCCTATTTTTGTTAATCAGCCAAGATATGCAGACTGCTGTGGCCTGGTATTATCAGGCTGGCAAGGTCCATGGATCTTGGCTCCTTAACAGCCTGAAAATCCAGGCCTCAGCGGTCTGCTTCATCTGGCTGGTTAACAAAAATAGGGGGGACCCCACGCCATTTTTTTTTAGAAGGGAACCCCTATTTTTGTTAATCAGTTCCCTCTGACGTCACTGATTGTGTCCCTGGCTGACCTGAAGTGAAAGTGGAAAGCAATCAATTAAGCTTTCCACTTAAGGGCCCGTCTCACATAGCGATATCGCTACCGAGATCGCTGCTGAGTCACTAGTTTTGTGACGCAGCAGCGAGCTCACCAGCGATATCGCTGTGTGTGACATTCAGCGACGATCAGCCCCCCTGCCGGGTATCGCTGATCGTCGCTGAAATGTCAGGACCTTTGATCGCTGGTTTCCCGCCTGTCACATGCAGCGATGCGTGCCTGTCAGAGGGAAACCAGCGATCAAAAAAAGGTCCTGACATTTCTGCGACGATCAGCGATACCCGGCAGGGGGGCTGATCGTCGCTGAATGTCACACACAGCGATATCGCTGGTGAGCTCGCTGCTGCGTCACAAAACTAGTGACTCAGCAGCGATCTCGGTAGCGATATCGCTATGTGAGACGGGCCCTTAAGCGATGTTACCCGCAGTGTCGCTGTCCCAGATCGCTGCCTGAGCTGCCTGTTTGGCAGCTCAGCAGCGATCATGTAGCGATACACCGGCGATCCTGACAAGTGCATATCGTTGTCGGGATCGCTGGTGTATCGTTATGTGACACCCAGCCTTTACTCTCCTGTCAGGCAGGAGAGGAACTCATTCATTTGGGGTTTACTGTGAGGCTGCAGCATTAGCTGCGGTCCCTGCAGTAAACATTAACCCTTTCTGAAGGATTACACCGTGGGACCTGACTGTGCATGGGATAGGTAAGAATAATTTTGCTTTTTTATTTTATTTTTATTACAGGAAATGGTTTTTGCAGTAAAATAAAAGATGGTCAAAAACATGTGTCTTTATTTCATTAAAATGATTTTTAATTAAAGTGTGTGTGTTTTATTTTTATTTCATGCAATAGGATTAATAATTGATAGTTGTCTAATTGACAGCTCTCAATTATTAACCTGGCTTAAGGTCACCTTTCAATAGCAAGGTGGCTTTAACCCCATATTAACCCATTCGCCACCGCTACAGGGCAATGGGAATAGACGGGCAAAGTGCCAGAAAGGGCGAATCTAATTATAGATTTGTCTTTCCTGGGGTGTCTGGGGGCAGATGTTAGTAGCCGGGGGGGGGCAAAAATAATGGTCCCTCTCTGGGCTATTATTATCTGCCCCACTCACTGGCTTTGTCTGTCTGGTTGCGAAAATAGGGCGGGAGCCCACGCATTTTTTTTCAGCAATTTTACACCTCATATATATATATTAACATGTCATTGAATTTGTGACACATATATATATATTATATTTATCATTTTGTAGTTCATACACTTTACATAGTATAATAGCCGCTAATTCAATTGCCGGCTTTGTGAAAAATGCAGAACCCGACATGAAATGACACTTGGTGTACATAGGGTTAACCATGTTTTTTCATGTCCTTTGCTATCTAATTTGCACAAACAATTAAATCAGACTATGTGTGCAAAATTTCACACCTCTAGGGGTTAATTAAAGGTGTAAATTCGTAGCAAAAAAGTCCGTTTTTTTTACAACGAATTTACACCTTTAATTAACCCCTACAGGTGTGAAATTTTGCACACATAGTCTGATTTAATTGTTTGTGCAAATTAGATAGCAAAGGACATGAAAAGAAATGTTTAACCCTATGTACACCAAGTGTCATTTCATGTCGGGTGCTTCTGTCTTTTCACTGAAGCCGGCTTTACCCGGCAATTGAATCAAAGGATATTTTACTATGTAGAAGTGTATAAACTATACATATATGTATATATATATGTCACAATGACATGTATATATATATATATGTATTCTATGTGTGTATATTTAGTGTTTACAAGGAAAGAATGGGTTTTTTTTAGTTGCGATATTTTGTTCCCATAGACTTACATGGGACTTCCGGTATCGGTATCGGGTATCGCCGATATTTTAGTGATATCGGCGATACCATTCCGATTCCGATACTTTAGCATATCGGAAAGTATCGCTCAACTCTATTAATTACTTTATAATAATAGTAACGCATTGAAAACTGGGGGTTATTTGGCTAAAGTTGTAGGGGGGGGCAGGGCTGGCTCCAGGTTTTCGTGGGCCCCGGGCCAAAGAGTCTCAGTGGGCCCCTTTAACACATGTCACAATTCATGATGCTCCGATACGACACAGAAATATATGTATAGTACAATGCCAAATACTTCAATTATTACATTACATGAGTGATATTATTGTAAATTCTACAATAGCTCAAAAAACGGACAGTATAGTCCTCCATACAGTATTATGGGTACCACACAGTGCGCCATACAGAATAATGAGCTCCATATATTGCTCCATACATAATTGGTCCCATATAATGTTCCATACAGTATAGGAATAGCTCCACATAATGCTACAGTAAATGATGGGTCCCATGGATGATGCTCCAGTGTATGATGGGCCTATATAATGCTCCATATATAATGGGCTCCATATGATGCTCCAGTGTATGATGGGCCCCATGGATGATGCTCCAGTGTATGATGGGCCTGTGTAGCCCAGCTGTGACTGGAGCCACATGTTACCATGGAGGATGCACGAAAGGTAAATCCATGATAACCTATAAGCACACAACGCTTCATATTTTCCCTGGTTCCACCAGAGGGAGCCCTTGAGACGACAGTAGTGAGATGAAGGCAGTCTAGCTGAGAGTTAGCTAGTCGTTGGTTTTACCTCAGAACGGAGTTACCTCAGATCAGTTTAGCCGGAGGGCTGAGACAGACAAGCTAGTTACCTCAGAGAGTAGAGAGGGAAAGACTAGCCAAAGAAAGACTTATCTGAAAGCCTGAGGACTTCAGGACTTACTCAGCTTACATCGTGGAGTCCAGTGTAGTGGAAAGGATTGCCACTTAGTCTGGTCAAAGTTGAGTCCACTGAGATTCCCCCAGCGAGCGTTTCAGTAAGTAAGCGTGCCGACGCTTGGAGAGCGGTGAAGAAAAGAAAGCTGACATCTGCTGCTAGTTTGTGCTTATGATAGTGGTGAGAGTAGGACGAAAGGCAGGTGGAAGAAAAAGGAAAAGAGAGTGACCGAGGTCAACCAGCATTAATAGCTTACCTCCACTCTGCACCACCAGACACCGGTTCCACGCTTACCAGCATCTGCACGACTGGTAGGAGACACCGGAGACCCTGGACTTCAAGTCGCAGGGGCCCAGCAGTGCTGATACGTAACTGAGGTTAGGAAGACGGGCGTCTGGCAGGTACCGCCACAGAGACACTGTTCTGTCCACAAGAAGACCTCACCACTTCAGCCGAGCGTAGCTGAAAACACGAGTTAAGCTTTGTTTTATGCAAGTCAGAAACTCACACACATTAAAGGCGCAAGGAGGCCCTACACCTACTCAGTGGATTACTGGACGTGCATCCTCCACCCTGACGGCTTCCCGGGACGTGCCTGCAAATATCACCAGTAAAGGTACAGAAAGAGACTTGCTTGTGTGTGTCTGCATTATTGCTCCTGCACCCCTACACCGCCATATACTCTGAGGAATCAGTCTCGCCTGTGGGAAACTTAACACCTTGCTGCCCCAAACCCTCAGAGGACCTACCCTTCAGCGCTGGTCACCCTGACCAAGAACCACAGGTGGCGTCACGAACATTCTATCATCCCCTGTAAATATCCCCCTTTAGTGAGCGCCCAGAGCAACGGACCGAGCTGCGCTACCCGTGGCATCCCCCAGTGAAGTGAACGGGCTCGGTGCCGAGTACCCCAAAGCCCTGCTACGTGCGACTCAGGCCTATATAATGCTCCATAAATAATGGGCCCCATATAATGCTCCAGTGTATAATGGGCCCCGTATATGATGCTCCAGTGTATGATGGGCCCCATTTATAATGCTCCAGTGTATGATGGGCCCCATATATAATGCTCCAGTGTATAATGGGCCCTATCTATGATGCTCAAGTGTATGATGGGCCCCATATATAATTCTCCAGTGTATAATGCTCCCCATATATTGCTCCAAACATTAAAAAAAAATGAAATACCTCTCCTGGCTGGGCACTGCTCTACTCTGGACTCTTCAGCGTCACCATCTTCCAGCTCTCTGCACTGTGACTGTTCAGGCAGAGGGCGCACACACGTGACGTCATTACGCTCTCTGACCTGAATGTCACTGTCAGGAAACGCGGAAGACTTCACAGTGGTGGAGCAGGGAGAGGTAAGTATTGCAAGTGCTGGGGCCCTGAGCAAGCAGGGGGGTACACTCGTGGGCGCTTGGAACTGGCACAGGGCCCCTCATAGTATGCCGGTGTCTCTGACGGTGAGTGGGCCCCCCCACCTGCTCAGGGCCCCTGCTCTTGCCCGAGTGCACCAGGTGCTGACACCGGCCTTGGGGGGGTACAGCCCAGTTAGGGAGGTGTAAAACCTGGCATATGTTGAGGTGTAGGCTGTACGTTCAGCAGCTGCAAATGGAGGAATTGGAGAAGTCGGAGGAAGAGGAGGCCAAAGCGAGCCATTTTGCTGGCAACCTATGTGTCATCAGGGGAAGGTGGTACAAAATCCTTTGAAACCCAGGCATGGTTCATTTTAATGAAGGTGAGATCACCTACATTTTGGGTCGACAGCTGAGTCCTTCTTTCCGTCAGGATTGATCCAGCAGCAGTGAAGACTCTTTCTGATTGCACACTACCAGTAGGGCAAGCGAGCTCCTGTAAGGCATATTGTGCCAATTAAGGCCAGATGTCCAGTTTACAGGCCCAGTAGTCAAAGGGGAATGAACTGTGAGGGAGAACATCGATAGGGGAGGAGAGGTAATTTTGAACCATAGTTGACAACTGCTGTCTCCTGTCTGTTGCAATCGATTCAGTATTGCCAGTCGTGTGAGTGTTACTCGAGAAATCAGACCACAACATGGTCATGAAACCCCTGTCTCCAACGCCACTTCAGCTGTGTGCACCACGAATACCTCTTCCATGTTTCCCAGTACAGCTCGTGGTTGAACCTGCACCGCTGCTGTGTGCTGGGAATGCCTCTAACAAACGGTTTACCAGAGTTGCTTGTTTGTTCGCCAATATTAGCTCTAGGTTCTCCTGTGGGATGATGTTCTGTAATTTACCTTTATAGCGAGGATCGAGGATGCTGGCCAACCAGTAGTCGTTATCCTTCATAATTTTGGCAATGCGGTGGTCCTTTTTTAGGATCCGCAAGACATAATCACACATGTGGGCCAATGTTCCAGGTGTTAATGAAGCACTGCCAGTGGTGGGTGGATTAGCACTTTCTGTCAAATCCACATCCGTCCATTCACACACAAACTCTGTACTTCACCTTTGCAAGCCAACATTTTCTCTTACCCCTGAGAAGCATCCTCCTCCCCAAAATAATCATCCTCCTCATCCTCCACCTCTTCCTCTTCTTCCTCTACCTCATCCAGGACAGTTCCCTGAGCAGACAATGCCTGACTGTCATCAAGGCTTCCCTCCTCCTCTCCTCTGCTGCAGACGCCTGATCCTTAATGTGCAATAGAGAAATAGTACACCGCACACTTTCATGAATATATGCAAATAAGGAAATATTTATTATATACAAGGGAGCCAATAATAAGGTCAAATAAATGGCGACTAGAAACAAGTGAACGTTTCGACCCTCCTGGGTCTTTTTCAACAGAGTAGCTTAATAACGGTGCAAAGGTATGTAGAAAAGCTTTTCATAACAGTATAAGTATGCTGAAGGTGTATAGAATAGATAACTTGAAAGGTAGACCATATAGGCCATATCTCCTCTCAGGAGAGAGCTGGCAGGGAGCGTCTGAGGTCCTATTATGCCTGATCCTTAATGTGCGTCAAAGTTTGCATGAGCAGACGCATAAGTGGGATGCTCATGCTTATGATGGTGTCGTCTGTGCTTACCAGCCGTGTGCATTCCTCAAAACACTGAAGGACTTTACAGAGGTCTTTCAGCTTTGACCACTGCACACCCGACAACTCCATGTCTGCCCTCAAACTGCTTGCCTGTGTATCCTCCCACAAATGCATTACAGCCTGCCTCTGTTCGCACAGCCTCTCAACCATGTGCATGGTGGAGTTCCACCTTGTTGCAATGTCTATGATTAGGCGGTGCTTGGGGAGGTGGAGTGATCGCTGCAGCCTCTGCATATGACTGGAGTCTACGGGCTAGCGACGGATGTGCGAGCACAGTCTTCGCACCTTATGGAGCAGGGCTGGTAACTCCGGATAATTATTTATGAAGCACTGCACCACC
Source organism: Oophaga sylvatica (assembly GCA_033576555.1). Taxonomy (NCBI): domain Eukaryota; kingdom Metazoa; phylum Chordata; class Amphibia; order Anura; family Dendrobatidae; genus Oophaga; species Oophaga sylvatica. The sequence continues at coordinate 352,532,229 of JARQOD010000003.1, read as the reverse complement.
AGGTTCAAGGTGTGAGCCAGGCAAGGTATGTGGTTGATTATGCCACCTGAGGAAGACGGACTCACTCCGTTGAAACGCGTTGTGGATTCATTGTTTTACCATAATTTTTAATAATTTTAATAAGTGAAGATTGTCATTTACTAAGAAGATTCCTGTCTTTTGCGCCCTGCTGACCGGGTTTTCAAGAATCTTTCTCAATAGTAATCCCACTCGAGGTACCCGGCTGGAGCAGCATTAGATTTCTAAATTGCTTACAACACTTACATCTGGCTGGCGCTCCTACAGACTGTCTATCCCACGTCTCTCAGGCAAGGTATGTGTCTGAGTTTTGCAAGGGCTATGGCCGCCACAAAATTACGTCCGTTATCACTGACTACCTTGCCAGGCTCAAGATGTACTGTAGACTGCCCAGCCATGACTCAGTTTCTCGCTGCAAGTAGTAGGCCAGTACCTCTGAGGTGAGTCTGTTGTCGCCCAACGACATCATCTTTAAAGCAGCCTGTTGACGCTTACCACTAGCTGTTCGATACTGGGACACCTCGTGTGCAACACTGGCAGCTGCGGATGGAGTGTTCATGCGACTGCGCTCTGTTGCCGAGCTTTCGCTTCTGGAGGAGGAGGAGGCGGGTCGAACGGCTATAGTCAACTGTTGCCTATACCGTAGGCTAGGCAGCATTGTCCCACCACCGCTGTCCCCTGTGGACCCTGCATCCACCACATTAACCCAGTGTGTAGTGATGGACACGTAACGGCCCTGGCTATGCCTACCGGCCCATGTATCTGTTGTGAGGTGCACCTTTCCACTCACTGATTGTTTGAGTGCATGGACAATGCGGTCTTTCACATGCAGGTGCAGGGCAGTGATGGCTTTTCTAGAAAAGAAGAGCCAACTGGGTAGGTCATAGTGTGGGACAGCATAGGCCATGAGCTCTCGGAACGCTGCGCTTTCAACCAAATGGAAGGGCATCATCTCTAATGAGATCAGTTTGGCAATGTAGGCGTTCAAAGCCAGTGAGGTTTTGTAGTCCGTCCACACTTGCAAGTGCATGGTGTTTAAATGTCTAAGCATGCAACTGGTATTCAATCTTCGCTTATTTTTCCCTCGGCTAAAGGTCCTTCCGCACTTCTTACAGATAACCTTTGCCTCATCAATAGGATTTGGGTCAAAAAAGTGCCACACTGCACTCTTCCTACTATGGGATAAAATTTCAGGGCTTGCACGCTGTACTAATTTGACCGTCTGACCAAGCTGTCCTGCAACTCTCTTTGTTTTTTAACACGTTTTTGGACTGCTACGGGCCTGCCAGATAACCGCAGCTGCGATGTCGATGCCTGCTGCGGATCTTCCTCCTGTTCTGAGCTATTGCCAGCGGCACCTCTTCCCCCAAAGGATGTCAATCCGGGTCAACAACTGGGTCATCCATCACCTCCTCTTCAATTTCATCTGCACCTTCCTCTGTGTCACCGTGTAAGGTGGTATAGTATGCAGGAAGGGGCACCTGAGTTTCATCAGGGTCAGAATCTGGCTCATATAAACCAGGAGAAAAAAGGAGTGTATAGGTTACTGAAAATACAAAGTCTTTTATTCAATAACAATGTGTATCTGTACATAAAAGTCATAAAGGACATATAACACAGGTGGCAGCAGAAATTACATCAAATGCATTGCAAATCACAGTATATAGGACCCCACATATATCCAGACCCGAGCCAAACCATACCCACAATGAGATTAGTGGGCACAGAAAAAATTGTTTATGAGAATAATAGTTTTATGAGACAAATTGCCTATATAACCAATATTAAGTAACATGGATGGCTCATCCAACTGGAGGAGAGAGATGAAAAGGCAAGAAAAACAACAAGGGGAGCTGCAGAAAAATCAATAAGGTATATATGCCTAAATATCTAAGCACAATGTATGCCCAGTTAACACCTCTCCCAAATGTTTTAATAAAGTGCTAATAGTGCCAATAAATAACAAAGGAGCTACAGAAAAATTAGTCAGGTGATGCCTGAGTATATAGGCACAATGCATGCCAAGTAAATACCTCTCCTTTGCTGTGAGCCAATGTTATAGAAAAGTGCTAGTAATACCAATAAACATCGCCATCCCCCACTGGATATAATGAGGTCAGAGATCGTAGAACCTGATATAGATGCGAAAAGGCAGGAAAAACAACGAAGGGAGCTACAGAAAAATCAATAAGGTATATATGCCTAAATATATAAGCACAATGCATGCCAAGAAAACACCTCTCCCTTTGCTGTGCACAAATGTTTTAATAAAGTGCTAGTAGTGCCAATAAACAGTGAGGGGAGCTACAAAAAATTAATTACACCGAAATTATGAGACTAGTGTCATATTGTGGATTGATATGAGCCACAAAGTCCTTCAAAGTGAAACTGTTCTGTATCTAATGTACAATTTGCTCTTGAAAATTAGAACATGCCTTCTATGATGCTTGCATTAAAAAATCGATTGGCCAGATATGTACGGACTCAGGATGACCGGGCTGCGGGTACCTGTGCTGCGCCTGGTCTGGAAATGTCAAGGCTGCGTCCCCTGTTTCCGGGGAACTGACAGGCCCCATTATCCAGGAAGAGGGGGCGTGTTTTGACAGGGAACCTGGCTGGAAGCTGAGTGAAAAAAACATGCAGAGCAGGAGTGAGTCCCCAGCTGTCAGCATGTGAGCAGCAAGGGGGGCAGTGCACTACGCAACCGAAGGGCCGGCACTGCCACAAATTGCAACGGACAGACCCCGTGATGTAGAGGCAGGGGGGCCAGCTTAAGAGAAAGTGGGCATGACAGTAGAGATTTTTGGCGTAGACAAGCAGCGCATAGGAGGCTGAGCAGCGTGCTCTGTCCTTAGAGCACTAGCGCCACAAAAGACTCCCACCACTAACAGCAGTACTGCCAGAGAGCGAGCGCTGTGTGCTCAGTGACCGCCAGAGAGCGAGGCACCGAGCGCTCCATGACCGTGAGTACACCGAATGTGCGCAGTAGAGAGAGTCAGTTCATGCCACGTATTCAGCTTTGCTAACCAATAATTATAAGGCACAGAGGAATGACAGAGGAATTTTGTACGGTCAGCAAGGTACTCCCTCAGCATCTTCCCAAACTTTGCACTCCTTGTGAGAGTACCCCGCGCCTCAGGGCCAGGGCGATGGGAGGGTCTGAGAAAACTCTCCCAGAAATTTGCCAGTGTTCCACTGCCTCTCCTGCATTGCAGTTGTGTCTCTCTCACCTGTACTCCATGCTTTGTCAAAGAACTGTGTCTGTGACCTCTGCTGCCAGCGTTTTCAGATGGGAATTTTTTAATAATTCCGCAAGAAGGGCCCTCTGGTCCTCCAACATTTTAGTACACCTGTCTGCCTCTGGAATAAGAGACATAAAGTTCTCCTTGTAGCATAGGTCTATAAGTGTCACCAATCATTATTGCCTGTTACCCAAAATTTTGAGAACACAAGGGTGATGGGAAAGGCAACATAACATAAACTCAGCCATGCGTGCAAAACTGTTAACAGTCAATACTTCCATGTCCTCACCAAGAGGATGACTGACCATGCTCTCCTCCTCCTCCTTGTCCTCAGGCCTCCACAACTGTCAACTAACCTCAGTACTATCATTGTAAATGCATCATTGTAAATACATCATTGTAAATACACCCCTGTAGTTTTTATCTCCTCCACCTCATTGTAGATTGTAAGTTGTCATGAGCAGGATTGTTTTTTTTTGGTTTAACTATTGTTATCGTTGATACTTAGTGTAGATTGTAAGCTGTCACAAGCAGGGTAGTTTTATTTCTGTTTAATTATTGTATTATTGTTATCATTATTACTTAGTGTAGATTGCAAGCTGTCACGAGCAGGGTTGTTTTAGTTCTGTTTAATTATTGTATTATTGTTATCGTTGTTACTTAAGGCTGGGTCTCACATAGCGATACACCAGCGATCCCGACAACGATCAGGATCGCTTGTGTATCGCTACATTATCGCTGCTGAGCTGCCAAACAGGCAGCTCAGGCAGCGATCAGTACAAGCGACACTGGGGGTAACATCGCTTAGTTACCCGCAGTGTACATTGGATACCAGCGCCCTGATGCAGGGAGCTGGTAACCAAGGTACACATCGGGTTTCCAGGTGCTGCGCGGTGCCTGGAAACCCACTGTGTACCTTGGTTACCAGCTCCCTCCTTCAGGGAGCTGGTATCCAAGGTACACAGCGGGTTTCTAGGCACAGCCCCGCGCCTGGAAACCCGCTGTGTACCTTGGTTACCAGCGGATCGCTGGTCTCCCGCCTGTCACACGCAGCGATGCGTGCCTGTCAGCGGGAGACCAGCGATTAAAAAAATGTCCTGGCCTTTCAGCGACGATCAGCGATACCCAGCAGGGGGGCTGATCGTCGCTGAATGTCACACACAGCGATATCGCAGGGGAGATCGCTGTTGCGTCACAAAACTAGTGACTCAGCAGCGATCTCGCTAGCGATATCGCTATGTGAGACGGGGGCTTTAGTGTATATTGTAAGCTGTTACGAGCAGGGTCGTTTTATTTTTGGTTAATTATTGTTATCGTTGTTACTTTGGACTGTTGTATTTGAAACTGTTAAACTGTAAATAGGTTGGCGCTATATAAATAAATATAAATCTTTGACAAACGCCGACCTTGCGAATACACATGTAATAGAATAGTCCCCAAACATCCATATGCATGGTATCAGAAAAAGGGGACAGGAGGAGCAAACTCCCACAATATAAATACTGCAAACAAAAGAAGAAGCATGCTGCCCCATAAATAATGAAAGAAATGAAAGAAAGCATAAATCATGCAAAGAATACAAACTTTATTGAAAACCATTAAAATCATGCAAAAATGTTATAGGTATCGGTAAATGACACTAAAGGACATGCGCAGCAGTAAACATTAAATAGCTGCACTTAGTGTAGCACAAAGAATGTGTCCATCATGTATAGGGGCAATGTAACCAAGCAAATATCCTACCTATACCAAAGGTTGGGAGGAAAATGCAATGCTTATGACTTGATAAGTCTTACTCTATTGGGATAATTTTACCCATGCCGAAAAAACAGGGGAACATTGTCCCCAATCTATTGCACATATGCCCGAAACAAAGTCTAGATACATATAACTAGCTACAACTGGTGCTTACTGTGGTACACCAAAGGGGGTCTTGATGGATGGGAGATATATTTCTCCTAGCAGACTGGAGTTTGGTCAGGATTTTCCCTGATCTCAAGGTCCTGTGATGAGGTCATAGTCACGTGATCAGGTCAACTGATGTGTACCTCACCTAAGGGTGTGGACTAGGCCTATAAAACAAGGAGCTGTTGTAGTAGGTGGGTGTGGAAGGAAGGAGTTTGGGCTGGAGTCAGCCTGGAAGATTGTTTTTGTTACAGTGTGTCAGTGTGCACCAGGAAGCGAGTACCAGACCACCCGGAATGACACCTGGCGGTCTCTGCTGACCTGCAGCCGCTTAGTTAAGCCTGTCCCGAGAAAGGGTGAGTCTGGGACCAGTGGTTCTCCAAACTGGAGTGATTTATGTTCTGTTTTGATTTTGTTATCTGGACTTTTTGTGGAACCCGTTATTAAAACCACTGAACTTTGAACTAGAAGCCTGTGTGTGTTTGCCTCATTACTGCGGCCCGGCCCCTGCCTACCAGAGCGGATCCCTACAATTGGTGGCTTGAATGCGGACATACGCTGTGAGGTCAGGCTGTTTTTTCTCTGCATGACAGTAAATGTCCTGGGTGAAGAAAGTGACGCAAAACCCGGTGGATAACTGTCCGGAGATGGAGAGCACAGTAAAAATGCTTGTGGAGGCCATGCGACAGCAGCAGCTGGCTATACAGCAGCAACAGCAGGCTATGCAGCAGCAGCAGGCTACACAGCAGCAACAGCAGGCTATACAGCAGCAGGCTATGCAGCAGCAGCAGGCTATACAGCAGCAACAGCAGGCTATACAGCAGCAGGCTATGGAGCGGCAACAGGAAACCAACAATCTACTGATGCAGCACATCACAGCGCCGCAGACAGCAGGAGCTGCCCCGGGACGTCAGGATGTCCGGAAAGCGGTACGCGCAGCGATTCCGAAAATGGAAAAGTCAGATGACGTTGAAGTGTACCTGGAGATGTTTGAAGGCGTGGCTGAGAGGGAGAGACTACCCCGGGACCAGTGGGCAGAAATCGTGGCTCCGTTTTTGGCTCCAGGACCCGCAAAAGCCTATAGGGACCTACCCCCCGAGCAACAGAGAGACTATGAGATCGTCAAGGGTGAGATACTTGCACGTCTTGGGGTAAATGTTTTGGTCCGGGCCCAGCGGGTACACCAGTGGAAGTTTTCCCCTTCCGAGCCAGCTCGGTCCCAGTACTATGATTTGATACACCTGGTAGATAAATGGTTGCAGTCGGAGGTGTTGTCACCCAGCGCTATGCTGGATAGGATAGTAACTGATAAATTCTGGAGAACTTTGCCCCACACCCTGCAAACCTGGGTTGAACAGGCAGCCCCTACTGATGGCCTCCAGATGGTAGACCTCATTGAAAGATATGGGGCTACCAAGGAGATACAGGGAGAGACTACCCGGAAGGTACCGAGTAAATTCCCCAAACCTTCACCCACAGCTCGGCGAGCAGAGACTCGGAAGGCCGCCCAGGACGGGTCAGGGGATGAAAGGGGCCCCATAATCTGTTGGCGGTGCCAAGAACCAGGACATATGAGAGCTGATTGCCCCCACCTGACTGAGCCCATGGACACCAACTTTGGGTACTATCAGTCTCACTATGCAGAACACATGTGTGCAGTGGGCAAACCAGAGGGACCCAATATGAACCATTTGTGTAAAGTGGAGGTGGAGGGTAACCCTGCTGTGGCTCTACTGGACTCAGGGAGTCTCGTGACCCTAATACGAGCCAGCCACGTCCAAATCAGCGAGTATACTGGTCGGAAAATGGGTGTGTTGTGTATACATGGGGACTTAAAACATTATCCTACCGCCCTGGTGATGATAAACACGCCAGCGGGAAGGAGGTGCCACGAGGTGGGGGTTGTGGTTAATTTGCATTATGAGGTAATAATGGGGAGAGATTTTCCGTTATTTTCTGTGCTTTGGCCTGTAATTTCCCCTCCCACAGAACAGTCGTCGGCACCAGTGGCAACCAGGTTGCATTCTCCAGAAATCGGGCATGAACCTGGTGGCCCAGAGGAAGATGTGCTGGCGGTAGGAGTACCTTTACCTTCGGTGGAGGAGGAAAACCCCTCTCCTATAGAAGTGTTAGCTGGGGAGATGGAAGATTTGCCACCGGGACCAGAATTGTCGGACTTAAAGGTGGCAGGTTACAATTTTGGTACGGTGCAACTCCGGGACCCTAAGTTGTCTCGAGCCCGGGAAAATGTACTGGTTGTCAATGGGGAACCCCAACACCCCGGGGCAGCTACAGTATTTCCCCGATTCGAGCTGAACCAAGATTTGCTGTATCGGGTTGAAAAAATACATGGGGAAATTGTCGAGCAATTGCTGGTACCGCAGTCATATCGGAGGTTGGTAATGGACTTAGCGCATGCGCATGTACTAGGGGGACATTTGGGCCAAAAGAAAACCCTAGACAAAATTCTACAACGGTTTTACTGGCTAGGGGTCTATGAAGAAGTTAAACGGTATTGTAACTCTTGTCCCGTGTGCCAGGTAACCAGTCCGCAGCCTCATTTTCGGAGTCCCTTGGTGCCATTACCAATTATAGAGGTCCCGTTTGAGAGAATAGCCATGGATCTGGTGGGGCCGGTTAATAAATCAGCAAGGGGTCACCAACACATCCTCGTAGTTCTAGATTAAGCTACCAGGTATCCTGAGGCTATTCCCTTGCGACACACCTCGGCCAAACTGATCGCAAAAGAACTCATGAGTATGTTCTCTCGGGTGGGAATCCCTCAAGAAATCTTAACAGATCAGGGGACCCCCTTTATGTCAAAAATCATGAAGGAACTCTGCCACTTGTTAAGTGTTAAACAGTTGCGCACATCGGTCTATCATCCCCAAACAGACGGTTTGGTATAAAGGTTCAATAAAACCCTGAAGAACATGTTGAAAAAAGCAGTCTCTAAAGATGGTAAGGACTGGGATCTCTTGTTGCCATACCTGATGTTTGCAGTGCGGGAGGTGCCCCAGGCATCTACGGGGTTCTCGCCCTTTGAGCTATTATATGGCAGACATCTCCTTGGCTTACTCGATATAGCTAAAGAGGCCTGGGAAAACCAACCAACTCCCCACAAAAGTGTGATAGAACATGTGGTCAAAATGCAAGAGAGAATGGAGACAGTCCTACCATTAGTCCGAGAACATATGGAAGCAGCACAAAGGTCACAGAGGCAGGTCTATAACCGTGAGGCACGGGTAAGGTCCTTCAACCCTGGGGATCGGGTGTTGGTACTTGTGCCTACAGTGGATAGTAAGTTACTTGCAAGGTGGCAGGAACCCTACGAGATTATGGAGAAGGTGGGTCCCGTAAACTATAAAGTACACCAACCAGGGCGGAGAAAGCCAGAACAGGTATACCATGTGAATCTGCTCAAACCATGGAAAGACAGAGACCCACTTGGTGAGGATTGTCCACGGCCTGCATTTCCAGTAGAGAAGGCTTCCTTGCCTCAGGAGAAGGCAAGAGAAGTCCTCTCCGCCGTCAAAATAGCAGACACTTTGTCACCCAGACAAGTTCAGGAAGTCCGAGAGTTTGTTAGCCGAAATACCGATGTTTTTTCGGAACTCCCTGGTCGTACCTCCCTAATCCAACATGACATTGTCACGGAGCCGCAGGCCAAAGTCCGATTAAAGCCATATCGGGTGCCTGAGGCCCGGCGACAAGCCATCTCGGAAGAGGTCAAGAAGATGCTGCAGTTAGGGGTCGTTGAAGAGTCCCAGAGTGAGTGGGCCAGCCCAATAGTCCTAATACCAAAGCCAGATGGGACACTAAGGTTCTGTAATGACTTCAGAAAACTGAATGAAATTTCTAAGTTTGATGCTTACTCCATGCCCCAGATCGATGAGTTAATAGACCGGTTTGGGCAGGCCCGGTATTTTTCAGTCATTGACCTCACAAAAGGGTATTGGCAGGTGCCCCTAACAAAAGCAGCGAGAGAGAAAACGGCTTTTGTAACACCCGAGGGACTGTTCCAGTATATAGTCCTACCCTTCGGGTTGCATGGCGCTCCAGCGACATTCCAGAGGTTAATGGACGTTGTTCTTCGTCCTCATCGCCGATATGCCGCGGCCTACCTGGACGATATTGTGGTGTACAGTACAGACTGGGAAAGTCACTTAGCCAAGGTACAGGCGGTGATAGATTCTCTGAGACAAGCAGGGCTAACTGCCAACCCAAAGAAGTGTTCCATAGGGTTGGAGGAAGCTCGGTACCTGGGGTATGTGATTGGGAGAGGAGTTATCAAACCCCAACTAAACAAAGTGGAGGCAATCCAAAACTGGCCCCGCCCCCTCACCACAAAACAAGTGAAAGGGTTTTTGGGGTTAGTGGGATATTACCGGCGGTTTATTCCCAATTTTGCAACCCTGTCGGCGCCGTTAACTGACTGCCTAAAAGGGAGGAAGTCAGTAATGGTGCGATGGAATGATCAGGTTGAAGAAGCGTTTGTAAAACTAAAAGGGGCACTATGTGGGTCACCAGTTCTGATCACACCCGACTTCAAAAGAGAATTCATTGTCCAGACTGATGCGTCAGAGGTAGGTCTGGGTGCCGTGTTGTCTCAGGAGGTTAACGGGGAGGAGCATCCCATTAGTTTCCTGAGTCGAAAGCTTACTCCAGCTGAAACCAGATACAGTATTGTAGAGAGAGAGTGCCTGTGTTATGTTACGGTAGCTGAGGAGTGCAGGTAAAAAAGGAAATACACCAGAGCAGTTGGAATCTATGAGATTGCAGTACCCTGACTAACCACCGCAACTAGAGGCAGCCGTGGAGCGTTCCTACGTTGGTCCTAGACGCCTCGTCACAGCCTGAGAAACTAACTACACCTAAAGATAGAAATAGGAAAGCTATCTGCCCCGGAGCAGAACCCCAAAGATAATAGAAAGCCCCCAAACATATAATGGCGGTTAGACAAGAGGAAATACAGACACAGAAAGAAAATAGTATGAGCAAACGCTGGGGCCCAAACTAACTAAATAGAAAAGGATAGGAAGGGTACTTACTGCAATCTCAGAAAACCCTGAAAAAACACCAACTCTACTAATTTCAAAATCACCTGAGATCACACGACCTCTACCACCTAAATTAGTTCTCTGGTGTAACAAAAACAAAACAGCAGCCACTGAAAAAAAACTGGAAAAAGCAAAAGTACAAAACACAGTGGCTGGACTAAACTGAGAGGGCAAAAGCCCCCGGAGGGGACCCTGAAGGCCCCCACAGAAGTGCAGGACAAAATGCAAAAATATAGCAAAAACACAAAAAAAGAAATTGTCTTATCTGATAGCAGGAGATGCAGACACGACACAGCAGGCTACAAGGGAAACTGGAAAGAAGGATTCAGACCAGAACAATTGATCACCGGCAACCCTGATGGGAATATGACTCCCTTATATAAGACCAATCAGTAACACCTGATTCCCAGTCCTCACAATCCTCACTAGTACCGCTTGTAACCACCAGAGGGAGCCTCTGCTCAGAACTCATCTCAAACCCATTCACAACAGTACCCCCCCTTGAGGAGGGGTCACCGAACCCTCATTTGAGCAACCAGGTCGGTCAGGATGAGTTCTATGATACGCACAGGATAAGTCTCCTAGCATGGATGTCCGAAGCAAACACCCAAGAATTGTCTTCCTGACCATAACCTCTCCATTTAACCAAATACTGGAGTCTTCGTCTAGAAAAACGAGAATCCAATATTTTCTCAACCACATACTCCAGATTGCCCTCAGCCAAAACAGGGTCAGGAGGCACAGCAGCAGGAACCACTGGCTCAACAAACCTCTTCAACAAGGACTTGTGGAACACGTTATGGATCTTAAATGTCCCTGGAAGAAGCAAACGAAAAGAAACAGGATTAATAATCTCCATGATCTTATAAGGTCCAATGAACCTAGGCTTAAATTTAGGAGATGCTACTCTCATAGGAATATTCTTTGAGGACAACCAGACCAAGTCCCCCACTTTAAACCGAGGACCATCAGTCCTATGCCGGTTAGCAAACCGCTGGGCCTTCTCCTGAGAGAGGGACAACCTCTCCACTACCTGGTCCCAAATCTGCTGCATACGCTCAACAACAGAGTCAACACCTGGACAGACAGAAGCCTCCGTCTGTCCTGAAGAAAATCGAGGGTGAAACCCAGAATTACAGAAAAACGGAGACATCAAAGTGGCAGAGCTAGCCCTATTATTAAGAGCAAACTCAGCCAAAGGCAAAAAAGAGACCCAGTCATCCTGATCAGCAGACACAAAGCATCTTAGATAAGTCTCCAATGTCTGGTTTGTTCTCTCAGTTTGACCATTGGTCTGAGGATGAAATGCCGAGGAGAAAGACAATTGAAAACCCAGTTTAGAACAAAAAGTCCTCCAAAATCTGGAAACAAACTGGACTCCTCTGTCAGACACAATGTTCTCAGGAATGCCGTGTAAACGAACCACGTGCTGAAGGAACAACGGCACCAATTCAGAGGAGGAAGGCAACTTAGGTAAAGGCACAAGATGTATCATTTTGGAAAACCTATCACAAATTACCCAGATGGTGGTCATTCTCTGAGAAACAGGAAGATCGGAAATGAAATCCATAGAGATATGGGTCCATGGTCTCTTGGGCACAGGCAATGGCATCAACAAACCACTAGAGCGAGAGCAAGGCTTGGAGCGAGAGCAAGTCCCGCAGGACTGCACAAATTCCCTGACATCGCGAGACAAGGTAGGCCACCAAAAGGACCGACTAACCAAGTCTCTGGTACCAAAAATTCCAGGATGCCCAGCCAATGCGGAACAATGAATCTCAGACATCACACTCTTTTTCCATTGGTCCGGGACAAACAATTTTCCAACAGGGCAGCGCTCGGGCCTATCCTCCTGACACCCCTCCAGAGCAAGTCTCAAATTGGGCGAGATGGCGGAAAGAACTACACCCTCCTTCAAAATAACAGAGGGATCAGATAGCTCAGGAGAGTCCGCAAGGAAACTCCTCGAGAGGGCATCCGCCTTAACATTCTTAGTGCCAGGAAGAAAGGAAACCACAAAATTAAAACGTGTGAAAAACAAGGCCCACCTGGCCTGTCTAGGATTGAGTCGCTTGGCAGATTCCAGATAGACCAGATTCTTATGGTCCGTAAGGACCACCACCTGATGTTTGGCTCCCTCCAGCCAATGTCTCCACTCTTCAAAAGCCCACTTCATGGCCAATAACTCCCGATTACCCACGTCATAATTACGTTCAGTAGGAGAAAATTTTCGAGAGAAAAAGGCACAAGGGTTACTTTTAGAGGTCTCTGGATCTTTTTGGGACAAAACGGCACCTGCCCCAATTTCAGAGGCATCAACCTCCACCTGAAATGGCAGAGAAACATCAGGCTGCCGTAGAACAGGAGCAGAAGTGAATCTCTGCTTAAGTTCCTGAAACGCAGAGACTGCCTCAGGAGGCCAATTCACCACATCAGAACCCTTTCTGGTCAAATCAGTTAATGGTTTAACAATAACCGAGAAATTACCAATAAATTTACGATAAAAATTGGCAAAACCCAAAAATCTCTGAAGAGCCTTTAATGAAGTAGGTTGGACCCAATCACAGATGGCCTGAACCTTGACCGGGTCCATTTCAATAACAGATGGGGACAAAATGAATCCCAGAAATGAGATCTTCTGTACGCCAAAAAGACACTTTGATCCCTTCACATACAGAGCATTCTCTCTCAAAATCTGGAATACAGTTCGAACATGTTTCACATGAGAGTCCCAGTCATTAGAAAAAATCAAGATATCATCCAAATAAACAATCAGAAACTTGTCCACAAAATCCCTGAAAATGTCATTCATGAAGGACTGGAAGACGGAAGGAGCATTAGTGAGCCCAAAGGGCATCACAAGGTACTCAAAATGCCCTTCAGGGGTGTTAAATGCCGTCTTCCATTCATCCCCGTGCTTAATGCGAATAAGGTTATACGCCCCCTGAGGTCAAGCTTGGTAAACCAAGTAGCGTTTTTCACCCTGGAAAACAGGTCAGAAATCAAGGGTAACGGGTATTGATATTTCACAGTAATATTGTTCAAGAGACGATAATCAATACACGGTCTTAATGAACCATCTTTTTTGGCCACAAAGAAAAAACCGGCACCTAAGGGTGAAGAGGATGGTCTGATATGACCCTTCTCCAATGATTCCTTGATATAAGACCGCATAGCGTCATGTTCAGGTACAGACAAGTTAAAAAGGCGACCTTTAGGGAATTTACTACCTGGCACTAATTCAATAGCGCAGTCATAGCTCCTATGGGGAGGTAAGGATGCAGATTTACTTTCGCTAAACACATCAGAAAAATCAAACAAAAAGTCAGGAACATCCTCAGCCTGGGGGGAGGCAAAAAAACAGGAGTATTGGTATTAACACATTGGCAGCCCCAACTGGTTACAGACACAGATTTCCAATCCAAAACAGGATTATGAGACTGTAACCAAGGGAAACCCAGCACGATAATGTCATACAGATTATATAGAACCAAAAATTTGCAGCACTCCTGGTGATCAGGTTCTACCCTCATTATCACCTGAGTAGAAAACTGAGGTTATTCTCAGCCAAAGGGGTAGAATCGATCCCCAGTAGGGGAATAGACTTCTGTAGGGGTATCAAGGGAAACCCACAACGTTTAGCAAAATCATAATCCATCAGGTTAATAGCTGCTCCAGAATCAACGAAAGCCTGAGCAGAAAATGAGGACAGAGAGCATATCAGAGTGACAGTTAATAAAAACTTAGTCTGAACACTACCCAAGACAACTGAGCGTGCAAAATGTCTTCCCCGCTTAGGGCAGACTGAAATAGCATGAGAGGCATCACCACAGTAGAAACATAACCCATTGCGCTTTCGAAACTCATGACGCTGTGCCCCAGACACCACTCCATCACACTGCATGGGCTCAGCAGCTGGCTCACAAGGCAACACCACTCCACGCATACTTCTCCGCTCACGCAAACGTCTGTCAATTTGAATCGCTAATGACATAGAATCATTGAGACCAGAGGGGACAGGGAATCCCACCATAACATCCTTTACATTATCCGACAGACCCTTCCGGAAAAGGGCCGCCAAAGCGTCGTCATTCCACTTGGTCAGGACTGCCCACCTACGGAATCTCTGACAGTATAACTCAGCGTCATCAAGCCCCTGATTTAATGCCAACAAGGCTTTTTCAGCTTGATCAGTGACATTAGGCTCATCGTACAATAACCCCAAAGCCTGAAAAAATGCATCAACATCACTCAAAACAGGATCCCCAGGTATCAGGGAAAAAGCCCAATCCTGAGGATCGCCGCGCAGGAGAGAGATGATAATTTGAACCTGCTGCGCTGCGTTTCCTGAGGACTTAGATTTTAAGGCAAGAAACAATTTACAATTATTTTTGAAATTCTGAAACTTAGCTCGATCCCCTAAAAACAAATCTGGCATGGGGATCCTAGGTTCCACAACAGGCAACCTAGCAAGATATGCAGCAATACTCTGAACCTCAGTGGCAAGCTGATCCACACGGCCAGACAACTGTGCAAACTCCATTGGGAGAAAAGATCCTCCCCAGCACCCAGAGATACAGAGGGAAAAAAAAAAAAAAAATGCAACAAACAGAAAAATATCTCTGACAACTTTTCTTCCTTCAAAATATTTTTTCCCTTCTGTGAGTACCATACAATTTTTAAGGCCGGTGATACTGTTATGTTACGGTAGCTGAGGAGTGCAGGTAAAAAAGGAAATACACCAGAGCAGTTGGAATCTATGAGATTGCAGTACCCTGACTAACCACCGCAACTAGAGGCAGCCGTGGAGCGTTCCTACGTTGGTCCTAGACGCCTCGTCACAGCCTGAGAAACTAACTACACCTAAAGATAGAAATAGGAAAGCTATCTGCCCCGGAGCAGAACCCCAAAGATAATAGAAAGCCCCCAAACATATAATGGCGGTTAGACAAGAGGAAATACAGACACAGAAAGAAAATAGTATGAGCAAACGCTGGGGCCCAAACTAACTAAATAGAAAAGGATAGGAAGGGTACTTACTGCAATCTCAGAAAACCCTGAAAAAACACCAACTCTACTAATTTCAAAATCACCTGAGATCACACGACCTCTACCACCTAAATTAGTTCTCTGGTGTAACAAAAACAAAACAGCAGCCACTGAAAAAAAACTGGAAAAAGCAAAAGTACAAAACACAGTGGCTGGACTAAACTGAGAGGGCAAAAGCCCCCGGAGGGGACCCTGAAGGCCCCCACAGAAGTGCAGGACAAAATGCAAAAATATAGCAAAAACACAAAAAAAGAAATTGTCTTATCTGATAGCAGGAGATGCAGACACGACACAGCAGGCTACAAGGGAAACTGGAAAGAAGGATTCAGACCAGAACAATTGATCACCGGCAACCCTGATGGGAAAATGACTCCCTTATATAAGACCAATCAGTAACACCTGATTCCCAGTCCTCACAATCCTCACTAGTACCGCTTGTAACCACCAGAGGGAGCCTCTGCTCAGAACTCATCTCAAACCCATTCACAACAGCCTGGCCATCAAGTGGGCACTGGAGTCATTGCGCTATTATCTGTTGGGGAGAACATTTCGGTTGGTAACTGATCATTCCCCTCTGACTTGGATGAGTCAAGCCAAAGAGAGAAATGCACGAGTCACCAGGTGGTTTCTGTCCCTGCAAAATTTCAAATTTTCAGTAGAACATCGGGCAGGCAAATTACAGGGGAATGCAGATGCACTGTCCAGAGTTCACTGTATGTCATGTGTCCACCCTCCTAAGGTTGAACAAAGGGGGGAGGTATGTGGTACACCAAAGGGGGTCTTGATGTATGGGAGATATATTTCTCCTAGCAGACTGGAGTTTGGTCAGGATTTTCCCTGATCTCAAGGACCTGTGATAAGGTCATAGTCACGTGATCAGGTCAGCTGATGTGTACCTCACCTGAGGGTTTGGACTAGGCCTATAAAACAAGGAGCTGTTGTAGTAGGTGGGTGTGGAGGGAAGGAGTTTGGGCTGGAGTCAGCCTGGAAGATTGTTTTTGTACAGTGTGTCAGTGTGCACCAGGAAGCGAGTACCAGACCACCCGGAATGGCACCTGGCGGTCTCTGCTGACCTGCAGCCGCTTAGTTAAGCCTGTCCCGAGAAAGGTTGAGTCTGGGACCAGTGGTTCTCCAAACTGGAGTGATTTATGTTCTGTTTTGATTTTGTTATCTGGACTTTTTGTGGAACCCGTTATTAAAACCACCGAACTTTCAACTAGAAGCCTGTGTGTTTGCCTCATTACTGCGGCAAGGCCCCTGCCTACCTGAGCAGATCCCTACATTACCCACGTGGGAACTACCGTGCACATCCTCGGGGGGCTGTGTGGATTGCTGCATGTGTGACATATTAAATACCCCACTCGCACCTGTACAG
>JARQOD010000003.1:352413530-352515480 GCA_033576555.1 Oophaga sylvatica | reverse complement strand
GTGTCCATGGTTAGGTTCACTTTCCCAGTAACAGCATTGTTGAGAGCCCGGGTAATATTGTGGGACATGTGCTTTCTTGTGTAATGCGTGCCGGCAGACCGAGACAAATTGTGGCAGCTGGGGACCGAGTACCTTGTGACAGTCACCGCAGTCAGGTTGCGGAAAGCTTCCGTCTCCCAAGAGCCTAAAATGCAACATTTCGAACGCAATCAAATGAGAAATGTGTGAATTTAGTACTGTGGCCTGTGTTGTGTTGGCTGCGTATTTCGCGCTTGCATTCCAAGGACTGGGTATAGACAACTAAACGCTGTGCTGGGACAAGGACGTGGATGTGCTTGTTGATTGTGCTAGTTAAGTTTGTGTGCAACTACAGATGCAGGGCAGGAGGGGATTGGCTTGCACGCACAACAGCGGAAGAAGCAGTGGTATGACCCGCAGACACTGTTCATGGAGCCTGGTTTTCGGCCAACAAAGTCGAGTGCTTTCCTGCCGTATACCTGATCATGCTTGTGGTGGTTAGGCTGGTAGTTTTGCTATCCCTGCTGATGTGGATATGGCCGGTGGTGCAAATGGCCTTTTTGGGGTTATTGGCAGAGTCTTTAAAAATCCACCAGACTGTTACGGGGACATTCAGTGTCTTCATCTTCCACACCACCTCCTCACCTCGACCTTTGTCTTTCGATGTTCCCCAAGGCTGTTATAGGACCCTACTCTTCTCCATCTACACCTTCGGCCTGGGACAGCTCATCTAATGGCACGGTTTGCAATATCATCAGTACGCCGATGACACAAAGATCTACCTCTCTGTACCTGACATCACTTCCTTACTAACCAAAATCACACGTCGTCCCGCTATTTCATCCTTCTTTTCTGCTCACTTTCAAAAAGTGGACATGGACAAAACGGAATACATCATCTTCAACCATCTCACGCTGAGTAGACATGAGAGCTGTGTATGCATCATTCGGTACCACTTTAGTAAGAGGGAAAGTTTGCCCAAGAGAAAATAAATTTCCAGACATTCACGGCTTTTTTTGAACATTGTTTGCAGCTGTGATCTTCATCTTCTTGGTGGGGATGTGGTAAAGTTCAAAATCGTCATCAATACCATCATCGTCCATATCTTGTAAAGAGGAAATCTGGTGTTTCCCAGGGTTGTGGTTATCTTCGTTTAGTGGCATTCCTTTAACAGTGTTCGCTCCACTAGAACAAATAATTTTCATCTGTGACATTTGGATGTTATTGGTAATATGTATGGCTGAGGATGAAGAACCTTGTGCCACGGGTGTTGATACAGTAGCTACGGACGGTGAACTCCTCTTTAAACTTAAGGCTGGGTCTCACATAGCGATACACCAGCGATCCCGACAATGATCAGGATCGCTGGTGTATCGCTACATTATCGCTGCTGAGCTGCCAAACAGGCAGCGATCAGTACAAGCGACACTGCGGGTAACATCGCTTAGTTACCCGCAGTGTACCTTGGATGCCAGCGCCCTGATGCAGGGAGCTGGTAACCAAGGTACACAGCGGGTTTCCAGGCGCTGCGCGGTGCCTGGAAACCCGCTGTGTACCTTGGTTACCAGCTACCTGCATCAGGGAGCTGGTATCCAAGGTACACAGCGGGTTTCTAGGCACAGCCCCGCGCCTGGAAACCCGCTGTGTACCTTGGTTACCAGCAGATCGCTGGTCTCCCGCCTGTCACACGCAGCGATGCCTGCCTGTCAGCGGGAGACCAGCGATCAAAAAAATGTCCTGACATTTCAGCGACGATCAGCGATACCCAGCAGGGGGGCTGATCGTCGCTGAATGTCACACACAGCGATATCGCTGGTGAGCTCGCTGCTGCGTCACAAAACTAGTGACTCAGCACCGATCTCGCTAGCGATATCGCTATGTGAGACGGGGGCTTTAGTTTTTCACGAGCATTGATTTGTTTGTTTAGTTTTCCTTCAACACTGATCTGCTTTCTCTAATTCAGCAGTTCATGAACATGTTGCACTTTGCCCTTACAAATACGTGAGTCTTTGGCAACATATTTTTTACTGGCATTTTTCATGCTGAGCTTCACACACGCATCTGTTACACCGATCTTCTGACAGGCATGAAATACATTTTGGTAATTGGTGATGGGCAGGCTAAACGACTAATTATTGTAGGCTGTATCCTGGATCTCATACCTCCCATAGCCACCGCTGTTATTAATCCTGTATGTTACCATTCTTGTCATCACCATGCCCCTTTTCTTGATCACTTCATCCAACGATTCGTCAGCCATATTTTTACTAAAAACCTGCACCTTCCCAGCTCAACTGTGTAGGAAACCACGTTACTGTTTTTCAAGGTGTTTATGATGCCCCTAAAAAAAAAAAATTACACACTATGTTGATATGTACCCCCCAGGGGGAAATGTTTGACAGTCCATAAACCAAGTGTATGGGCATTCCAATTATAGGTGAACCGCTCCTTTGTAATGTGAAAATTTTTTTATGAAACACTCCTCCTCGTTTCTTCCAAGGGGGGTTGTGGTGCGTGCAAATTAGAGCCAGGCTTTGCATTCACTTCATGGACAAACTTTATGGTAATTAAAAAAAAGAAAAACAGAATGGAAACTTTTGTTTCATGTGGCCATCCAGTACGTGGTTTCGAAGGTTATTGGGGTGCATGTAACATTGGTGCAGGGCAGGCCTTGCATTCAGTGCATAAGCAAACAGTATGGGAGACACACTTTCTTCTAATGGGAACAATTTTGTCCTGAAGCTCTCAAGTACGTCTGCTGTTATTGGGGTGCGTGTTTCTTTGGGGCAGACCAGGCCTTGCATTCGATGCAACATTTTTTCAGGAGGCCCTGGGTGAGTCCTAATTTTTGGCAGACCAGCCACTCACTGCATAGGCAATTACAGTATAGTAGACCCACTGTTTAATGGCCCTTTAAGAAGAATAATGCCACCTGATACCCCTCTAAAAAAAGGCTCTGTGACTTTAAGAGTCCCTCCTTCATAAATGAAACGAGATGTGTCTGCTTATGTGTTACATAACACATGGCAGCTACGGTTGTTAAACGTTACTATGAAATTACCCAGTGAATGCATTTGTATTGGTTGAAAGCAATGCTAAAGTTGAAAAACGCATCAAAAACACTGCGTGTGAACATAGCCCAAGTGGTGAAGGAACATTTTTGTTTGGGGTTAGTTATTTTGCCTTATATACAAGTCATTACCCTGGAAAGAATGGTCCTTAACGTATTTCCCAGCAAAATCCATTTTGGTTTCGCTTTTGTATGTTTTTTTGGTGCGCCTGTAAAAATGGCGTGAAACTCTGACAACATTGTTTACAGCTGTGACCTAGAAGTCAAAAATGCTTCCAGGGATCATGATGTTCCCGTGTCATTTGAGCAGTGTTTCAAACATTTTCATACGGTTTTAGACCTTAAAAGGACCCTCGGGGGATCGCGGTAAAAACGCTCGGGTCTCCCATAGATTTACATTGGGCTCATTGCCTGTTTGAGTACCTGAGTATTACAAACTGCTCTAACCGAGCAACGAGCACCCGAGCATTTTAATGCTCTCCCATCACTAGACAAGACACATAAATTAAAACTATATACTGTACGACGAGAGACAAGATAAAATAAATGAAGGTGGAGGAATAAAGTGCCAAAATTATTATGTAAATATACAGTACAGACCAAAAGTTTGGACACACCTTCTCATTTATAGATTTTTCTGTATTTTCATGGCTATGAAAATTGTAAATTCACACTGAAGGCATCAAAACTATTAATTAACACTTGTGGAATTATATACTTAACAAAAAAGTGTGAAACAACTGAAAATATGTCTTATCTTCTAGGTTCTTCAAAGTAGCCACCTTTTGCTTTGATGACTGCTTTGCACACTCTTGGCATTCTCTTGATGAGCTTCAAGAGGAAGTCACCGGAAATGGTCTTCCAACAATCTTGAAGGAGTTCCCAGAGATGCTTAGCACTTGTTGGCCCTTTTGCCTTCACTCTGCAGTCCAGCTCACCCCAAACCATTTTGATTGGGTTCAGGTCTGGTGACTGTGGAGGCCAGGTCATCTGGAGTAGCACCCCATCACTCTCCTTCTTGGTCAAATAGCCCTTACACAGCCTGGAGGTGTGTTTGTGGTCATTGTCCTGTTGAAAAAAAAATGATGGTCCAACTAAATGCAAACCGGATGGAATAGTATACCGCTGCAAGATGATGTGGTAGCCATGCTGGTTCAGTATGCCTTCAATTTTGAATAAATCCCCAACAGTGTCAACAGCAAAGCACCCCCACACCATCACACCTCCTCCTCTATGCTTCACGGTGGGAACCAGGCATGTAGAGTCCATCCGTTCACCTTTTCTGCATTGCACAAAGAAACGGTGGTTGGAACCAAAGATCTCAAATTTGGACTCATCAGACCAAAGCACAGATTTCCACTGGTCTAATGTCCATTCCTTGTGTTCTTTAGCCCATACAAGTCTCTTCTGCTTGTTGCCTGTCCTTAGCAGTGGTTTCCTAGCAGCTATTTAACCATGAAGGCCTGCTGTACAAAGTCTCCTCTTAACAGTTGTTGTAGAGATGTGTCTGCTGCTAGAACTCTGTGTGGCATTGACCTGGTCTCTAATCTGAGCTGCTGTACACCTGGGATCTCTGAGGCTGGTGACTCGGATAAACTTATCCTCAGAAGCAGAGGTGACTCTTGGTCTTCCTTTCCTGAGGCGGTCCTCATGTAAGCCAGTTTCTTTGTAGCGCTTGATGGTTTTTGCAACTGCACTTGGTGACACTTTCAAAGTTTTCCCAATTTTTCGGACTGACTGACCTTCATTTCTTAAAGTAATGATGGCCACTTGTTTTTCTTTACTTAGCTGCTTTTTTCTTGCCATAATAAAAATTCTAACAGTCTATCCAGTAGGACTATCAGCTGTGTATCCACCAGACTTCTGCACAACACAACTGATGGTCGCAACCCCATTTATAAGGCCAGAAATCCTACTTATTAAACCTGACAGGGCACGCCTGTGAAGTGAAAACCATTTCCGGTGACTACCTCTTGAAGCTCATCAAGAGAATGCCAAGAGTGTGCAAAGCAGTCATCAAAGCAAAAGGTGGCTACTTTGAATAACCTAGAATATAAGACATATTTTCAGTTGTTTCACACTTTTTTGTTAAGTATATAATTCCACAAGTGTTAATTCATAGTTTTGATGCCTTCAGTGTGAATTTACAATTTTCATAGCCATGAAAATACAGAAAAATCTATAAATGAGAAGGTGTGTCCAAACTTTTGGTCTGTACTGTAGTTCAATTGTTAGTGAATAATGGAATACCAAGAATAAACGAACTAAAAGTATACGAGATTTATAAATAAAGGATCACATCAATGTAAAAATAATAAAAGGACTCCAAACTAATGTTGAGCGATACTGCTCGATATCTAAAAATATCGGATCGGAATGGTATCGCCGATATCACTAAATATCGTCGATATCCGATTCCGATACCGGAAGTCCAATGTAAGTCTATGGGAACCAAATATCGACATTAAAAAAAACCATTCTTGCCTTGTTGGTTAATTGTACATGAAGGAAAACAACAAAGACTAATGTAGAATGTATTGGGGAGGTTGAGGAGACAATAAAGGCATACATGTTTAACCCAATGCATTGGAATAGCATTAATATATTTTTTTTTGGAAATACGTTTGGATTGACTAACAAATTGACAATGTTGTTAACCTTTTTTCTATTTTGGCAAATATGTATGTTTCACAACTTCCATGCTCTTCACCTTTTTAACTTTTGCCAGTGCCACACTTTTTCCTTCATAATCTTCAGCAGCAGCATCATCTTTCTCATCAAATTATTCTTCATCTTCACCTTCTTAATCTTCTTCTTAAACTTCTTGCTATTCATGTTTTTGTTTACATTACTCATATTGTTATTATTAAACTAATTAATCTTCTTCATATTCAAATTCTTCATCTTCTTCCTCTTCATCTTCTTCATCATATTTTTATTTGTGACAGAGATTCCTGTACTTGTAATCTGTAAAAGTATGAATTGTTCATCCTTCCGTTCTTGCTGTCACAAAAGATTTAAATTACAACAGTATTTGTCCGTGTTCAGTTTAGCCTGCAGCAGCAGGCATTTTCCAGGGGCACCACGAGGAGGAACGGACTCACCCCCATACACTGCTTATTCTTCTTCTGCTTAGAATTTAGAGCATATATTTTGCTCTTCATTTTGGTCTTATACTTCATGTTCTTCTGCTTTTTGATCTTCTGCTTATTGTTCTTCTGTCTCTTGTTCTGTATCTTGTAGTTTGTCTTAACCTTCTTTGTCCTGTTGGTGATCTTCTTCTGGTAATCTTTTATTTTTTCTTTGTGATGGTGTTCAGGCTGGTTGGCTTCATGCTCGTCATCCTTGTTGTCGTCATCTTCTTCTGGGTGGTCTTTAAGGTCGTCTAATTTCCGAGAACCAGCTGACGTTACTGGAACCCTGACGGGTATCAGATGGAGCAAGAGACAATGGAAGTAACGAGAACCAGCTGACTGTGCTGGAACCCGAAGGGGCAGCAGAAGGAAAAGAGGCAATGTCACAACCGAGTACCAGCTGACGTTACTGTGACACGGTTACTAAGCAGGAGGTACCTGTGCTCCAAAGCACTACCAAGGACCAGCAGACGTTGGTGGAACTCGGATACGGAGATGGAGGCACCTAGGCCAAAGGCACTGGGGAGAACCAGTTGACGGTACTGGACCCCGGACGGGTAGCAGAAGGAAAAGAGGCAATGTCACAACCGAGTACCAGCTGACGTTACTGTGACACGGTTACTAAGCAGGAGGTACCTGTGCTCCAAAGCACTACCAAGGACCAGCAGACGTTGGTGGAACTCGGATACGGAGATGGAGGCACCTAGGCCAAAGGCACTGGGGAGAACCAGTTGACGGTACTGGACCCCGGACGGGTAGCAGAAGGAAAAGAGGCAATGTCACAACCGAGTACCAGCTGACGTTACTGTGACACGGTTACTAAGCAGGAGGTACCTGTGCTCCAAAGCACTACCAAAGACCAGCAGACGTTGGTGGAACTCGGATACGGAGATGGAGGCACCTAGGCCAAAGGCACTGGGGAGAACCAGTTGACGGTACTGGATCCCGGACGGGTAGCAGAAGGAAAAGAGGCAATGTCACAACCGAGTACCAGCTGACGTTACTGTGACACGGTTACTAAGCAGGAGGTACCTGTGCTCCAAAGCACTACCAAGGACCAGCAGACGTTGGTGGAACTCGGATACGGAGATGGAGGCACCTAGGCCAAACGCACTGGGAGAACCAGTTGACGGTACTGGACCCCGGACGGGTAGAAGAACGCACCCATGAAAATGTAAGTTGACAGGACGCAAGCCGTCCGCAGTTACCGAATCACACAGTCCTACAGTGGGTGCTTGTCCTATTGTCACAATGGAAACCGCCTTTATTTACATATCCCACAGCACACATAGGAATCACCTAAACTGCAGGCACCATAGAGTCGGCTAACCCGAATGCAACACGACAGCACAACTTATTGGAGGATAATTGACGTTCACACTGCCAGGAAACAGCTGTCGTGCTGTAACCAGGCTGGCCATGAGTCAGTACCCCTGCCAATTACTTACGAGCAACAAATGGCGGTGTTGTAGCCCAGGGAGTAGAGTTCAGGTGGTAGAAAGATGAACATAACAGGAGACATGGAAAACGTTGCCAAACAGTTATTTAATCTGAAAACGGACAGGCAAATTCAGGTGAGATCCATGCCTTGTTCATTTTCAGAAAAGTAAGCCGGTCTACATTCTCTGAGGATAGTCGCATGCGACGGTCTGTTACTACACCACCTGCAGCACTAAAGACACGCTCAGATAATACACTGGCAGCAGGGCAAGCCAGCACCTCCAATGCATACTGGCTAAGCTCTGGCCATGTATCCAACTTAGAGACCCAAAATTTGAAAGGGGAAGAGGCATCTGGGAGTACACTTAGAGGGAAAGCCAAGTAGTCTGTCACCATCTTACGGAAACGTTTCTTCCTGGTGACTGGAGCCGTCTCGGATGGTGTAGACCTTGCTGGCGCTGTCACAAAACTTTGCCACATTTGTAATATACAGCTCTTGCCCTGTGCAGAGGCACTGCTTCTGCTCCCTCTTGTTGTAGAGGTGTCTACACTGCCTCGACGCACAGAGCTGCTTTGTAAAGCAGTAGCAGCAGCAGCAGCTCTCTCGGCTGGAATGTACAACAGTATGGATTGCACCAGTGTGTCTTGGTACTCCTGCATTTTACGGTCCCGGTTCACCGGTGTGATGAGGGTTTGTAAGTTGTCCCGGTAGCGAGGGTCTAGGAGGGTGTACACCCAATAATCTGACGTGGTGAGAATGTGGGCGATGCGGCGGTCGTTTCTCAGGCACTGAAGCATGAAATCAACCATGTGCTGCAGACTCCCAACTGGCCAACAAAGGCTGTCCTCTGGAAGAGGCGTCATCTCTGCCTCCTCTGCATCACCCCACCCTCGCTCTACATACTGACTAGAGCGTTGTGTACCTCCCTCTGTAGGGATTTCTTCCTCCTCCATTGACTCCTCCTCCTCCTCATCCTCCTCACAAAGTGAGCCCTGCCCAGCCCTTTGTGAAGAACCACGTTGCGCTGACTGTCCTGAAGGTAATTGAATTTGTGACTCCTCATCCTCCACCTCTTCCAAAACCTCTTCCTTTAGTGCTTTCAGTGATTTCTGAAGCAGGCAGATAAGGGGGACAGTCATGCTGACTAGTGCATCATCTGCACTCGCCATCCGCGTTGAGACATCAAACGCACGCAAAACGTCGCAGATGTCCTTCATAGAGGCCCACTCAGTAGTGGTGAAGTGTGAACGGCGCAAATTGCGAGTTGATTGCGCCTGTTGCAGCTGATACTCCATTACTGCTGGCTGCTGCTCACACAACCGCTCCAACATATGTAACGTGGAATTCCACCTGGTGGGTACGTCACATATGATGCGATGTTCAGGAAGGCGAAATCTGACTTGCAGAGCTGCAATGCGCGATCTGGCCATGCTGGAACGTCGCAAGTGAGCGCACTCTAGGCGGACCTTGTGCAGCAGTGCATCAAGATCCGGATAGTCCCTCAAAAAACTCTGCACGACCAAGTTGAGCACATGTGCCAGACATGGTATGTGAGTGAGGTTGCCAAGGCCCAGAGCTGCCACCAGATTTCGGCCATTGTCACACACTACCAAGCCTGGCTGGAGATTAGCTGACAAAAACCACACGTCGCTCTCCTGCTTGATGGCATCCCAGAGCTCCTGCGCTGTGTGGCTTCGATTCCCCATGGAAATTAATTTCAGGACGGCCTGTTGACGTTTGGCCACGGCTGTGCTCATATCGGTCGCAACAGGTAAGCGTTCACGGGTCCATGTGGAGGTATACCGTGACGGCTCGTGCAGCGATGATTCTGAGGAACTGGAGTAGGAGGAGGAATCAATGTGTACAGACTGGATTCCTGCAATCCTTGGAGTTGGCAGAACACGTACAGCGCCACTGGCAAGATCTGTACCCGGCTCCACAACATTGACCCAATGGGCAGTGAGGGAAAGGTATCGTCCCTGGCCATGGGTACTGGTCCACGCATCGGTGGTCAGGTGGACCCTGCTACTGACGGCGTTTAGTAGCGCATGTTTAATGTTTCCCTCTACATGTTTTTGCAGAGCAGGGACAGCTTGCCTGCTGAAATAAAATCGGCTTGGCACATTATATTGTGGGACTGCCAATGCCATAAAGTTCCTGAAACTGTCAGTCTCCACCAGCCTGAATGACAGCATTTCAAGGGACAGGAGTTTTGCAATGCCAGCATTCAGAGCCTGTGCTCGTGGATGGTTTGCCGAGTATGGCCGTCTTTTATCCCATGCCTGTGGTACCGATGGCTGTTTTTTGTTCTGGGAGTGTGACGATGACTGTGAACTTGCTGCTGTGGGTGGAATAACAGTTTGTCTATGGACAACAGTGACCGAGGTTCTTCCATGGAGATCCTGTGAGGAAGCCGAACCAGGTGTGTGTGAGCTGGAGGTAGAGGCTCCAACACGACCTGAAGATGTAGGTGCTGCTGTAGGTTGGCCTACATCTCCAGTGTGTCTTTGTAACTCAGCTACGTGCTTTGTCCGTACATGTTTCCACATATTTGTGGTATTCAAGTTACTGATATTTTTACCTCTTTTAACTTTTTGCTTACACAGCTTGCATTGAACATAGCAAATATCATCTACAAGTCTGTCAAAAAAGGACCACGCAGTGCAAGTCATGGGAGCGCCAATTTTGACATTTCTAAGAGAACTGCTCCCAACAGGTGCCAAACTGGAGGCTACAGGCAAGCGAGTCTGCAGCCTACCTCTCCCTCCTCGTTGTACCGTTGGGACAATCTCTTCCTCAGAGCTGCTCCCACCACCTTCCTGTTGCTCACGCCATGTTGGGTCTCGGACTTCATCATCTCCACTACCCTCTTCCAACACCTGCTGCTGTTGGATGGTCTGGGCAGCACCATGCTCCACAAAACCTGGCACCTGAGTCTCATCATCATCATAAGATGCGTTCTGCGGTGTGCTGTCCATCAGCACTGGCTCACCCGCCTCTTCAGATTGAGAGAGACACAGCTGTTGCGCATCACTGCATACTCCCTCTTCTTCAAATTGCAGAATGCTGCTTGCCTGTGCCCGTGTTTGCGAGCCAACAGATTCTGAGAACAGAAGCAGAGACTCAGCTGGCTCCTGTACAGAACTCTCTGACTGCCTGGGCAATTTGACAGGCGGTGAACAGACAGATGGTTGCTCAACAGTGTTGTGTTCCTGAGAGGAGGTGGAAGGAATTGAAGTCGATGCATTGGCTGCCATCCAACCAACAACGGCTTCAATTTGTTCTTCCCGCAGCAGGGGGGCACGCCGAGCTCCTACCAAAGTGCGCATAAAGGAACACTCATGGGTAAAACTGGTGGATGCTGTGTCACTGAGGGCGGCAGCAGCCACCGAATCCCCACGTCCTCTCCCTGCTGAAACTCCACGGCCACGACCACGTGCCTTACTCACTGACTTCTTCATCTTGGTAGATTGATAAAGAAAGTCAGAAAAGTTATAAGGCCTAAGTGTGGTTATTACGCAGAGACTGAAGTGAACACTGAAACACAACTGTTCACAATCTGTGAAAGGCTACTCCTTTGTCTACTTCTATAGTGTTTGCAACCAATGTATTGGATACGGATGGAAGCGCGTCACACTAATAGTTAAATTGCATGGAGCTGCAAGAATTACACTGAAGGAAAAAAAAAGAGTCTGTGAGTGACACGTGCAGATGCCTACAGACAGCGTTGCATGCAGAGCAAACTGCAGCGTCACTTACACTCACACACACACCTTGCAGAGCTGTTAATACAACACTGCAGGCAAAAGGAAGCTTTACACAGCGGTTGGTGCTAGCCTGCCTACAGCACAGTACACTAAATCGCAATCTCTAACTGTCCCTCAGAGTCAGCACAGCAGCGTTCTGTCCCTTACTGAATTCACAGCACAGTGACGCTAAAATGGCGGCGGCGCCTTTTATAGTGCATTCTGACATCATTTCAGCATCCAATCACAGCCATGCCATTAGTTAACATGACCGCAGCAGTACAGGATGTGCCCACACTTCTTAGGATTCCTCATTGGCTGACTAAAATCACATTGCCTCTCAAAGAATTATGGGAACTTCCGATTCCGGTATACGATATATGGAAAATATCGAAACTAAGTATCGAAAAGCCGATAGAGCTAATATCGGCCGATACCCGATACTTGCGGTATCGTATCGCTCAACACTACTCCAAACCCATAATATCGAGGTTCACTGCTTATCCTCCACGTCACCCTCCAACACACGTTTCGCAATGCTTCCTCAGAGAGACTCTCAAGCCACTTGAGGCAGCATTTAGTTCTGTATAATAAATAGACAAGTCTGCTTCCACACTAATATGTCACCGGTTAATTTCCAGTTTGCTGATAAATCAGGGCTGATCTTAGGAGTAAGTTTATTTTAAGGCTTTTGGTCATTAAATAAATTAAATGCATAACAATTTATAAACTATGTAACACCACATAAAAAAATCTCCAAGTCTTCAATAAACAAAAAATGATAATCGAATAACTTATTATTCCAAATGTCAATCTATTTTTTTTGTAATAAATTTTTAAGGTAAAGCTTTTACTTTAGGAGTATGTAAATGGAATATGAAGGTATGCATTAGGAGTATACCCAGAAATGCAAAATCCGAATGCCTCACCCTCTGCATCATTATATCCGCCATTTCAATTTTAGGTCCATAGTTCTGCGTAAAATTTATTTCACAATAAATCTGTGCAGTAGGACTGCTATATAACTAGTAATTGCTTCAATGGAAGCTGTATAATTCTTTATGCAGTATGCTTTCCAGACAGCAGCTACGGCAAAAGGTATCACTTTACTAACAGACCCTTTCTCTGCATCGGCCTTATAGGATTCATATTAAAGGGAATATGTCAGCATCCTTTTGTTATGTAATCTAAGATCAGCATGATATAGAGGCACAGCCCCTGATTCCAGCAATGTGGCACTTACTAGGCTGTATTTTGCTGTTTCAAAAAAAATCGATGTTTTATCAACAGGAGATTGTCCTCCCAGTCCAATTCCACCCCCACCACTGATTGACAGCTTTGCATTGAAAGCTGCAATTAGTGCTGTGAGCGGGGTTATGCACAGCTCAGCATTCTGAGATTTGCGGTAAAGAAAGTTATGATTGTAACACAACTGGTGCACCCAGGAAACCAAATGATACATTGCAGGAATCAGGGTCTCTGTCCCTACATCGTGCTGTACCATTGTATCTCTCCTATTCCCCTATTTACCATTGCTTTCCTCAACGTAGTACAAGTTCTTCTTTTTATGTGTTTGCTAATTCTTAATTTGAGATTTATATTAATTCCATTCAATTGGACTTGTCTTGCTCTAATCCGTCACATCCATTTTATGTTGCCTTTAGCTGGGTAACTTTAGTTTATGATAAATTTTGAGCAGAGCCCTCTTCACGTCATTATTTCGTAGACTGTATATAAAAGGGTTTAACAATGGGGCAATAACTGTATACATAACAGCAACCAAACGGTCCTGGCTCGAGGAACTGGACTCAGGTTTTAAATACATGAACATAACAGACCCATAAAATACTGTAACAACTGTGAAGTGGGATGAACAAGTAGAAAAAGCCTTCCTTCTTCCAGAGGTGGAATAAATACTTATGATGGCTGCTATGATATAGCTGTAGGATATTACTATGAATATAAATGAAACGACCACCACGCAAACACTAATCATTAATATAACAATCTGATTCATCCTGGTGTCGGCACAGGCCACTTGAAGTATGAGCGGAATATCACAGAAAATATGGTTTATCCTATTAGGCCCACAGAACGGTAACATAAAGGTGATGACTGTGTGTATAAGAAAGTTCGTTGAACCAACAAGGTAGGATCCAACTATCAGCCAAATATTAACTGTCTGCTTCATAATGACACTATGCAAGAGCCGATGACATATGGCAACATATCGATCGTGGGCCATGGCCGCTAACACGTAACATTCAGTCCCACCACAAAGACCAAAAGTGTAGACTTGTACCATGCAGCCATGGAAGGAGATGGTTTTCTGTTCAGCTAATGATTTGGCCAACATTTTCGGAATATTGATAGAGATGTAGCATATCTCAAGATGAAAAGTGTCCAAGAAAAAAATACATAGGTGTATGAAGGTTTGCACTTAGCATGAAAGCACAAATTATAGAAAAGTTTCCAAGTACGGTAATGATATAGATAATTAAAAACACTATGAAAATTAAAAGCTGGAACTCGGGAACATCGGAAAGGCCGGTAAGAATGAATTCTGATACTCTTGTAAAGATTCTACAATCCATTTACAGTTTTACAAATATATTTTCCGTTATGATCTGTGCATAAAAATATCATATTACTTTAAACAGCTATTATAAAAAAAAAATTGAAGAAGGTGGCTGCCAAGTTTTGGGTACCTGTGGTCCCGATGGCAGATATATGGTAAGGCAGTCAGCTGGCTCAATGCTGGAGGGAGTACCATATTTTTTCGGACCATATGACGCACTTTTTTCCCCCAAAATTTTTGGGAAAATGGGGGTGCGTGTTATGGTCACAACATACCTAAAAATCCGGTGGCGGCGGCGGTCCTGATGCTCTGTGGTGCGGTGGTGTCCGGGCTCTATGATGTGGCGGCAGCGGGGCTCTGTGCTGCGTGGGGGGCTCCGCCGGCATTTCATCATAGCCTGAAAGCCCCCCGCAGCTCTGTTGCGGAGATGGGGAGGTTGCCGAGACGCGGAGCAAAGATGGCCGCCAGGGGTCTCCAGAAAGATGGCAGCGCATACTGAAATTCAAATCTCGGTGTCAGTGGTCTCATTCTTACTTAATCATGACAGATTGATCTCCAGCCATGTCCTCATCAACACCCACACCTGTGTTAATGGAGCAATCACTGAAAAGAGGTTAGCTGGTCCTTTTAAGGCAGGGCTGCAATGATGTTGAAATGTGTTTTGGGGGATAAAGTTAATTTTCTAGCCAAATATTGACTTTGCAAGTAATTGCTGTTAAGCTGATCACTCTTTATAACATTCTGGAGTATATGCAAATTGCCATTAGAAAAAGTGAAGCAGTAGACTTTGTAAAAATTAATATTTGTGTCATCCTCAAAACTTTTGGCCATGACTGTACAGTAAGAAACACGCTGTAACTTTAAGATACAGCACCACCTTGTCTGGTGTGATGGAATGATCTGCTCCCCCTGTAAAGGACTGTGTTAATGAACTGCCTGAGGCTGGGAGCTGTTGCTGAGAGCTGCTGTGCATGGAGCTGTGTAAAAAGGTCGCACAGCCTGAGACTTAGTGGACTTGTGAGATTGAACAGACTCTTCAGGTGTAGTAAAGGTGGCTGTACTGTGCTATTTTGAGAAGCCATGAAGAGACCCAGAAAGGGATTTACAGTTTCCAGGAACACCTAAAGGACCCTGAAGCAAGACCACGTTTCTCAGATCTGCCAGACAAACGTGCGCATTACCGTTCAAGACTGTTGGGGGCCCCCGGGACTGGACCTGAGTCCTCAACATCACCGTGATTTGTTCCCGTTTGTGCATATATCAGGGTGTGAGGTCGGGACCGCCACCATTTGTATAGGGCCTGTACCAGCCTCCATTTTGTCAGTTCACACAGCCACAGACTTTTAGCTACACAGGGCCTATTAGCATATTCAGTATGGCCAGCTTTGATGTCCACTATGAATCAATAGGCCTTTACATGCTAATTGGTTTAGGCCAGGGTCTGAATAAGATGGTCAGTCGAATGGTAAATAGCTCAAGCTCAAGCCATTGTTTACTGCTCCATATGAATTGCAGGCCAGTTAATATGCGTGCTTCAAAGCAAAAGGGGAAGGGCCTAGCAGGGTTTGAGAGCTGTAGCCAGGTACCCCTGTGCCCATTCCATTTTCACACACAGAAGCACAAGGGACAGACTTGCCAAATGGAGCTGCAGCACATGCATTGGGGACTGTCCAGCAACTGAATACTTTCACCTGGGTAACGCAGAGCTCCATGCCTCCCCATGACCATACAACCCGGTAATATTGAACTATAGCTTATACCTTTAAGCCTTGTACATTATCGTTGTATTTTTACTCTGACTGCAATTCCATTGTAATTACGTTGTATAGCTTTACTGTATATTTCTGTAATTATCTAGTGCACCCTTAAGGCAAATTAAACCATAAAATTAATCTTGGGGTGATGCTTTTACTCTGATCACGAATCTTAGAATACCCAGTGGGTAACAGGACACCTCCCCGGCGGCCATTTGCTCTAGGTGCAGTTCCCTTACTGACCTGAGAGACAAAGGGGGCGCCGGAGAGCTGTACCTGTGGAGTTACGTCACATTGGTGACGTGGGAG
The DNA here is from genome assembly GCA_033576555.1 of Oophaga sylvatica. Taxonomy (NCBI): domain Eukaryota; kingdom Metazoa; phylum Chordata; class Amphibia; order Anura; family Dendrobatidae; genus Oophaga; species Oophaga sylvatica. The sequence goes on along the minus strand of JARQOD010000003.1, from coordinate 352,499,430 downwards.
GAAAGGGGGTCGTTCCTCACAATTGGTGGCAGCGGTGGGATCAGAAGCTGTGATACCCGGGCTACCGTGTGGCGGTCGGCTTAGTTCCTCACAATTGGTGGCAGCGGTGGGATCAGAAGCTGTGATACCCGGGCTACCGTGTGGCGGTCGGCTTAGTTCCTCACAATTGGTGGCAGCGGTGGGATCAGAAGCTGTGATACCCGGGCTACCGTGTGGCGGTCGGCTTAGTTCCTCACAATTGGTGGCAGCGGTGGGATCAGAGTAATAGTGTGCGTGGGACCCCTACTCCCAGACACTAGAGACTACCAGCGGTACTTTCACTGCTGGGGTCTTAAGGTCAGCCCAGCACTAGACGGTCAGAGTGTAAATATAATAAGTTGTGTGCAAGGCCAGGGTTGCAGCGGTTTCAGTAACCAAAGGTTCCCAAGATGGCGGAAGTACCAGGAGTAGGGCAAAGGGGGAGGCCAATGCTGTGGCCTATGAGGGGTTCGATACCGATGAGGGGGAGCTCAGCCAGGGCTCCCCAAGGAGCCCGACCCCCGTGCTCAGTCTCACAGTGGACTGTCCACCCCCTGCCCGTCCCAGCCTGTCCAGCTCGGAGGCCCTTTTCCAAGCGGCTATGGCACAGCTCGAGGCTGGTAATGACGCCGCCTATGACAGACTCCTGGTGGCGGCAGAGAAAGCAGCAGAGGGGAGCAAGCGGCGGCAGAGAAAGCAGCAGAGCTGAGCATACAGAACGTCGTGAAGCTGCGGAGCGGGAGCAAGCAGCGGCAGAGAGAGCAGAGAGAGCAGCGGAGCGGGAGCATACAGAACGCCGTGAATCTGCGGAGCACCGGCACCGACTGGAGATGGCTCAGCACGTGCCCCCGCTGGACGCACCAGGCCCACCGAGACAAGGACTTCCAAGGTCCGGGCGGAGGACTTGCCCTTACTTGAAAAGAATGGAGACCTGGATTCCTTTCTGCTGGCTTTTGAGAGGACATGCCTCCAACATCATCTGGCCCCGGATCAGTGGGCAAGATACCTGACCCCCCGTTTGAGGGGTAAGTCCCTGGAAGTTTTGGGGGACTTACCTGCCGGGGAGGAGCAGGACTACAACAGCATCAAGCGGGCCCTGATCCAACACTACAACCTCACCCCGGAGTCGTACCGCAGGAAGTTCAGGAGCCTGCAGCGGGGTTCAAAGGACACCTGGACCGACCACATGCGGGCCCTGCTGAGAGCTGCGGAGCACTGGACCTCGGTCTAGAGCTCACTACCCGCCAGGAGGTCCAGGAACTGTTTGTCGTGGAGCAATTCTTGTGGAACTGCCCAGAGGACCTCCAGCAGTTCCTCCGTGACCGGAAACCAAAGGGGGCTTCTGCTACAGCCGCCCTGGCAGACGAGTATGCCAACAACAGGGCGCCGGAGCCAAAGAAGCCTGCCAGCAGCACCTGGAGAGGGGGTAAGCCCAATCCTGCCCCAGCCCCATATCCAGCCCCCAGAGTGCAAGGGGTGTACCCCCCGGCTGCCCTCTCCAGGCCAGGAACAGAACCCAGACGTTGTCATAATTGCAATCAGCCAGGACACTTTAAGGCTGCATGTCCCCAGCGCCAGAAGGCCCATCCCTGTCCCAGAAACCGTCCACTGTTTTGTGTGTGGGAGGGGGTGGTGGGAGGTCCCTAGACAATTACCAACCCGTCACCATCGGCCGCTCAGCGGTCATGGGACTGCGGGACACAGGCGCTGAACGAACCCTGGTACGCCCTGAGGTGGTGTCCCCTCAAGACTTGGTACCTGGAAAAACCCTTTCCGTCTCCGGAATTGAAGGCGTTGAACCGGCGCTGCCCGTTGCCAAGGTGTATTTGGATTGGGGCGCCGGAGGGGGATGCGGGAGGTGGGAGTAATGCCAAATATTACCTGCAAATGTGTTGCTTGGGACCGATTTGGGGCGGTAGTGTCCCAGTATGTGGCCACTGAACCCCCAAGTTCGGCTCCCCAAGAATGTCATGACTCTACTGTGAATGCTAATGTTAATGTATTGAATGTGCCTCCAACAGTGGAGGAGGGAGTGAAACCTGATGGTAAGCCATGCACTGACACTACACACACAGGGCTCACAGTGAGGACAGGTGAGGAGGCTGTAGGGGAGAGCTCAGAGGTGGAGGGAGGGGCTGCTATGGGCATGTAGGGCCCCTAAGTGAATCCAGCCTGCTGAGTCTAGGGCCCCTGCAGGAAGAGGAACAGGCCATGGGGGGAGGGGGTGTCCCGGGAGAGGAGCCACCAGGTAGGACCCCAGGTCAGGAGTTCCCCACATCCGGGATGTCAGGAAGTCAGGGAAGTCTGCCTGACCCGGCGACTTGGTCAGGGGACGAGGGAAAGCAGGCGCTACCCATGGTCTCAGCGGTCGTGGCCGCTGTTACCAGGAGTGGGAGCGCTGAAGCCCAAGGAGCCTTGCGGAGGTCGACGGTTTCCCCCTCTCTGACCAAGTGGCTGCCGAGTCAGACAGTAGCCAGGAGACAGATCCCGGGGAACTGACAGAGGACATGGCAGTTTCATCAATTCTTGCCACATCAAGTCAGGGATTTCAGGCAGCGTTGGAAGCTGACCCTAGCCTGAAGACTCTCAAGGAACAGGCGGCACAGCCTCCCCTGGAGTCCGACCGCGAGCGAGTGGTCTGGGACCAGGGACGGCTGTACCGGGTAACGGTCCAGCAGGGTTCACCGGAGGCGTGGCCCAGGGACCGACAGTTAGTGGTACCCCATCCGTTCAGGGCAGGAATTGTTGCGGATCGCACACGAGATTCCAATGGCCGGACACCTAGGGATCACTAAAACCAGGGCCAGGCTAGCTCAGCATTTCTACTGGCCTGGAATGAGGACCGAGGTGATAGCCTACTGCCGTTCGTGTGACACCTGTCAGAGGGTGGGGAAGGCGGGGCCGCGCCCCAAAGCCCCACTGGTAACTCTGCCCATCATCGAAGAGCCTTTCTCGAGGGTGGCTGTGGATCTCATTGGACCTCTGTCCACTCCCAGCCGCTCCGGGAAATGCTTCATACTAACGGTAGTGGACTATGCCACCCGGTACCCGGAGGCGGTAGCTTTGTCGTCCATCCGGGCCGACAAAGTGGCCACTGCCTTACTGGAGATTTTCTCCAGAGTGGGGTTTCCCAAGGAAATGCTCACCGACCGAGGGACCCAGTTCATGTCGCAGCTGATGGAGTCTCTCTGTAAGCAGGTACAGGTGCAACATCTGGTGGCCAGCCCGTATCACCCACAGACCAATGGCTTGTGTGAGCGGTTCAATGGCACCTTAAAGCAGATGCTGAAGATGTTGGTCGACTCCCACGGGAGAGACTGGGAGCGGTATCTCCCACACCTGCTGTTTGCCTACCGGGAGGTCCCACAGGCCTCAACGGGGTTCTCCCCCTTTGAGCTCCTGTACGGGCGACGTGCGACTTGCTCTGGTGAAGGAAGCGTGGGAAGGGGATTTAGCCACCCCTGGAGTGTCGGTCATTGAGTATGTCGTGCGCTTCCGGGACCGAATGATGGCCTTGACGCGGCTGGTGCATGACAATATGGCCCAAGCTCAGGCTGACCAGAAGCGATGGTACGACCAGAATGCTTGTGAGCGGACCTACCAGGTGGGTCAAAAGGTGTGGGTACTGGTCCCCGTACCACAAAACAAGCTTCAGGCGGCCTGGGAGGGTCCATACCTCGTGCACGAGCAGCTCAACGCCGTCACCTACCTGGTCACCCTGGACCACGCCCGTGGAAGGAGGAAGGCCTTCCATGTGAACATGATGAAGGCCCATCATGAGCGGGAGGCTTATGCTCACCCAGTGTGCAACCTTCCAGAGGAAGGAGAGGCAGAAACCCTCCTCGATCTGCTCACCCAAGCCAAGGGGGGTGGATCCATCGAGGATGTGGGGGTTGGCCACCAGCTCTCGGAGGACCAACGTTCCCAGCTGGGGGCCACCCTGCACCCCTTTCGGGAGTTGTTTCAGCAGCCTGCCCGGAAGGACTGAGGCAGCAGTCCATGACGTGGACACTGGCAACCACCCCCCAATCCGGCGTTCAGCATATCGGGTCTCTCTTGAGGTGCAGCAGCAGATGCGCCAAGAGATAGACGAGATGCTGAGGCTGGGGGTGATCCAAGCGTCCAACAGCGCGTGGGCTTCGCCTGTAGTCCTCGTCCCTAAAAAGGACCGAACTACGCGGTTCTGCGTGGACTACAGGGGGCTCAACGCTGTGTCGGTCACCGATGCGTACCCAATGCTGCGCATCGATGACCTGCTCGACCAGCTGGCCGGGGCCAAGTACCTGACCATCATGGATCTGAGCAGGGGGTATTGGCAGATTCCCCTGACCCCTAGGGCACGGGAACGCTCTGCCTTTATCACCCCATTCGGACTGTACGAGTCCACAGTGATGCCATTCGGCATGAAGAATGCCCCTGCCACTTTTCAGCGGATGGTCAACACGCTGCTCGAGGGACTGGAAGGGTATGCGACCGCGTACCTGGATGACATTGCCATCTTCAGTCCCACCTGGGAGGATCACCTAGAGCACCTGGCGCAGGTGCTCGGGCGGATCCAGCGAGCAGGCTTGACCATTAAGCCGGAAAAATGCCAGCTGGGTATGAGTGAGGTCCACTACCTGGGACACCGGGTAGGTGGGGGAGCTCTGAAGCCAGAGCCCGGGAAGGTGGATGCCATCGCATCCTGGCCCACCCCAGGACCAAGAAGCAGGTGATGTCCTTTTTGGGTACTGCTGGGTACTATAGGAGGTTTGTTCCACACTATAGTGCCCTGGCCAAGCCCCTGACGGACCTCACCAAGAAAAGGCTGCCCGTCGCAGTCGACTGGACAGTCGCCTGCGAGACAGCTTTCCAGGCGCTCAAGACCGCCCTTTCTAGTTCTCCTGTACTACAGGCAGCCGACTTCACGCGGCCATTCTTAGTGCAGACCGACGCCAGCGACTTCGGCCTCGGTGCTGTGCTCAGCCAGGTTTACACTACGGGCCATGAACACCCATTTTGTACCTGAGCAGGAAGCTCCTGCCGAGGGAAGTGGCCTATTCCACGATGGAGAAGGAATGTCTGGCAATTGTGTGGGCCCTGCAGCATCTGCAGCCATACTTGTACGGACGCCAATTCACCGTGGAAACAGACCACAACCCCCTCAGCTGGTTACACACGGTCTCTGGGATGAATGGGAGGTTGCTACGCTGGAGCCTCGCTCTCCAACAGTACCATTTCACCATTCGCCACAAAAGAGGCAGGGACCATGGTAACGCTGATGGGTTGTCCCGGCAAGGAGAGGGTGCGGTAGGGCGCACGGGGGAACACAGGAATGTGATACCCCCTAGCGCCCTCAAAAGCAGGGAGGTGTGAGGTCGGGACCGCCACCAATAGGGCCTGTACCAGCCTCCATTTTGTCAGTTCACACAGCCACAGACTTTTAGCTACACAGGGCCTATTAGCATATTCAGTACGGCCAGCTTTGATATCCACTATGAATCAATAGGCCTTTACATGCTAATTGTTTAGGCCAGGGTCTGAATAAGATGGTCAGTCGTATTGTAAATAGCTCAAGCTCAAGCCATTGTTTCCTGCTCCATATGAATTGCAGGCCAGTTAATATGCGTGCTTCAAAGCAAAAGGGGAAGGGCCTAGCAGGGTTGAGAGCTGTAGCCAGGTACCCCTGTGCCCATTCCATTTTCACACACAGAAGCACAAGGGACAGACTTGCCAAATGGAGCTGCAGCACATGCATTGGGGACTGTCCAGCAACTGAAGACTTTCACCTGGGGAACGCAGAGCTCCATGCCTCCCATGACCATACAACCCGGTAATATTGAACTATAGCTTATACCTTTAAGCCTTGTACATTATCGTTGTATTTTTACTCTGACTGCAATTCCATTGTAATTACGTTGTATAGCTTTACTGTATATTTCTGTAATTATCTAGTGCGCCCTTAAGGCAAATTAAACCATAAAATTAATCTTGGGCTGATGCTTTTACTCTGATCACGAATCTTAGAATACCCAGTGGGTAACAGGACACCTCCCCGGCGGCCATTTGCTCTAGGTGCAGTTCCCTTACTGACCTGAGAGACAAAGGGGGCGCCGGAGAGCTGTACCTGTGGAGTTACGTCACATTGGTGACGTGGGAGGAAAGGGGGTCGTTCCTCACAATTGGTGGCAGCGGTGGGATCAGAAGCTGTGATACCCGGGCTACCGTGTGGCGGTCGGCTTAGTTCCTCACACAGGGCATAGTGTAAGCTTCAACAGACAGAACACGGCAGCCATGTGACCTGTTTAGTAGAGACTAGGGAGGTTATACGTAGAGTAGCCTTATTCTTTGTTTATTGTTTGGTTTTGCCTGTGTGATATATATTGATCCTGTAATAGTTGGAGCACCATGCTATTTGACGGCCCAGCTAAAGAATACAAACTCTTGTAAACTATCTTTTGCCATTGCATACCCCTGTTTGCACCTTCCTTATCCACTTCATTCGTTGCCTTCCAATAAATTTACCCTTTGTTGTTTGCACCTCATCTTGTGTACCGTAGTCTCCCTGCACCGTGGTGGTTCCCCGGCCATCGTTTCACCCATGTTGTAGAGGTTAGAGTCTGACTGATTAATTGAGTTTGTGGACAGGAGTCTTTTATAAAGGTGACTATACAAGACAGCTGTCTTTAACGACGGTAATAAGTTGATTAGGAGCATATAACTGGTCTGTAGGAGCCAGAACTCTTAATGGTTGTTAGGGGATCAAATACTTATTTCTCAGTGCAAAATGCAAATAAAATTATATAATTTATACAATGTGATTTAGTAGATTTTATTTTTGATATTCTATCTCTCAATGTTAAAATTAACCTACCCTTAAAATTATAGACTGTTCATGTCTTTGTCAGTGGGCAAACTTACAAAATCATCAAGGTATCAAATACTTATTTCCTTCACTGTATGCTGTGATAGAGGAAGAAGGAGCTTGGTGAAAAAAGATAAACACAAAACAAAGAAATAGGGACTGCCACAGCATCTATGCTGGATTGGTAAGAGGTGTATTTATCATTTTCATGGTTTCATTTAGGGCCCAAAAGCCTTTTTGATAATTTTTCAGAATGAACAAAACAACATCCTTTTTCACTCTTATTTTATGTTTCAATTCACCTTGTGATACACCTAGTTTTCAATAATAATAATAATAACAATTGGGGCAGCACGGTAGCTCAGTGGATAGCATTGCAGCACTGGAGTCCTGGGTTCAAATCCCACCTAGGATAACATCTGCAAGGAGTTTGTATGTTCTCCCCGTGTTTGCGTGGGTTTCCTCCGGGTTCTCTGGTTTCCTCCCACACTCCAAAAACATACTGATAGGGAATCTAGAATGTGAGCCCCATCGGGGACAGCAACAATAATGTGTGCAAACTGTAAAGTGCTGCGGAATATGTTAGCGCTATATAAAAATAAAGATTATTATAATAAAAAAGGAATTTTATATTTTCTAAACCCTTTTTTGAATTTTTTTTCAGACCTAGTATAAGAGGGATAATGCCTACATATGAAGTCTAAGGTACTCATGAAACCACTCACACATTTAAAAAATACAAATCAATATTATTGAACTTGTTTAAAAGCATATAAAACAAAAATATATAAAGTTTAGAGGAAAATTCAAGTAGACAAGGGGGGAGGGCCCACAGATCAGTATTAACAGCTACAAAATGTAAGAAAACAACTTTCATATATATCCAATCTAAAGCTGCTATATTTAGCCAAAAGGCCTAACCATGCACAATTTTCTAGGTCAAATCACCATAAGGTATATAGAAATGGCTCCTAAATTTATATACAGTGGAATGCTAATATATGTAAGGAAGGCATAAATCTAAGATAGGGAGCTCACATGTGTATATCAACAATGTACTGCTAATGCATATAATAAAAGAGCATAACCAAACACAGATGACTTAATCTCAAGAATATTACTGCTTAACTATAGTGTAATGTGGGGACCACCACGACCACCCCGACGCGCGTTTTGCACACGGTGCTTTCTCAAAGGGAATATCGAATATACCCTCTTATCAGTTAGGCTGTTATTGTCAGAGTGAAACCCATCTAAAAATACTGTCTATCCTGGGATTCTGATATATTGATTACACAACTGCTGTGAAGGAGAGCAATCACATCAGTGTGACAAAATGTGCGGTTTTAACATGCTTTATTACACACACAGGCATTTATATACCATACTATATTTAGTAACGCAATTGTGCAAAGCTAAGCATGTTCAGCATAATTAATTAGAAAGATGTCCATAATCAGTTGGAAAAAACAATTCTAAATCTCTTAATAAGTACTTTTGTGGCACCCCAGGAGTCCGGTTGCCACAGGGGCTTTGCCTCCCTCACAGGGGCTGATGTCATGCCTGGAAGCAAGGAGGGGTCCCCTTACCAGGTAACACCAGCATCCAGCACTTTTTCTGACTCCAGACCAGAAGGGGTAGCTCTAACATCCGGTTTCAGTGGAGCTGCCCTATAAGTTTTGGCCTGGAGGCGGAGTTAGGGGGAGTCAGAGAGGGTGAGAGAAGAGGAAAGAAGTGTAGGGGGATCTGGGGAGTGGAGCTGGAACTAAACTCACTCCAGAGTTGAGCGCTACAAACCAGACACCGGAGTCTGTTGTTGCGCAGTACTGAATTCCCAGCAGCTAAATCCTGAGGGCAGCGGACTGCAGGTCTCCTGGCCCCATCTAACACCCGTGGCACAGGAGCATATGAGAGCCTGGAGTTGCCATGAGGAGTGATACCATTGATAGGCTTGAGCTGTCTGCCATACGGGCAAGGATTTAAGGACGAGAGGGAAAAGTGGCCCGAGCATAGCTTTAGGCAGCAAGGACCTCAGAGGACAGCGCAATAGGAAAGCCTCCAAACCCACCTGGCTGAGTGGATCCTAAATTGCTTCCAGGCTGCCTGGATCTCCATTACCGTCTGTTATCAGTGCCCCGGTTTGCATCTTGAACATCAAGTAAAGGTAAAGGAAACTACAGCCCTTGTGTCTTCTAGTCATTTCTCGCACCCTCAGTCCTGCACCCCAACGTTCACAATTCCTTATAAAAACTGTACCAGTAGCCTTGGGGCCCCGCTCCACCTGTGGGGAGCAGAATCATCCCAGCTGCGTCACCATCAGCCCCAGCGGTCTCCTCTAGCAGCGTCGGCCATCCGTTGCTGAACACCACAGGTGGTGTCACGACTTAATCCTCTATCAACTTTTCCCCCTCATTTTATTGCACTCCCAGGGCCACAGACCAGGTCATTGCTGCCGTGACCATTCCCAAAGAACTGTCTGACTCGGACCGAGTACTCCACAGCCCTGGGGGCGTCACACTTTATTAATTGGTCCTCTCGCAAAAATGTCCACACTTCCATAATTATCAGATTGAAGTACAAGACGACAGCTACTTAAGGTCGTCAATTGACCATGAAGTTATTCACACATGAAGGCTAGCAGCTGTGTCTAAATCTTTAAGCATATTTTTATTAAGAAGCTAAACCTGTAAGCTTTATTCAGTATATGTAGAGTAATAACTCTATAGCTCAATACTCTAACAATTATTTTGGACATAGACAAAAAAACCTGACTGGCACATCCAGACTAATGTGAACTAGGTGCAAACCAAGGGAAGCTACCCCCATGTAAAACATACAAAAAAAGGCTGCACTCAAGCATACTAAAGCATGTCAACATGGAATCCATGAAATTTAGAATAGCAATATGGCTTTGGAATATAAGGAAAAATTTGAGACGCTTAGTATAAAAATTTGGCCAAACATTTTAAAGCCCAACAACCATCGTCAAGGTGGTCTCAATTCTGTTGAGTCCCTGACCTAATGTGAATATACCTCTATTAGGCTGATATCTGAATTTCTGGGTGAATATGCACCTCTGTCAGTAATGCCTGCATTTATGGGTAAAGTAGGGACCTGGTGTAATTAAAATCACCACCTGGTGGGGGCGGAGTGCTCGGTCAGCAAGCTAACATTCAATAGACAAAAAAACCTGACTGGCACATCCAGACTAATGTGAACTAGGTGCAAACCAAGGGAAGCTACCCCCATGTAAAACATACAAAAAAAGGCTGCACTCAAGCATACTAAAGCATGACAACATGGAATCCATGAAATTTAGAATAGCAATATGGCTTTGGAATATAAGGAAAAATTTGAGACGCTTAGTATAAACATTTGGCCAAACATTTTAAAGCCCAACAACCATCGTCAAGGTGGTCTCAATTCTGTTGAGTCCCTGACCTAATGTGAATATACCTCTATTAGGCTGATATCTGAATTTCTGGGTGAATATGCACCTCTGTCAGTAATGCCTGCATTTATGGGTAAAGTAGGGACCTGGTGTAATTAAAATCACCACCTGGTGGGGGCGGAGTGCTCGGTCAGCAAGCTAACATTCAATAGACAAAAAAACCTGACTGGCACATCCAGACTAATGTGAACTAGGTGCAAACCAAGGGAAGCTACCCCCATGTAAAACATACAAAAAAAGGCTGCACTCAAGCATACTAAAGCATGACAACATGGAATCCATGAAATTTTGAATAGCAATATGGCTTTGGAATATAAGGAAAAATTTGAGACGCTTAGTATAAACATTTGGCCAAACATTTTAAAGCCCAACAACCATCGTCAAGGTGGTCTCAATTCTGTTGAGTCCCTGACCTAATGTGAATATACCTCTATTAGGCTGATATCTGAATTTCTGGGTGAATATGCACCTCTGTCAGTAATGCCTGCATTTATGGGTAAAGTAGGGACCTGGTGTAATTAAAATCACCACCTGGTGGGGGCGGAGTGCTCGGTCAGCAAGCTAACATTCAATAGACAAAAAAACCTGACTGGCACATCCAGACTAATGTGAACTAGGTGCAAACCAAGGGAAGCTACCCCCATGTAAAACATACAAAAAAAGGCTGCACTCAAGCATACTAAAGCATGACAACATGGAATCCATGAAATTTTGAATAGCAATATGGCTTTGGAATATAAGGAAAAATTTGAGACGCTTAGTATAAACATTTGGCCAAACATTTTAAAGCCCAACAACCATCGTCAAGGTGGTCTCAATTCTGTTGAGTCCCTGACCTAATGTGAATATACCTCTATTAGGCTGATATCTGAATTTCTGGGTGAATATGCACCTCTGTCAGTAATGCCTGCATTTATGGGTAAAGTAGGGACCTGGTGTAATTAAAATCACCACCTGGTGGGGGCGGAGTGCTCGGTCAGCAAGCTAACATTCAATAGACAAAAAAACCTGACTGGCACATCCAGACTAATGTGAACTAGGTGCAAACCAAGGGAAGCTACCCCCATGTAAAACATACAAAAAAAGGCTGCACTTAAGCATACTAAAGCATGACAACATGGAATCCATGAAATTTAGAATAGCAATATGGCTTTGGAATATAAGGAAAAATTTGAGACGCTTAGTATAAACATTTGGCCAAACATTTTAAAGCCCAACAACCATCGTCAAGGTGGTCTCAATTCTGTTGAGTCCCTGACCTAATGTGAATATACCTCTATTAGGCTGATATCTGAATTTCTGGGTGAATATGCACCTCTGTCAGTAATGCCTGCATTTATGGGTAAAGTAGGAACCTGGTGTAATTAAAATCACCACCTGGTGGGGGCGGAGTGCTCGGTCAGCAAGCTAACATTCAATAGACAAAAAAACCTGACTGGCACATCCAGACTAATGTGAACTAGGTGCAAACCAAGGGAAGCTACCCCCATGTAAAACATACAAAAAAAGGCTGCACTCAAGCATACTAAAGCATGACAACATGGAATCCATGAAATTTTGAATAGCAATATGGCTTTGGAATATAAGGAAAAATTTGAGACGCTTAGTATAAACGTTTGGCCAAACATTTTAAAGCCCAACAACCATCGTCAAGGTGGTCTCAATTCTGTTGAGTCCCTGACCTAATGTGAATATACCTCTATTAGGCTGATATCTGAATTTCTGGGTGAATATGCACCTCTGTCAGTAATGCCTGCATTTATGGGTAAAGTAGGGACCTGGTGTAATTAAAATCACCACCTGGTGGGGGCGGAGTGCTCGGTCAGCAAGCTAACATTCAATAGACAAAAAAACCTGACTGGCACATCCAGACTAATGTAAACTAGGTGCAAACCAAGGGAAGCTACCCCCATGTAAAACATACAAAAAAAGGCTGCACTCAAGCATACTAAAGCATGACAACATGGAATCCATGAAATTTAGAATAGCAATATGGCTTTGGAATATAAGGAAAAATTTGAGACGCTTAATATAAACATTTGGCCAAACATTTTAAAGCCCAACAACCATCGTCAAGGTGGTCTCAATTCTGTTGAGTCCCTGACCTAATGTGAATATACCTCTATTAGGCTGATATCTGAATTTCTGGGTGATATGCACCTCTGTCAGTAATGCCTGCATTTATGGGTAAATAGGACCTGGTGTAATTAAATCACCACCTGGTGGGGGCGAGTGCCGGCAGCAGCTAACATTCATAGACAAAAAAACCTGACTGGCACATCCAGACTAATGTAACTAGGTGCAACAAGGGAAGCTACCCCATGTAAAACTACAAAAAAATGCTGCACTCAAGCATTACAATGCATGACAACTGGATCCATGAAATTTAGAATGCAATATGCTTTGGAATATAAGGAAAAATTTGAGACACTAGTATAAACATTTGGCCAAACATTTTAAAGCCCAACAACCATCGTCAAGGTGGTCTCATTCTTGATGTCCCTGACCTAATGTGAATATACCTCTATTAGGCTATTCTGATCGAGGTGCATATGCACCTTCAGAATTCCTGCATTAGCCTAATAGAGGTATATTCACATTAGGTCAGGGACTCAACAGAATTGAGACCACCTTGACGATGGTTGTTGGGCTTTAAAATGTTTGGCCAAAGTTATACTAAGCGTCTCAAATTTTTCCTTAATTCCAAAGCCATATTGCATTCTAAATTTCATGGATTCCATGTTGTCATGCTTTAGTATGCTTGAGTGCAGCCTTTTTTTGTATGTTTTACATGGGGGTAGCTTCCCTTGGTTTACACCTAGTTCACATTAGTCTGGATGTGCCAGTCAGGTTTTTTTGTCTATTGAATGTTAGCTTGCTGACCGAGCACTCCGCCCCACCAGGTGGTGATTTTAATTTCACCAGGTCCCTACTTTACCCATAATGCAGGCATTACTGACAGAGGTGCATATTCACCCAGAAATTCAGATATCAGCCTAATAGAGGTATATTCACATTAGGTCAGGGACTCAACAGAATTGAGACCACCTTGACGATGGTTGTTGGGCTTTAAAATGTTTGGCCAAATGTTTATACTAAGCGTCTCAAATTTTTCCTTATATTCCAAAGCCATATTGCTATTCTAAATTTCATGGATTCCATGTTGTCATGCTTTAGTATGCTTGAGTGCAGCCTTTTTTTGTATGTTTTACATGGGGGTAGCTTCCCTTGGTTTGCACCTAGTTCACATTAGTCTGGATGTGCCAGTCAGGTTTTTTTGTCTATTGAATGTTAGCTTGCTGACCGAGCACTCCGCCCCCACCAGGTGGTGATTTTAATTACACCAGGTCCCTACTTTACCCATAAATGCAGGCATTACTGACAGAGGTGCATATTCACCCAGAAATTCAGATATCAGCCTAATAGAGGTATATTCACATTAGGTCAGGGACTCAACAGAATTGAGACCACCTTGACGATGGTTGTTGGGCTTTAAAATGTTTGGCCAAATGTTTATACTAAGCGTCTCAAATTTTTCCTTATATTCCAAAGCCATATTGCTATTCTAAATTTCATGGATTCCATGTTGTCATGCTTTAGTATGCTTGAGTGCAGCCTTTTTTGTATGTTTTACATGGGGGTAGCTTCCCTTGGTTTGCACCTAGTTCACATTAGTCTGGATGTGCCAGTCAGGTTTTTTTGTCTATTGAATGTTAGCTTGCTGACCGAGCACTCCGCCCCACCAGGTGGTGATTTTAATTACACCAGGTCCCTACTTTACCCATAAATGCAGGCATTACTGACAGAGGTGCATATTCACCCAGAAATTCAGATATCAGCCTAATAGAGGTATATTCACATTAGGTCAGGGACTCAACAGAATTGAGACCACCTTGACGATGGTTGTTGGGCTTTAAAATGTTTGGCCAAATGTTTATACTAAGCGTCTCAAATTTTTCCTTATATTCCAAAGCCATATTGCTATTCTAAATTTCATGGATTCCATGTTGTCATGCTTTAGTATGCTTGAGTGCAGCCTTTTTTTGTATGTTTTACATGGGGGTAGCTTCCCTTGGTTTGCACCTAGTTCACCTTAGTCTGGATGTGCCAGTCAGGTTTTTTTGTCTATTGAATGTTAGCTTGCTGACCGAGCACTCCGCCCCACCAGGTGGTGATTTTAATTACACCAGGTCCCTACTTTACCCATAAATGCAGGCATTACTGACAGAGGTGCATATTCACCCAGAAATTCAGATATCAGCCTAATAGAGGTATATTCACATTAGGTCAGGGACTCAACAGAATTGAGACCACCTTGACGATGGTTGTTGGGCTTTAAAATGTTTGGCCAAATGTTTATACTAAGCGTCTCAATTTTTCCTTATATTCCAAAGCCATATTGCTATTCTAAATTTCATGGATTCCATGTTGTCATGCTTTAGTATGCTTGAGTGCAGCCTTTTTTTGTATGTTTTACATGGGGTAGCTTCCCTTGGTTTGCACCTAGTTCACCTTAGTCTGGATGTGCCAGTCAGGTTTTTTTGTCTATTGAATGTTAGCTTGCTGACCGAGCACTCCGCCCCCACCAGGTGGTGATTTTAATTACACCAGGTCCCTACTTTACCCATAAATGCAGGCATTACTGACAGAGGTGCATATTCACCCAGAAATTCAGATATCAGCCTAATAGAGGTATATTCACATTAGGTCAGGGACTCAACAGAATTGAGACCACCTTGACGATGGTTGTTGGGCTTTAAAATGTTTGGCCAAATGTTTATACTAAGCGTCTCAAATTTTTCCTTATATTCCAAAGCCATATTGCTATTCTAAATTTCATGGATTCCATGTTGTCATGCTTTAGTATGCTTGAGTGCAGCCTTTTTTTGTATGTTTTACATGGGGTAGCTTCCCTTGGTTTGCACCTAGTTCACATTAGTCTGGATGTGCCAGTCAGGTTTTTTTGTCTATTGAATGTTAGCTTGCTGACCGAGCACTCCGCCCCCACCAGGTGGTGATTTTAATTACACCAGGTCCCTACTTTACCCATAAATGCAGGCATTACTGACAGAGGTGCATATTCACCCAGAAATTCAGATATCAGCCTAATAGAGGTATATTCACATTAGGTCAGGGACTCAACAGAATTGAGACCACCTTGACGATGGTTGTTGGGCTTTAAAATGTTTGGCCAAATGTTTATACTAAGCGTCTCACATGTTTCCTTATATTCCAAAGCCATATTGCTATTCTAAATTTCATGGATTCCAAATTATTTTGGACATGTTGCCGGTATGATTTATTTTTTGTGCTACTGCTCCATCTGCCTGTATCATGTTGTGCTTCTTTGATTCAGCAAATGGTACTGACAATGGAGGGGACTGCACTGATGTCATTGCAGAGCAGCATGTTCATCTGTTTAACACACCAATGCTGCACATAACACCTCCTTTTTGACAATATGTGTTGCTACCCAGCTTAATGTTTATATTAATATGAATGTGAGATCTTGCTGGCCACTTGGTTCCAGTCAGAAGACCCATAGCAGAGTGATGTTCAATGATCAATAGTCTAGCATGGTTTTTTATTTAAACTGCACCCTAAATCCTATACTTTGTGAATTAAAAATGTTGTAACTGCTACAGGAGCAATATTCCTGATTACTATTCCTAATGCCCATCCACATACCTACCAAGATTTGAAGAACAGAAAAAGGGACAAATCATGGGAATCTCTAACCTTTTGGTATTCCCGGCACGGCTTTTGCTTTTGCTGGTACGACGTCATCTGTGAGTACTGCTCATCTCTAGTTGGGACATGTGGATTATTTTTTGTTCATTCATTTTCAGTTGTAGCCACCATAACTTACTCATCTTTATGTAGCTTCACTATATGACATCTGTTTTTTTTGTTGTCTGTAAGGTCGTGTTCACACATAGTGTATACGTGTTTTTGGTTTTCAGCAGGTGTGCGCACCAAACTACACAATAACAATCTTCTCTGGTTATTGCATTTTTGCTGCTTTTTTAATCCCTTTTCCCACTTATTTGATATGCCTTTGGTGCAGATGTGAAGTAGCGTTTTTAATGTGGTTTTTATAATACAGAAAACCCGCTTTTGACCTTCGTTTTTTAGACTCCTGTGGCAAAGTCACTGCTGGAGGGAAGACCCAAGTGCTGGAGGGGAGACATGTTTCACTACGCCTAATGGCATCAGTGATATAAAACTCCGAGTTTTTCGTCCAGCACACTAAGTATTGTGAGGGTTAAGCTAAGTTGCATAATGGGCTGGCTTTTATGTGAACATCCATTGAGTGGGTGGGAGGATGTCCACCTTATCTCCACCTGCAGAGGCATCACCTGTGTGCTGACAGGACCTGTGTGGTGTCACATTCATTTGATCAGTCACATAGGGAGAGGAGTCAAATGGTCTGGGGCTTAAGTAGCTCATCTCCAAAGGCAGCAGTGGTCAGTGTCTGGAGAGGAAGCACTCCAGGAAAGTGTTTGTGCCCTTGTTAAAGGACCTGAACCGTAGACATTGCTAATCTTGAGCGGGCTGATCCCCGCTAGGAGAAGGACTATGCTTTGTTTTGTTTTGCTGTTTTGCCCAGAGGGCCGTGTTTATTTTTCCCAGCTTGGCTTATGCTGCCTTTAAAAAACCAAGCATGTTCTTAAAGAGACAGGGTTCCGTTTCTACCTCTGTCCAGCTGAGTGAGCCGCTCTCCTACACTTCACAGAGAAGAATATAGAGAAAACATGACCCAAAACCACACAGTTCAGCAACATCTTTAGATGCACAGTGGACACAATTTCATGAAATCACATCCACTTTGCTTGGACAGTTAAACAAAGTAAAATTTCTGTGCACAAAAGCCGCAGAAAAGAACTGCAACATTTACGCTACATGAACACGTCCTAAATATCCAAGCAAAGTGAATGTGATTTCATGAAAACTCTGCCCTCAGTGCATTTAAAGACACTGCTGATGTTGGAGCTATGTCCATCCTGGCTATTTTACTACTGTTCTGTTTGACTGTTTGATACTTTGGATTAACGATGGGCTGATTTAACCCCTCTCTTGACTGCTGACTTTGTCTAATAGCTTTATCTAGCTATTGACTACTTTCTTGACCTTATTCCTGTCTGTTTATTTTGTACACGTTCGTTTGGCTTTGATCCATCTTTACAAATACTCTATTGCCAAATTATTCCACTAGCCAGCGGCTACTACATGAATCCAAACCTGTGGGCTTGTGTCTCAAATGCCATGTTCCATATTCCTGAAATAGTGATGAGCAATCACCTTACCGAGCATGTTTGCTCATCACTCGTGAACATCAAAGCATTCAGTGAGACTTTGGATACAGGGTGGCTAGTGTCAAGACTTTCTGTGAAAGCTCTATTATAAGTCGCAAAGACCCCAAAACAGTTCTTGTAACACTCAATTAAAAATGCTCTACTTCAGCAGTTTGTCCAAACGTAATATTCATAATCTAAAAGAGAAACAAATGCTTTTAGTTCCTTTCACCCCTTGCTACCTCAGCTGGTCTGGGCTTTTGTGATAAATCCCCATTTTTCACATCTAACGTGTCACTTTGTGTGGTGATAACTTTGGAATGTTTTTACATATCCCAGTGATTCTGAGAATGTTTGTTTTTTTCATGACACTTTGCACTTTGTGTTATTCATAAATTTATGTTGATGTGTTTTGTATTTATGAAAATTTTTGAAATCTGCCAAAAATGTAGAAAAATTAGACAAATTTTAAACTTTCAATTTATATACCAGTAAAACAGTTAGTCATGCCACATAAAATATTTGATAAATAACATTCACCTAGGTATCATTTTTTGAATGATTTAAAATTTTAACAACAATTTTTCATATTTTCAATGAAGTTTCCAAAATTTATATTTCTAGGGACCTATCCACATATGAAGTCTAGTGTTGAGCGATACGATACCGCAAGTATCGGGTAACGGCCGATATTAGCTGTTTCGGCCTTTCGATACTTAGTTCCGATATTTTCCATATATCGTATACCGGAATCGGAAGTTCCCATAATTCTTTGAGAGGCAATGTGATTTTAGTCAGCCAATGAGGAATCCTAAGAAGTGTGGGCACATCCTGTACTGCTGCGGTCATGTTAACTAATGGCATGGCTGTGATTGGATGCTGAAATGATGTCAGAATGCACTATAAAAGGGCCCGCCGCCATCTTAGCGTCACTGTGCTGTGAATTCAGTAAGGGACAGAACGCTGCTGTGCTGACTCTGAGGGACAGTTAGAGATTGCGATTTAGTGTACTGTGCTGTAGGCAGGCTAGCACCAACCGCTGTGTAAAGCTTCCTTTTGCCTGCAGTGTTGTTTTAACAGCTCTGCAAGGTGTGTGTGAGTGCAGGTGATGCTGCAGTTTGCTCTGCATGCAACGCTGTCTGTAGGCATCTGCACGTGTCACTCACAGACTCTTTTTTTTTTCTTCAGTGTAATTCTTGCTGCTCCATGCAATTTAACTATTAGTGTGACGCGCTTCCATCCGTATCCAATACATTGGTTGCAAACACTATAGAAGTAGACAAAGGAGTAGCCTTTCACAGATTGTGAACAGTTGTGTTTCAGTGTTCACTTCAGTCTGTGTTTTTTATTTTTTGAGTGCACATCACGCTCCAGTTACTTGTTCAAGCACTGCTGCTTGTACTCTGCTGAGCGTGTCTCAGTGCCTCATCCTTTTCATTTCTCTCCAATTGGTTCTGCTCCATTCCATTTAAAATAAATATAATCTATTAGTGTGATGCGCTTCCATCCGTATCCAATACATTGGTTGCAAACACTATAGAAGTAGACAAAGGAGTAGCCTTTCACAGATTGTGAACAGTTGTGTTTCAGTGTTCACTTCAGTCTGTGTTTTTTATTTTTTGAGTGCACATCACGCTCCAGTTACTTGTTCAAGCACTGCTGCTTGTACTCTGCTGAGCATGTCTCAGTGCCTCATCTTTTCATTTCTCTCCAATTGGTTCTGCTCCATTCCATTTAAAATAAATATAATCTATTAGTGTGACGCGCTTCCATCCGTATCCAATACATTGGTTGCAAACACTATAGAAGTAGACAAAGGAGTAGCCTTTCACAGATTGTGAACAGTTGTGTTTCAGTGTTCACTTCAGTCTGTGTTTTTTATTTTTTGAGTGCACATCACGCTCCAGTTACTTGTTCAAGCACTGCTGCTTGTACTCTGCTGAGCGTGTCTCAGTGCCTCATCCTTTTCATTTCTCTCCAATTGGTTCTGCTCCATTCCATTTAAAATAAATATAGTCTATTAGTGTGACGCGCTTCCATCCGTATCCAATACATTGGTTGCAAACACTATAGAAGTAGACAAAGGAGTAGCCTTTCACAGATTGTGAACAGTTGTGTTTCAGTGTTCACTTCAGTCTCTGCGTAATAACCACACTTAGGCCTTATAACTTTCTGACTTTCTTTATCAATCTACCAAGATGAAGAAGGCAGGAAGTAAGGCACGTGGTCGTTGCCGTGGAGTTTCAGCAGGGAGAGGACGTGGTGATTCTGTGGCTGCTGCCGCCCTCAGTGACACAGCATCCACCAGTTTTACCCATGAGCGTTCCTTTATGCGCAGTTTGGTAGGAGCTCGGCATGCCCCCCTGCTGCGGGAAGAACAAATTGAAGCCGTTGTTGGTTGGGTGGCAGCCAATGCATCGACTTCAATTCCTTCCACCTCATCTCAGGAACACAACACTGTTGAGCAACCATCTGTCTGTTCACCGCCTGTCAAATTGCCCAGGCAGTCAGAGAGTTCTGTACAGGAGCCAGCTGAGTCTCTGCTTCTGTTCTCAGAATCTGTTGGCTCGCAAACACGGGCACAGGCAAGCAGCATTCTGCAATTTGAAGAAGAGGGAGTATGCAGTGATGCGCAACAGCTGTGTCTCTCTCAATCTGAAGAGGCGGGTGAGCCAGTGCCGATGGACAGCACACCGCAGAACGCATCTCATGATGATGATGAGACTCAGGTGCCAGGTTTTGTGGAGCATGGTGCTGCCCAGACCATCCAACAGCAGCAGGTGTTGGAAGAGGGTAGTGGAGATGATGAAGTCCGAGACCCAACATGGCGTGAGCAACAGGAAGGTGGTGGGAGCAGCTCTGAGGAAGAGATTGTCCCAACGGTACAACGAGGAGGGAGAGGTAGGCTGCAGACTCGCTTGCCTGTAGCCTCCAGTTTGGCACCTGTTGGGAGCAGTTCTCTTAGAAATGTCAAAATTGGCGCTCCCATGACTTGCACTGCGTGGTCCTTTTTTGACAGACTTGTAGATGATATTTGCTATGTTCAATGCAAGCTGTGTAAGCAAAAAGTTAAAAGAGGTAAAAATATCAGTAACTTGAATACCACAAATATGTGGAAACATGTACGGACAAAGCACGTAGCTGAGTTACAAAGACACACTGGAGATGTAGGCCAACCTACAGCAGCACCTACATCTTCAGGTCTGTTGGAGCCTCTACCTCCAGCTCACACACACCTGGTTCGGCTTCCTCACAGGATCTCCATGGAAGAACCTCGGTCACTGTTGTCCATAGACAAACTGTTATTCCACCCACAGCAGCAAGTTCACAGTCATCGTCACACTCCCAGAACAAAAAACAGCCATCGGTACCACAGGCATGGGATAAAAGACGGCCATACTCGGCAAACCATCCACGAGCACAGGCTCTGAATGCTGGCATTGCAAAACTCCTGTCCCTTGAAATGCTGTCATTCAGGCTGGTGGAGACTGACAGTTTCAGGAACTTTATGGCATTGGCAGTCCCACAATATAATGTGCCAAGCCGATTTTATTTCAGCAGGCAAGCTGTCCCTGCTCTGCAAAAACATGTAGAGGGAAACATTAAACATGCGCTACTAAACGCGTCAGTAGCAGGGTCCACCTGACCACCGATGCGTGGACCAGTACCCATGGCCAGGGACGATACCTTTCCCTCACTGCCCATTGGGTCAATGTTGTGGAGCCGGGTACAGATCTTGCCAGTGGCGCTGTACGTGTTCTGCCAACTCCAAGGATTGCAGGAATCCAGTCTGTACACATTGATTCCTCCTCCTACTCCAGTTCCTCAGAATCATCGCTGCACGAGCCGTCACGGTATACCTCCACATGGACCCGTGAACGCTTACCTGTTGCGACCGATATGAGCACAGCCGTGGCCAAACGTCAACAGGCCGTCCTGAAATTAATTTCCATGGGGAATCGAAGCCACACAGCGCAGGAGCTCTGGATGCCATCAAGCAGGAGAGGACGTGTGGTTTTTGTCAGCTAATCTCCAGCCAGGCTTGGTAGTGTGTGACAATGGCCGAAATCTGGTGGCAGCTCTGGGCCTTGGCAACCTCACTCACATACCATGTCTGGCACATGTGCTCAACTTGGTCGTGCAGAGTTTTTTGAGGGACTATCCGGATCTTGATGCACTGCTGCACAAGGTCCGCCTAGAGTGCGCTCACTTGCGACGTTCCAGCATGGCCAGATCGCGCATTGCAGCTCTGCAAGTCAGATTTCGCCTTCCTGAACATCGCATCATATGTGACGTACCCACCAGGTGGAATTCCACGTTACATATGTTGGAGCGGTTGTGTGAGCAGCAGCCAGCAGTAATGGAGTATCAGCTGCAACAGGCGCAATCAACTCGCAATTTGCGCCGTTCACACTTCACCACTACTGAGTGGGCCTCTATGAAGGACATCTGCGACGTTTTGCGTGCGTTTGATGTCTCAACGCGGATGGCGAGTGCAGATGATGCACTAGTCAGCATGACTGTCCCCCTTATCTGCCTGCTTCAGAAATCACTGAAGCACTAAAGGAAGAGGTTTTGGAAGAGGTGGAGGATGAGGAGTCACAAATTCAATTACCTTCAGGACAGTCAGCGCAACGTGGTTCCTCACAAAGGGCTGGGCAGGGCTCACTTTGTGAGGAGGATGAGGAGGAGAGGAGTCAATGGAGGAGGAAGAAATCCCTACAGAGGGAGGTACACAACGCTCTAGTCAGTATGTAGAGCGAGGGTGGGGTGATGCAGAGGAGGCAGAGATGACGCCTCTTCCAGAGGACAGCCTTTGTTGGCCAGTTGGGAGTCTGCAGCACATGGTTGATTTCATGCTTCAGTGCCTGAGAAACGACCGCCGCATCGCCCACATTCTCACCACGTCAGATTATTGGGTGTACACCCTCCTAGACCCTCGCTACCGGGACAACTTACAAACCCTCATCACACCGGTGAACCGGGACCGTAAAATGCAGGAGTACCAAGACACACTGGTGCAATCCATACTGTTGTACATTCCAGCCGAGAGAGCTGCTGCTGCTGCTACTGCTTTACAAAGCAGCTCTGTGCGTCGATCAGTGTAGACACCTCTACAACAAGAGGCAGCAGAAGCAGTGCCTCTGCACAGGGAAAGAGCTGTATGTTACAAATGTGGCAAAGTTTTGTGACAGCGCCAGCAAGGTCTACACCATCCGAGACGGCTCCAGTCACCAGGAAGAAACGTTTCCGTAAGATGGTGACAGACTACTTGGCTTTCCCTCTAAGTGTACTCCCAGATGCCTCTTCCCCTTTCAAATTTTGGGTCTCTAAGTTGGATACATGGCCAGAGCTTAGCCAGTATGCATTGGAGGTGCTGGCTTGCCCTGCTGCCAGTGTATTATGTGAGCGCGTCTTTAGTGCTGCAGGTGGTGTAGTAACAGACCGTCGCATGCGACTATCCTCAGAGAATGTAGACCGGCTTACTTTTCTGAAAATGAACAAGGCATGGATCTCACCTGAATTTGCCTGTCCGTTTTCAGATTAAATAACTGTTTGGCAACGTTTTCCATGTCTCCTGTTATGTTCATCTTTCTACCACCTGAACTCTACTCCCTGGGCTACAACACCGCCATTTGTTGCTTGTAAGTAATTGGCAGGGGTACTGACTCCTGGCCAGCCTGGTTACAGCACGACAGCTGTTTCCTGGCAGTGTGAACGTCAATTATCCTCCAATAAGTTGTGCTGTCGTGTTGCATTCGGGTTAGCCGACTCTATGGTGCCTGCAGTTTAGGTGATTCCTATGTGTGCTGTGGGATATGTAAATAAAGGCTGTTTCCATTGTGACAATAGACAAGCACCCACTGTAGGACTGTGTGATTCGGTAACTGCGGACGGCTTGCGTCCTGTCAACTTACATTTTCATGGGTGCGTTCTGCTACCCGTCCGGGGTCCAGTACCGTCAACTGGTTCTCCCCAGTGCCTTTGGCCTAGGTGCCTCCATCTCCGTATCCGAGTTCCACCAACGTCTGCTGGTCCTTGGTAGTGCTTTGGAGCACAGGTACCTCCTGCTTAGTAACCGTGTCACAGTAACGTCAGCTGGTACTCGGTTGTGACATTGCCTCTTTTCCTTCTGCTACCCGTCCGGGGTCCAGTACCGTCAACTGGTTCTCCCCAGTGCCTTTGGCCTAGGTGCCTCCATCTCCGTATCCGAGTTCCACCAACGTCTTCTGGTCCTTGGTAGTGCTTTGGAGCACAGGTACCTCCTGCTTAGTAACCGTGTCACAGTAACGTCATCTGGTACTCGGTTGTGACATTGCCTCTTTTCCTTCTGCTACCCGTCTGGGGTCCAGTACCGTCAACTGGTTCTCCCCAGTGCCTTTGGCCTAGGTGCCTCCATCTCCGTATCCGAGTTCCACCAACGTCTGCTGGTCCTTGGTAGTGCTTTGGAGCACAGGTACCTCCTGCTTAGTAACCGTGTCACTGTAACGTCAGCTGGTACTCGGTTGTGACATTGCCTCTTTTCCTTCTGCTACCCGTCCGGGGTCCAGTACCATCAACTGGTTCTCCCCAGTGCCTTTGGCCTAGGTGCCTCCATCTCCGTATCCGAGTTCCACCAACGTCTGCTGGTCCTTGGTAGTGCTTTGGAGCACAGGTACCTCCTGCTTAGTAACCGTGTCACAGTAACATCAGCTGGTACTCGGTTGTGACATTGCCTCTTTTCCTTCTGCTACCCGTCCGGGTCCAGTACCGTCAGCTGGTTCTCCCAGTGCCTTTGGCCTAGGTGCCTCCATCTCCGTATCCGAGTTTCACCAACACCGCTGGTCCTTGGTAGTGCTTTGGAGCACAGGTACCTCCTGTTAGTAACCGTGTCACAGTAACGTCAGCTGGTACTCGGTTGGACATTGCCTCTTTTCCTTCTGCTACCCGTCCGGGTCCAGTACCGTCAACTGGTTCTCCCCAGTGCCTTTGGCCTAGGTGCCTCCATCTCCGTATCCGAGTTCCACCAACGTCTGCTGGTCCTTGGTAGTGCTTTGGAGCACAGGTACCTCCTGCTTAGTAACCGTGTCACAGTAACGTCAGCTGGTACTCGGTTGTGACATTGCCTCTTTTCCTTCTGCTACCCGTCCGGGGTCCAGTACCGTCAACTGGTTCTCCCCAGTGCCTTTGGCCTAGGTGCCTCCATCTCCGTATCCGAGTTCCACCAACGTCTGCTGGTCCTTGGTAGTGCTTTGGAGCACAGGTACCTCCTGCTTAGTAACCGTGTCACAGTAACGTCAGCTGGTACTCGGTTGTGACATTGCCTCTTTTCCTTCTGCTGCCCCTCCGGGTTCCAGCACAGTCAGCTGGTCCTCGTTACTTCCATTGTCTCTTGCTCCATCTGATACCCGTCAGGGTTCCAGTAACGTCAGCTGGTTCTCGGAAATTAGACGACCTTAAAGACCACCCAGAAGAAGATGACGACAACAAGGACGACGAGCATGAAGCCAACCAGCCTGAACACCATCACAAAGAAAAAATAAAAGATTACCCAGAAGAAGATCACCAACAGGACAAAGAAGGTTAAGACAAACTACAAGATACAGAACAAGAGACAGAAGAACAATAAGCAGAAGATCAAAAAGCAGAAGAACATGAAGTATAAGACCAAAATGAAGAGCAAAATATATGCTCTAAATTCTAAGCAGAAGAAGACTAAGCAGTGTATGGGGGTGAGATCGTTCCTCCTCGTGGTGCCCCTGGAAAATGCCTGCTGCTGCAGGCTAAACTGAATATGGACAAATACTGTTGTAATTTAAATCTTTTGTGACAGCAAGAACGGAAGGATGAACAATTCATACTTTTACAGATTACAAGTACAGGAATCTCTGTCACAAATAAGAATATGATGAAGAAGATGAAGAGGAAGAAGATGAAGAATTTGAATATGAAGAAGATTAATTAGTTTAATAATAACAATATGAGTAATGTAAACAAAAGCATGAATAGCAAGAAGTTTAAGAAGAAGATTAAGAAGGTGAAGATGAAGAATAATTTGATGAGAAAGATGATGCTGCTGAAGATTATGAAGGAGAAAGTGTGGCACTGGCAAAAGTTAAAAAGGTGAAGAGCATGGAAGTTGTGAAACATACATATTTGCCAAAATAGAAAAAAGGTTAACAACATTGTCAATTTGTTAGTCAATCCAAACGTATTTAAAAAATATATATATATTAATGCTATTCCAATGCATTGGGTTAAACATGTATGCCTTTATTGTCTCCTCAACCTCCCCCAATACATTCTACATTAGTCTTTGTTGTTTTCCTTCATGTACAATTAACCAACAAGGCAAGAATGTTTTTTTTTAATGTCGATATTTGGTTCCCATAGACTTACATGGGACTTCCGGTATCGGAATCGGATATCGACGATATTTAGTGATATCGGCGATACCATTCCGATCCGATATTTTTAGATATCGAGCAGTATCGCTCAACACTAATGAAGTCACTTTGAGGGACCTATGTATTTTAAAGTGATCCCATTTTAAGCTACTCACGCCTCAAAGTATTCAAAACCTCATTCACAAAATTAAATATTTCAAGGGAACCTGTCAGTGGGATTGTGCTCAGTAACCTGCACACAGTGTTAGGTCGGTGCAGATATGCTGAAATGATACCTGGGTTGATGAAATCCATCTTGTGGTTGCTGTTTAATCTTATTTTCAGTTTTTAATAATGAGATTCTCGTGCAGGCGGCCTGTGGGCAGGGCTTTATGTGGTGCTCTGCTTACATATTCATCTGTATGGGCTTATGACAGGTCACTGATCCCTCACTGACCTGCCCCCTATTTTACATACTGCATAAAATATTGTGGGATTAAAAAAATAATATTACAGTCATCAAAATTGTGCCATTTTAGTTCTCTGAGTGCTGAGCTCTGTATAATCTCACCTACAACACTGATTGTCAGCTTTCTGTGTACACTGTACATAGACAGAAAACTGCCAATCAGTGGTGAGGGCGGTGTTATACAGAGTTCATGAATACGGAGGACTACATTATAGCAGGTTTACTAGTCCTCTAGTGATAATCTCCTACTGATAAAACTGTAATTGTATGAAAACTACACTAAGCAGTCCTGTAAGTGGTACATCCCTGGAATCAGGGTCTCTGTCATTACATCATGCTTCTCTAAATGTTAAGGGGCAACAACCTGGTGATCAATTCCCTTTAAACTATCACGTCATGCGATCACGTCATGGGCGCGGCGATGGCCGGAAGTAAAAACACGCGTACTTGTCAGCGAAAGTTAAATGCTGCTGTCAGAGATTGAAAGCAGCATTTAATGGGGTAACAATTGCAGGCAGAGCTCCGCTTCACCAGTGATTGTTAGCAGCAGGTCTTGGCTGTAATACTCAGCTATCGCCATCGCTGCGTGATCCTACTCCATACACCCACTTCCGACTTGCACCATATATATACGGCACATGTCGTGAAAGGGTTAATAATAATAATAATAACAATAATAAATGATAATACAAAATGATCAATAATAATACACTGTCACAGTGATGATGAAGGATAAATATATTTTTCAGTTTCTCCATCTCATGTTGGAGTCACACAGTTAATTAATTGTATGCTGCTTTGCTAGTCACAGGGGATAATTCTCTCAATTATTGTTTCTCGATTAGGTACATGTTTTCTTTAAACCATCCCTATGGACTGATAACACACAAGGGTTTAATTAACATTTCAGAATGAGTAAAGAAACATTAGCTTGATTCTATTTTCTTTATTATACATTCTGTACATGTGCGCCAATGTTTGTCTGTCTGTACTAAATACAAGCAAATGGTGGAAAACTTAGAAACGCGCAATAGAGCTGAATGGTGCCAGTTGTTTCCTTTATTCAATAATAATTGAGTTTTGATTAGATTTTTGTTAGATTGATGGCAAGACAAAAAACAGTATATAGATTGCTAAACATGTATCAATGCTGATCGATCTCAACTATTTCATCAGGATTAACCATCAATGTGTGCCGGTGCCAAATCTGGAGAGATTTAGCATGTTGGATTTCAAGATGCTTTTTAGAACAGGAGACTCTAGTGAGACACACCGGACGCATTTCTTTAATAAATTGACATGAAACTACACAGAGGCACTATACACTTATTGGTTACAGTATTTCTAAGTGGTACACAATGCTTGGTAGTTACATAGACACTTGAAAACAAATAAACAGTTGCAGAATATTTACTGCGCTTGGAAATAGCCTAAGGCTATGTGCACACGTTGCGGAATTGCCATGTAAATTTCCGCGCAATTCCGCACCTCCCTGCTGCTGTAAATACGCATATTATAGGTATGCGTATTCCCGCTAAACACTAGCGTTTTGCAAGCGTAATTAGCTTCCAGAATGCTAGCGTTTTACAAGCGATCTGACAGGTTGGTCACACGAGTCAAACAAGTGTTTGACAAGTGTGACCAACTTTTACTATTGATGCCGCTATGCCGCATCAATAGTAAAAAGATCTAATGTAAAAATAATAAAACAAATTAATAAATAATGATATTCTCACCTTCCGGCGGCCCCTGCAGCTTTCCCGCCTCTCAGCGACTGCTCCCGGCAACTCCCGTTCCCAGGAGTCCTTTGCGACAATCATCCCCATGGCGTAGCATCACACGAGACTGTACGTCATCTGGGGTGATCTCGCAATGCATTACTGGGACCGGGAGCATCACTGAGAGGCGGGAAAGCTGCGGGGGCCGCCGGAAGGTGAGATTATCACTATTTTTTATTTTAATTATTGTTTTTACATGGATATGGTACCCAGGGCCTGGAGGAGAGTCTCCTCTCCTCCAGGCCCTGGGTACCATCCGCACATGAACCGCTTACTTTGCGCATGGTGGGCACAGCCACATGCGGAAAGTAATCGGTTGAATGCATTCCTATGGCGGCGGAATCGCCGCGGTTCCGCAAAAAAGAACGAGCATGCTGCGGATTCTCCCGCGATGCGATTCCGCCGCGGAAAAAACCCGCAGCATGTGCACAGCATTGCGGAATCTCATAGGCCTTAATGAGTTGTATTGTGTAAGCGGTTTTGCCGCGGTTTTGCGGCGTTTCCGCCGCAAAAATCGCGGCAAAACCGCTAGGAATCCGCAACGTGTGCACAGGCCCTAAAGCATTCTGAGCCCCACCACATATCCTCCAGAGGGTAACGTCACAAGATAGCAAATAGCTCCTGCTTGAGCTTCCTGTGGTTCTATTGCTTTTTACAAGACTTACCACAATAGTCGCTTTTTTACAATGGTCCAGTGACTCGGTGAGTAAAGCCGCTTCCCTTCACACAATAATTTTCTGACACTCATACTCAGCTGTGAATGGCCTCTGAGTGCAGATGTTTTGGTACATTGTTTTTTTAATGGAATCTGTCAGCAGGTTTTTGCTACACACCATGAGAGCAGTCTGATGTAGGAGCAGAGACTCATATTTCAGTGATATGTCATTTACTTTACTGGGTGCTGCTTCTTTTGATTAAAAACTGTTTTATACCAAGACTAAATATTAAAACAGAAAAAAAAATGAGCCAGAGCATACGTTGGAAAATGTGCAAAGTGCAAGAGCATGTTCACACTGTGGTCATTTCACACACAAAACATTTCACAGTCAAAACCCAAGAAGAAAACAAAATGAGAAAATGCCCTATAGTAAGTAAATAAATTAAGAGTAATAGCACATGCAAATAACAAAGGGTACTTAGTTATCACTATTTTGATCACACTTTAGGACAGCGTACACTGTCCATTTAAGAAGGAAGGAGCACACGCATGCCCTAAGCACAAAACCCAGGAATCGATCTGTGAGTTATTTACAGACACCTGGCAGTAGCCAGAGGGGAAGAAGTGCAGGATGGGGGCCACGGCAGTAAATTGGCATCCCTGCCTAGTGAGGTTGAGACACGTGCAGAGACTCTGGTGCTACAATTCCCCCCTTTATGCCCCCTTTTCTTTAAGCCTGCAAGAAATCTTTCCAGGAAGAGAGAGGCATGGATGTTCTCCTTGGTCTCCCATGACCTCTTGTCAGGAAAGGTTTTTCCTCTTTCCCTTTTTGTGGCCAGAATATTCTCTAACATCTTCAGTGGTGACTGGAGCAGGAGTGGTACCTGGATCATTGAAGAAGGAACTGAGGATGACAGGCTTGAGGAGAGACACCTGAAATGAATTGGGGATCCATAAAAAGACAAGGAGTTTGAGCTTGTAAGCTACAGGATATATCTGTATGAGAATCCCGAACGGGCCGATGAAGTGAGAACCCAATTTATACAAGGGTCACTTGAGACAAACTTACTTTGAAGACAGCCAAACCTTATCCTCAGGACAAAACAGAGGTGGATCTTTATGTCTCTTCATCCATTCAATAAAGTGGTCTTGATGTCTTCTCAGAGCTTAGAAAAGTCATTGATGAGGCATTCAGCAGCAGGAAAGTTGGTGGTAGTAGACACAGGGAACGGAATATTGGTGTCACGATTCGACTGGTGAGTGACATGGGACCAGAGGCACCTTTCCAAGTATTAACATCAGGGGGCGCGCTAGCTCGCCCTGTTCCCCGGGATAATTCAGATGGTGAAGATGCCAGGGCCTCTGCCCTTGCCTTATCTCTATTCTTCCTCTGGTAATCCAGAAGAGCGATTACCATTAAACAATCTAAACTGCGGATGGAACCCATGTGCTCCGAAAAACATGGACTTACCGGTTGATTCCTTATTTACCATGAATACAGCCACCCGTAAGTAGGAAACCCAGGCCTCCTGATTATCAGACACAAAACATCTGAGATATGTCTAAATTCTGATTAACCCGTTCAGTCTGCCCATCAGACTGCGGGTGAAAAGCATGAGAAAAAGACAAATGGATCCAGAATTTGGAGATAAACTGCACCCCCCGATCCGAGACAATATCTGTAGGAATCCCATGCAGTCTTTATTTCCCTGATGAAAATTTGCGCCAGAGAATTGGCTTTAGGCAAAGCTGGTAAAGCAATAAAATGAGACATTTTACTGAACATTTCCACCACCACCACAAGGATTACAGTGTTCCTTGCAAGACACAGGTAGGTCTGTAGTAAAATCGACCGACAAATGAGTCCAAGGTCTGCTGGGGATCTCCAACGGTTGGAGAGCCCCTTACGGATGAGTATGCGAGGTCTTAGAGCGCATAGAGATATTGCAGGCGGCCACATACTCCCGAACATCCTTATGAGCACCTGGCCACCAAAAACACAGATTAAATAGAACCGCAGTGGCCTTATTCCCAAGATTTCCAGCCAACACCATATGATGATGTTCGTTGAGGACCCTAAGACGGAGATTGACTGGAACAAACAGTTTACCAAGTGGACAGGTAGACGTTAATGTAATCATAAAGCACTTTACCAAATTGTGGCCAAGAGCTATAAATATATACTCTTCCACAACCACTCAAGAAAATCGGATCAACCGGTCAGCTTCAAATAGACAAACTCAAGAGAAAACAGAGCAAAAGAGTCCCAAACAACATAATAAGATTTAAAATTCAAAATTCATTTATTGAAAAATCACATACAAGACAGTCAAATATACATGCTGTATACAATGTATATTAAGCAGGAGATAAAAAGAGGAGACATGAAGGTATGCCGGGTTCAGGGAGGAGCAAAAGGATTCATCCCAGGGTAGCAGGTATATGATATACATCAAACAGCCCAAAGGCTTTTAGCGATAAAGAAAATTCACAATATACCAATGGTATCAATTACATGGACCCCAGTGTAATTATCCAAATACATGCTAACCCATGAAAATAACAGAGGAGCTCCCCGTCCTCGCCCCGGCAGCCCCTTGACGTGCGTTTCGCCGTCTAGCTTTTTCAAAAGGGGGTTAACAAACAATCAGTCTCTTCTGCTTAAATATAACACAAACCAGAAATGCAGCCGATCAACGGTGCACGCGCGCCAGCACCTGAGATACGTCACCATCACAGCCGTCAAAGTGGAGCGCACATGTAGGCGGAAGTCCGCCAATTGACGACATATGAATGGTACTCAATCTGCTGATAGCTACAGGTGGAACGAATGCTACGAATGCTTTCAAGTGGACAGGTAGCAGGGGCATCCCCCTGAGCGTCAGCAACCTCTCTTTCAAAATTGGAGCGTATAGACACCATCACTACCCCTTTTTGCAGAATAGGTACCAGTTTGCACTTATCTCCTTCCCCAGGAAAGCAACGGGACAAGGCATCTGCTTTAACATTTTTGCTCCCCGGCCTAAAAGTATCAAAAAAGTTAAACCTAGTAAAGAATAATGCCCATCTTGCCTGACGTGGTGTAAGACATTTGCCGACTCCAAATAAACCAGACTTTTATGGTCTGTGATAATCATCACTGGGTGAACCGCTCCCTTCAAAAAATGACACCACTCCTCAATTGCCCATTTGATAGCTAAGAGTTCCATATTACCAATATCATAATTTCTCTCAGCTGGCGACAGTTTCGTAGAAAAGTACACACACGGTTGCCATTTACCAGGAGACGCACACTGCGACAATACAGTCCCCACTCGCACCTCGGATGCATCAACCTCCACAATAATAGGCTGAGAAACGTCAGACTGAATAAGAATCAGCACAGAAGCAAAACATCTTTTCAATATGTCCCTGGCAGGACTGGACCACATGGAGAAGTCCTTCCCTTCTTGGTCATATCTGTGAGCGGTTTGTCTACTACCGAAAAGTTTTTTAGGAATTTACGGTAGTAGTTGGCGAAACCCAACAATCTTTGAAACACCTTCAAATCCTTAGGAAGATCCCACTACAATACCCCCGGACTTCCGCCGGATCCATGCGAAAACCAGTGGCAGACAATACATATCTTCAACCGACAACATGCACTTCTCGGTTTCAGTGGGAGAAGCAAAATAGGAATCTTGTGGGTATGATCACTTTGAACCCCCAAGTGCTTCACACAAGCTTATAATGCCCGGGCATAATAATAAAAAATCCCATTTTTTTCCCACAAAATGATATTTAAGTCACCAAATTTTTATTTTCCCAAGGGTAACATAAGAAATTGGACCATAAATGTTGTTAAACATTTTGTTCTAAGTACGCTGATACCCCATATGTGGGGGGGAAAACGCTGTTTGGACGCATGGCAGAGCTCGAAGGGAAAGAGCATGATTTGATTTTTTCAAACCAAAATTGTCTGGAATCGAGATTGGATGCCATGTCGCATTTGGATAGCCCCTGATGTGCCTAAATAGTGGCGAACCCCCCAAAAGTGACCCCATTTTAGAAACTAGACCCCCTAAGGAACTTGTCTAGATCTGTGGTGAGCACTTTGAACCCCCAAGTGCGTCACACAAGTTTATAACGTAGAGCTGTAAAATTAAAAAATCATATTTTTTCAATAAAAATTATCTTTTTACCCCAATTTTTATTTTCTCAAGGGTATCTAGACCTCAAAAGTTATTGTGCAATTTGTCCTGAGTACGTACATACCCAATATATGGGGGTACACCACTGTTTGGGTGCATGGCAGAGCTCAGAAGGGAAGGAGCGCAGTTTGACTTTTTCAAAGCAGAATTCGCTGTATGCCATGTCGCGTTTCAAGAGAACCTGATGTGCCTAAACAGTGGAAACCCCCCACAAGTGACACCATTTTGTAAACTAGACCCCCTAAGGAACTTATCTAGATCTGTTGTGAGGACGTTCAACCCCCAAGTGTGTCACTAAAATTTATAATGCCTGGGTGTGAAAAAAAAATTCCACAAAAATGATTTTTTAGTCCCAATTTTTCAATTTTTGATTTTTCCCAAGGAAATTGGACCCCAAAAGTTGTTGTCCAATTTGTCCTGAGTACGCTGATACCCATATGTGGGGGGAAAATACTGTTTGGGCGCATGGCTGGGCTCAGAAAGGAAATAATTACATTTTGTAATACAGACTTTGATGGGTGTCATGTTCAGTTTGCAGAGCCCCTGATGTGCCTAAGCAGTTGTAAACCCCCCACAAGTGACCCCATTTTGGAAACCAAACCCCCTAAGGAACTTATATAGATCTGTGGTGAGCACTTTGAACCCCCAAGTGCTTCACACAAGTTTATAATGTGCGGGCATGAAAATAAAAAATCCTATTTTTTTCCCACAAAAATGATTTTTAGTCACCAATTTTTTATTTTCCCAAGGGTAACATGAGAAATTGGGCCATAAAAGTTGTTGTCCAATTTGTCCTGAGTAAGCTGATACCCCATATGTGGGGGGAACCTCTGTTTGGGCGCACGGCAGAGCTCTGAAGGGAAGGAGCGCCATTTGACTTTTTCAACGCAGAATTGGCTGTATGCCACGTCTCGTTTCGAGAGCACCTGATGTGCCTAAACAGTGGAAACTCCCCGCAAGTGACACCATTTTGGAAACTAGACCCCTAAGGAAGTT
Source organism: Oophaga sylvatica (assembly GCA_033576555.1). Taxonomy (NCBI): domain Eukaryota; kingdom Metazoa; phylum Chordata; class Amphibia; order Anura; family Dendrobatidae; genus Oophaga; species Oophaga sylvatica. The sequence goes on along the minus strand of JARQOD010000003.1, from coordinate 352,465,365 downwards.
ATCAATAGTGGTGGACAAAAGTATTGGCACCCTGCAATTCTGTCAGATAATACTCAGTTTCTTCCTGAAAATGATTGCAATCACAAATTATTTGCTATTTTTAATCTTCATATATACGGAGATTTGAAATTCCCCAACACTGTATACAGCTGTACGCTACTGATACAGTACACTTTTTCTGCTTTTCATATTGTGGTATAATCCAAACTGAGCCTGTGAGCGTGTGTGTTACTCCTGAAATATATACGGAGATTTAAACTTCCTACAACACTGTGTACAGCTGTACACTACTGATACAGTAAACTTTTTCTGCTTTTCATACTGTGGTGTAATCCATACTGAGCCAGTGAGCGGTGTGTGTTACTCCTGAAATATATATGGAGATTTAAAATTACCCCAACACTGTATACAGCTGTACGCTACTGATACAGTACACTTTTTATGCTTTTCATTTTCTGGTCTACTCCATACTGAGCCTGTGAGGGTGTGTGTTACTCCTGAAATATATACGGAGATTTGAAATTACCCCAACATTGTATACAGCTGTACGCTACTGATACAGTACACTTTTTCTGCTTTTCATATTGTGGTGTAATCCAAACTGAGCCTGTGAGCATGTGTGTTACTCCTGAAATATATACGGAGATTTAAAATTCCCACAACACTGTATACAGCTGTACGCTACCGATACAGTACACTTTTTCTGCTTTTCATATTGTGGTGTAATCCAAACTGAGCCTGTGAGTGTGTGTGTTACTCCTGAAATATATACGGAGATTTAAAATTCCCACAACACTGTATACAGCTGTACGCTACTGATACAGTACACTTTTTCTGCTTTTCATGTTGTGGTGTAATCCAAACTGAGACTGTGAGCGTGTGTGTTACTCCTGAAATATATACGGAGATTTAAAATTCCCACAACACTGTATACAGCTGTACGCTACTGATACAGTACACTTTTTCTGCTTTTCATGTTGTGGTGTAATCCAAACTGAGACTGTGAGCGTGTGTGTTACTCCTGAAGTATATACGGAGATTTAAAATTCCCACAACACTGTATACAGCTGTACGCTACTGATACAGTACACTTTTCTGCTTTTCATGTTGTGGTGTAATCCAAACTGAGACTGTGAGCGTGTGTGTTACTCCTGAAATATATACGGAGATTTAAAATTCCCACAACACTGTATACAGCTGTATGCTACTGATACAGTACACCTTTTCTGCTTTTCATATTGTGGTGTAACCCATACTAAGCCTGTGAGCGTGTGTGTTACTCCTGAAATATATACGGAGATTTAAAATTACCCCAGCACTGTATACGGCTGTACGCTTCTGAAACAGTACACTGTTTTGCTTTTTATATTCTGGTGTAATCCATACTGAACCTGTGAGAGTCTGTGTCTGTTACTCCGCAAATATATACAGAGATAAAAATTTTTCACCTTCACCGTATACAGCTGTACGCTTCTGATACAGTACCATATATCTGCTAGTATTTTGGGTACATTTTCAGAAACATAAGGAAGTATGGTGGAAGAGGCCGCGGACGTGGACGTGGGGGGCCACCTGGTACTGATGGTGGTAGTGGTGGTGCATCTGCTGGTAGTGCCAAAAGCACAATAGCATCTAAGGCAGGAGGTGTTGAGCCTGCGTCATCGTCTGGCTCCAGAAGGCCTGGAAGGCTCACTTTTCTGGGTCTACGTAAACCGCTTTTATAGCCGGAGCATCAGGAACAGGTTTTGGCTTACATTGCCGAAACAGCCTCCAGCTCTATCGCCTCCTCTTCTGAAGTTTCAAAAACTCCAAGCACTGAGTCGTCAGTGCAGACTTCTTGTCAGGAACAACCCCTTTCCTTGTGTCCTTCACCCCCACCAAAAGGGAAGGATGCGGCAGGCCACACTTCAGATTACTCCATGGAGCTCTTTTCACATACCATGCCTGGATTATCAAGTCAAATACTGAATTCCCCAGTCCAACATGAATCTGACATGGAGTGCACTGATGCATAGCCACTGCTATATGATTGTGCTGCTACATTCAACCAGAGAACTACCTTTCCCTCGCAGTCTACTGAGCCAGAATGTGACCCTGATGAAACGCAGGTACCCCTTCCTACATACTATACCACCTTACACGGTGACACAGAGGAAGGTGCAGATGAAATTGAAGAGAAGGTGATGGATGACCCAGTTGTTGACCCTGATTGGCATCCAGTGGGGGAAGAGGGTGCCGCTGGCAATATGTTGTGTACACGTTGGAGGCGACTTCGGAGCTGGGGCTCCCTCCGGTGGTTGCTGAGGGTAATGAACCAATTGCTGAATGGCTTTTAGCTGGGTCCGAATGGTCTGATATAAGTAACCTGAACTCCCATCAGCCTTGCCTGTAATCAATTGTTCTTCCAGGTTTTGGTTGGAGATCAGCTTGCATTCCTGCTTTCATTCAGATAAGTGATTTGCTGTTTTTTTTCCTCTGGTTGGAGTGTCCTTGCTGGTTTGCTGCCTTCCAGTGGACTTCAGCCTGGTCCCCTTTTGGGCCTGGCGCTGCATTTGTGCGCAATTTGTGTTTGCACTTTTGCTCTGTTCCTGTGTCACTTTTTATTTGCTGAATTGATGTGTGTTACACCAGAGATCTGATTTAGGTGGTAGAGATCGTGTGATCTCAGGTTTTTTTGTTAATCAGAAGTGTTGGTATTTTTATCAGGGTTTTTTTGGGTTGCAGTCAGAATTCTTTCCTATACTTTTCTATCTAGACAGAATTGGGCCCCAGCGTTTGCTCATTCTATTTTCTGTCTGTGTTTGTATTTTCTTCTTGTCTAACTGCCATTACATGTTTGGGGGCTTCCTGTTTCTTTGGGGGTTCTGCTATGGGGCAGTTGGCTTTCATCTTTCTGTCTTTAGGTGTAGCTATCTCTCCGGCTGTGATGAGGCGTCTAGGATCACCGTGGGTGCGCTCCACGGCTACTTCTAGTGTTGCGGTTGGTTTGGGATTCTGCATCCCAGTGGTTTCCAGCCTCTCTGGTGTATTACTACTTTGGCTATTTTTGCTATTTCTCCTCAGCTACTGAAACATAACAGTATTACCGGCCACACTGAAAATTATATGGTACTCAACAGAAGGGAAAAATAGTAAAAAAGGAAAAAAAAAAGGGGAGTTGTCAGAAAAATTTTTTTTTTCTGTTTGTTGCTTTTTTTTCCTGTTTTTCTCTGGGTGCTGAGGAGGAATTTTTTCTTTGTCCTCAATGGAGTTTTGCACAGTTGTCTGGCCGTGTGGAGCGGCTTGTCGCTGAGGTTCAGAGTATTACTACCTATATTGCTAGGTTGCCGGTTGTGGAACCTAGGATCCCCATACCAGATTTATATTTGGGGATCGGTCTAAATTTTTGAATTTCAAAAATAACTGTAAGTTGTTTTTTCCTTGAAGCCTAAGTCCTCAGGGAACGCAGCACAGCAGGTTCAAATTGTCATCTCTCTGCTGTGCGGCGACCCTCAGGATTGGGCTACTTCACTGACACCTGGGATCCTGTTTTGAATAATGTTGATGTATTTTTTCAAGCGCTGCAGTAATTGTACGATGAACCTAATGTCACTGATCAAGCTGAAAAGACCTTGTTGGCATTAAATCAGGGTCGCGAAGACGCTGAGCTGTACTGTCAGAAATTCTGAAAGTGGGCAGTACTGACCAAATGGAATGATGATGCTTTGGCAGTGCTTTTTCGGAAGGGTCTGTCAGAAAATGTAAAGGACGTTATGGTGGGATTCCCTGTTCCCTCTAGTCTCAATGATTCTATGTCTTTGGCTATTCAAATTGACAGACGTTTGCGTGAGCGCAGAGGTATGCGTGAGATAGTGTTGCCTTGTGAGCCAGCTCCTGAGCCCATGCAGTGTGATGGAGTGACTTCTGGGGCTCAGCGTCATGAGTTTCAAAAACGCAATGGGTTATGTTTCTACTGTGGTGACGCTTCTCATGCTATTTCCGTCTGCCCTAAGCGGGGAAGACGTTTTGTGCGGAATCAGTTGTCTTGGGTAGTGTTCAGACTAAATTTCTGTTGACTGTTACCCTGATTTGCTCCCTGTCCACATTTCGGCTCAGGCTTTTGTTGATTCAGGAGCAGCTATTAACCTAATGGATTTTGACTTTGCCAAACGTTGTGGATTTCCCATGATACCCCTGCGGAAGTCTATTCCTTTGCTGGGCATTGATTCTACCCCTTTGGCAGAGAATAAACCCCAGTTTTCTACTCAGGTGATAATGAGGATTGAACTAGATCATCAGGAGAGTTGCAAATTTCTGGTGTTGCATAATCTGCATGACATAATTTTACTGGGTTTCCCTTGGTTACAGACTCATAATCCTGTTTTGGATTGGAAATCTGTGTCTGTGACCAGTTGGGGGTGCCAATGTGTTAATACTGACACTCCTGCTTTTTCTGCCTCTCCCCAGTCTCAGGATGTCCCTGACTTTTTTACTGATTTTTCTGATGTGTTTAGTGAGAGTAAGTCTGCATCCTTACCTCCTCACAGGAGCTATGATTGCGCTATTGAGTTAGTGCCTGGTGGTAAATTTCCTAAAGGTCACCTTTTTAATTTATCTGTACCTGAACACGATGCTATGCGATCTTATATCAAGGAGTCTTTGGAGATGGTCATATCAGACCATCCTCTTCACCCTTGGGCACCGGTTTTTTCTTTGTGGCCAAAAAGGATGGTTCATTGAGGCCGTGTATTGACTATCGCCTCCTGAATAAAATCACTGTTAAATATCAATATCCGTTACCCTTGATTTCTGATCTATTTTCCAGAGTGAAAAGTGCTAGTTGGTTTACCAAGCTTGACCTCAGGGGGGCGTATAACCTTATTCGCATTAAGCATGGGGATGAATGGAAGACGGCGTTTAATACCCCAGAGGGGCATTTTGAGTACCTAGTGATGCCCTTTGGGCTCACTAATGCTCCTTCTGTCTTCCAATCCTTCATGAACGATATTTTCAGGGATTTTGTGGATAAATTTCTGATTGTTTATTTGGATGATATCTTGATTTTTTCCAACGACTAGGACTCTCATGTGAAACATGTTCGGACTGTGTTCCAGATTTTGAGAGAGAATGCACTGTATGTGAAGGGATCAAAGTGTCTTTTTGGCGTACAGAAGGTTTCATTTCTGGGATTCATTTTGTCTCCGTCTGTTATTGAAATGGACCCGGTCAAGGTTCAGGCCATCTGTGATTGGGTTCAACCTACTACATTGAAGGCTCTTCAGAGATTTTTGGGTTTTGCCAATTTTTATCGTAAATTTATTGGTAATTTCTCCGGTATTGTTAATCCATTGACTGATTTGACCAAAAAGGGTTCCAATGTGGTGAATTGGCCTCCTGAGGCAGTTTCTGCATTTCAGGAACTTAAGCAGAGATTCATTTCTGCTCCTGTTCTACGGCAGTCTGATGTTTCTCTACCGTTTCAGGTGGAGGTTGATGCTTCTGAGATTGGGGCAGGTGCCGTTTTGTCCCAAAGGGATTCGGAGACTTCTAAAAGTAACCCTTGTGCCTTCTTCTTTCGAAAATTTTCTCCAACTGAACGTAATTATGACGTGGGTAATCGGGAGTTATTGGCCATGAAGTGGGCCTTTGAAGAGTGGAGACATAGGCTGGAAGGAGCCAAACATCAGGTGGTGGTCCTCATGGACCATAAGAACCTGGTTTATCTCGAATCAGCCAAGCGACTTAATCCTAGACAGGCCAGGTGGGCCTTGTTTTTCACACGTTTTAATTTTGTGGTTTCTTTTCTTCCGGGCACTAAGAATGTTAAGGCGGATGCCCTCTCGAGGAGTTTCTTTGCGGATTCTCCTGAGTTAACTGATCCTGCTGTTATTTTGAAAGAGGGTGTGGTTCTTTCCGCCATCTCGCCCACTTTGAGACTGGCTCTGGAAGGGTGTCAGGAGGATAAACCTGAGCGCTGCCCTGTTGGGAAGTTGTTTGTTCCAGACCAGTGGAAAAAGAGTGTGATGTCTGAGATTCATTGTTCCGCGTTGGTTGGTCATCCCAGGATTTTTGGTACCAGAGACTTGGTGTCACGCTGTCTAATGATATGTATACAATGTCAGTAAACTATTAATACAGGAACAACACTCTATACAACAACTAGTATAGCAACATCAGCATGTAAGTATAGAATAGATTTACCTGACACGATATCTGCTGAACCCAGGGTTAATCTTGAGGACTTGATGAGCTGAAACAGGAAAGAGGTGGACCGGGATCTAACCTGACCCTAAACTGGGGTCCTAACTAATCCCTCACCTTGGAGGTACTGATAATGGTTCAGAGGTCCAAGTCACCAACCTAACCCTGTCTCCTATCAGACCCTGAACCCTGTAATCAGTCCTAAGAAGGATCCTGACTACCACCAAAGGGATATGGGCTGATCTTAGCTAAATACACAGATTAGACATATAAGACAGACAGGATAACACTCGCTTGCATACACACTCAAACACCAAAGGAACATAAATGGTCTGGGAAATAAACTCTAACCAAGTTGAGCTTAGAACAACTAAGGAGCTCACAACTAAAGTCTATACAGATTCATTCCTATCTGTGGTCTGCATGAAGGTTTCACTGGCAACTCCCCAAGCAGACAACCAGGAATTTAAAGGAAACCAATCAACAAATAATCAATTGCAGCCAGGAGAAACTGCACCCAGTCCCAGCACCGAGCACAGACAGAATTAACTCCCTAGCTGCCAAACACAAAGAAACAGCAGCTCAGCTGTGAGAAGTCAAAATGTGCAACCGCGACGATCTTCGTGGCAATGCACACATGACAGTACCCCCCCCTTCTACGAGGGGCCTCCGGACCCTCAGGGCCAGGCCTGCCCGGGTGAGTTCTGTGGAAGGTCCGAACCAAACGATCTGCGTTAACATCAGACGCAGGGACCCACGTCCTCTCCTCTGGACCATACCCCTTCCAATGCACCAAGTACTGAAGGGACCGGCGATTCAGACGTGAGTCAATGATCTTTGATACTTGAAATTCCAAGTTACCATTGACCAACACAGGAGGAGGAGGTAGAGGTGACGGTATGACTGGTGCCACATACCTTTTAAGTAATGACTTGTGGAACACATTATGAATTTTAAACGTAGGAGGGAGGTCCAGACGAAATGCCACAGGATTAATTATGGAACTGATCCTGTACGGCCCGATGAATCTGGGACCCAGTTTCCAGGAGGGCACTTTAAGTTTTATATTCCTGGTAGACAACCATACCAGATCGTTCACATTCAGATCTGGACCAGAGACTCTCCTCCTATCAGCCATACGTTTGTAACGGTTCCCCATCGCACTCAGATTATTCAATACACCTCTCCACACAGAAGCAAGTGACGACGAGAAGCGCTCCTCCTCAGGAACCCCAGAAGGGCCCCCCCCATTGAAAGTACAAAACTGAGGATGAAAACCATATGCCCCAAAAAACGGGGACTTACCAGTGGACTCGCTCCGCCTGTTGTTAAGAGCGAACTCTGCCAGAGGCAAGAAAGAAGACCAGTCCTCTTGGTTCTCTGAAACAAAACACCGGAGATATGTCTCTAAGCTCTGATTCAGACGCTCTGTCTGACCATTGGTCTGCGGATGAAAAGCCGAGGAAAATGACAATTGCATCCCCCGACGTAAACAAAATGCCCTCCAAAATTTGGACACAAACTGAGACCCCCTATCTGACACCACATCAGAAGGCAACCCATGAAGTCTCACAATCTCCCTAATGAACACCTGCGCCAGAGTTTTAGCATTAGGGAGTGCAGGAAGAGCAACGAAATGTGCCATCTTACTGAACCTGTCAACAACCACCAGTATGACAGTATTCCCTGACGACGGAGGAAGGTCCGTAATGAAGTCCATAGATAAATGAGTCCATGGACGCTCCGGAAGTTTCAAGGGTAAAAGGGTCCCAGACGGACGGGTATGAGGGGTTTTAGAGCGAGCACACACCCCACATGACGCGACAAAAGTTATAACATCTTTATTAGCATTAGGCCACCAAAACCGGCGAGAAAGGAGATCTAAAGTAGCCTTACTCCCTGGATGTCCTGCTAGAGCAGAATTATGATGTGCCTCAATAACCTTTTGTCTCAACAGATTTGGGACAAACAGTCTCCCTGGAGGTCCTGCAGGGGCGTCCCCCTGAGCCTCTAACACCTCCTCCTCAAGCTCAGAAAATACAGCCGACACTACCACCCCCTCCTGAAGGATAGGACTCGGGTCATCCGTTTTCCCGGCCCCTGGGAAACTGCGAGACAAGGCATCAGCCTTTACATTCTTAGACCCCGGGCGATAAGTGACGACAAAATTAAACCTGGTAAAAAACAACGACCATCGAGCTTGTCTGGAATTCAGACGCTTAGCGGATTCCAAATACAACAGTTTCTTGTGATCAGTAATAACGGTAACCGGGTGGACTGCCCCCTCCAAAAAGTGACGCCATTCTTCAAAAGCTAACTTAATGGCCAAAAGTTCCCTATTGCCGATATCATAATTCCTTTCGGCGGACGACAATTTCTTAGAAAAGAAAGCGCACGGATGCCATTTACCAGGGGACGGACCCTGGGACAATATAGCACCCACCCCTACGTCAGACGCATCCACCTCCACAATGAACGGCTGAGATGCATCTGGTTGGATGAGAACGGGTGCCGAAGCAAAACATTTTTTCAAAGAGGAAAAGGCTTGGCAAGCTTTGTCCGACCATTTAGAAAAATCCGTCCCTTTTCTTGTCATGTCAGTGAGAGGTTTGACGACAGATGAGAAATTACAAATAAATTTCCGGTAGTAGTTAGCAAACCCCAAAAAACGCTGCAGAGCCTTAAGATCCCCTGGCTGATCCCATTCAAGCACTGCTCTCACCTTTTCAGGGTCCATACGGAAACCGGAGGCTGACACCAAAAAACCCAAAAACTGAAGTTCCTGTACGGCAAATACACACTTCTCCAGTTTGGCGTATAGTTTATTGTCTCGCAAGATCTGCAACACCTGTCTCACATGCTCCTGATGAGACACAAGATCTGGCGAGTAAATTAAAATGTCTTCCAAATATACAACCACAAACAGCCCCACAAGGTGACGAAAAATGTCATTAACAAAATGTTGGAATACTGCTGGTGCAGTAGTCAGACCAAAAGGCATGACTAGGTTCTCATAATGTCCCTCCGGCATGTTAAACGCCGTTTTCCACTCATCCCCCTCTTTTATCCTAATCAGATTATACGCCCCCCTGAGATCCAATTTAGAGAACCATTTGGCGCCAACAATTTGATTGAAGAGATCACGAATAAGAGGGAGTGGATACGGATCTCGAACAGTAATCCGATTAAGTTTGCGGAAATCCAAGCAAGGACGTAGGCCTCCATCTTTCTTCTTCACAAAGAAGAACCCCGCGGCTACTGGGGAAGATGAAGGTCTAATATGCCCTTTGGCCAGACTTTCAGAAATATAATCTTTCATAGCCTGCCTCTCAGGACCAGAAAGATTATACAACCTAGCTTTAGGCAACTTAGCATCAGGAAGGAGATTAATAGAGCAGTCATACACGCGATGAGGAGGCAACTCCTGACACCCCTCATCAGAGAAAACATCCCCAAAATCCTCCAAAAAAGGAGGCAATGTACTAGGCACGACCGCACTGATGACTGTGTTCATGCAGTTGCTTTGCAAAACTCACCCCATTGGCTTATTTCTCTGGACTGCCAATTAATCACAGGGTTATGTTTAACCAACCAAGGAAGTCCCAACACAATGGGAGTAGGTAGACCCTCCAACACATAACAAGATAATTGTTCCCTATGTATTGCCCCTACCCGAAGGTCAATGTTATGAACCTCATGAACAAAGCTACCTTGGCCGAGAGGCCTGGCGTCAATGGAGAATATAGGGATCGGTTTGACCAATACACTCAGATGCATACCTTGAGCCTGAGCAAACTGAGCATCAACCAGATTAGCCCCGGAACCACTATCAAGAAGAACAGACAATCTCTCCACTCTCGTACCAACTACCACCTCCACTGGTACAAGGAACTGAGAAGAACTGGCGGATGAAATACATACTCCCAGGTTGTCATCCACCACACAACCTGGGATTAACAGTTTTCCGGCGACTTTTGGCTCAACAAGGCACGGGATGGACATTCTCCAACAAAATGTCCCTCTTTCCCGCAGAAAAAACATCTTCTAGTCCTGCGGCGTACCGCCAATCCCCTCCTACGAAATGATGTCCCTCCCAACTGCATAGGCTCATCCGAACAGACAAGGGGAACCTCAACATAAGGGACTTTAGTGGTAGGTGGAGAAACAACAGGGAGTGGGGTTACCTCACCCCTCTCCCGAAGCCGTCTATCAGTACGGATAGCTAAGGCCATAGCAGCCTCCAGAGAAGGAGGAGACTCATACTGAGCCAAAACGTCTTTTAATTTATCAGAAAGCCCATGACAAAACTGGCTCCTAAGAGCTGGGTCATTCCACTGAGTATCTGTGGCCCATCTACGAAACTCAGAAGCAAATTCCTCTGCAGGACGATCTCCCTGCTGTATCTTACGTAATTTTGTCTCAGCAAGAGAGACCCGATCTGGGTCATCATATACCAATCCCAGGGCAGTAAAAAATTGATCTACAGACAGTAGAGCCGGGGATCCCGGAGGAAGGGAAAATGCCCAGGATTGAGGGTCCCCTTGCAGAAGTGAGATAACAATTCCCACTCTCTGCTCATCACTCCCTGATGATCGAGGCCGAAGCCGAAAATACAATTTACATGCCTCCCGGAAGGTGAAAAATTTGTCTCGCCCACCAGTGAACCTGTCCGGGAGAGCTACTTTAGGTTCAACTCTGGTTTGCTCCAGGGGAGACAAAACTTTGGACTTAATGTCCGTCAGCTCCATGGATAATCCCTGCAACTGCAGAGCCAGCTGGGCTACTGGATCCATGGTAACTGGAGATAATTTTTATGGCCAGTGAAAATGTCACGCTGTCTAATGATATGTATACAATGTCAGTAAACTATTAATACAGGAACAACACTCTATACAACAACTAGTATAGCAACATCAGCATGTAAGTATAGAATAGATTTACCTGACACGATATCTGCTGAACTCAGGGTTAATCTTGAGGACTTGATGAGCTGAAACAGGAAAGAGGTGGACCGGGATCTAACCTGACCCTAAACTGGGTCCTAACTAATCCCTCACCTTGGAGGTACTGATAATGGTTCAGAGGTCCAAGTCTCCAACCTAACCCTGTCTCCTATCAGACCCTGAACCCTGTAATCAGTCCTAAGAAGGATCCTGACTACCACCAAAGGGATATGGGCTGATCTCAGCTAAATACACAGATTAGACATATAAGACAGACAGGATAACACTCGCTTGCATACACACTCAAACACCAAAGGAACATAAATGGTCTGGGAAATAAACTCTAACCAAGTTGAGCTTAGAACAACTAAGGAGCTCACAACTAAAGTCTATACAGATTCATTCCTATCTGTGGTCTGCATGAAGGTTTCACTGGCAACTCCCCAAGCAGACAACCAGGAATTTAAAGGAAACCAATCAACAAATAATCAATTGCAGCCGGGAGAAACTGCACCCAGTCCCAGCACCGAGCACAGACAGAATTAACTCCCTAGCTGCCAAACACAAAGAAACAGCAGATCAGCTGTGAGAAGTCAAAATGTGCAACCGCGACGATCTTCGTGGCAATGCACACATGACACTTGGTGAGTCGCTCCTTTTGGTGGCCTACTTTGTCTTGTGACGTCAGGGACTTTGTGCAGTCCTGTGGGACTTGCTCTCGTTCCAAGCCTTGCTCTCGTTCTAGTGGTTTGTTAATGCCATTACCTGTACCCAAGAGGCCATGGACCCATATTTCTATGGATTTTATTTCTGACCTTCCTGTCTCTCAGAGAATGACCGTTATCTGGGTAATCTGTGATAGGTTTTCCAAGATGATACATCTTGTGCCATTACTTAAGTTGCCTTCCTCCTCCAAGTTGGTGCCTTTGTTCTTTCAGCATGTGGTTCGGTTACATGGCATTCCGGAGAACATTGTGTCTGACAGAGGAGTCCAGGTTGTTTCCAGATTTTGGAGGACATTTTGTTCTAAACTTGGTGTTCAGTTGTCTTTCTCCTCTGCATTTCACCCTCAGACCAATGGACAAACCGAGAGAACAAACCAGACCTTGGAGACTTATTTGAGATGTTTTGTGTCTGCTGATCAAGATGACTGGGTCTCTTTTTTGCCTTTGGCTGAGTTTGCTCTCAATAATAGAGCTAGCTCTGCCACCTTGATGTCTCCATTTTTCTGCAATTTCGGGTTTCACCCTCGATTTTCTTCAGGACAGGCGGAGGCTTCTGTCTGTCCGGGGGTTGACTCTATTGTGCAGCGTATGCAGCAGATTTGGGACCAGGTGGTGGAGAGGTTGTCTCTCTCTCAGGAGAAGGCCCAGTGGTTTGCCAACCGACATAGGACTGATGGTCCTCGTTTTAAAGTGGGGGACTTGTTTTGGTTGTCCTCAAGGAATATCCCTATGAAGGTTGCATCTCCAAAATTTAAGCCAAGGTTCATTGGACCTTATAAGATCATGGAAATTATTAATCCGGTTTCCTTCCGTTTGCTTCTTCCAGGGACATTTAAGATCCATAACATGTTCCACAAATCCTTATTGAAGAGGTTTGTCGAACCAGTGGTTCCTATGGCTGTACCTCCCGACCCTGTTTTGGTTGAGGGCAATTTGGAGTATGTGGTTGAGAAGATATTGGATTCTCGTTTTGCTAGATGGAAATTCCAGTATTTGGTTAAGTGGAGAGGTTATGGTCAGGAGGACAAATCTTGGGTGTTTGCTTCGGACATTCATGCTGGGAGACTTATCCGTGCCTATCATCGTGCCCATCCTGATCGGCCTGGTTGCGCAGGTGAGGTTTCGGTGACCCCTCCTCAAGGGTGGGGGGTACTGTTGTGAATATGCTGGAGGCGGCTTCTAAGCTGGGGCTCCCTCCGGTGGTTGCTGAGGGTAATGAACTGATTAATGAATGGCCTTCAGCTGGCGCTGAATTGTAGGATATAAGTGGCCTGAGTTCCAGCAGCCTTGCCGGTTATCAATTGTTCCTTCTAGTCTTGGTTGAAGCACTGCTAGTTTCCTGCTCTCCTTCAGATAAGTGTTTGCTGTTTTTTTTTTTCTCTGTTTGATTTTCTCTGCTGGTTTGCTGCCTGCAGTGGACTGCAGCCTGTCCCCTTTTGGGGGTCTGGCGCTGCAATTGTGCTCCGTTTGTGTCTGCACTTTTGCTTTGCTCTTTTGTTACTTTTAATTTGCTGAATAGCGTTTTGTTACACCAGAGATCTGATTTAGGTGGATGAGATCGTGTGATCTTAGGTTTTTTGGCAATCAGAAGTGTTGGTATTTTTGTTAGGGTTTTGTTGGATTGCAGTCAGAATTCTTTCCTGTACTTTTCTGTCTAGACAGATTGGGCCTCAGCATTTGCTCATTCTATTTTCTGTCTGTGTCCGTGCTCTCTTCTTGTCAAACCGCCATTACATGTTTGGGGGCTTCCTATTTTCTTTGGGATCTACTCCGAGGCAGATAGCTTTCATCTTTCTGCCTTTAGGTGTAGTTATCTCTCAGGCTGTGACGAGGCGTCTAGGATCAACTTAGGAACACTCCACGGCTACCTCTAGTTGTGTGGTTAGTTCAGGTTACTACAATCCAATAGGTTCCAGCCTCTCTGGTGTATTACCGCTTTTGCTATTTTTTGCTATTTCTCCTCAGTTACCGAAACATAACAGACATCCCCCATTCCCAAAAATTTAATCAATTTTTTTCTTTTTCAGCCAGGGCCAAGGAATATACATATATTCAATGGCCCTTTTTGTGTCCTTATTCCACAGCAGAAGATGCCAAAGAGAGGCAGCAGAAAGGGGAGAGGAGGAAGAACTACAGCCAGAGGAGAGTAGGACAGTCAGCAGACAGTAAATATGACATTCTCCATTCCCAAAAAATATAATCAATTTTTGCATTTTCAGCCAGGGCTAAGGAATATACATATATTCACTTGCCCTTTCTGTGTCTTTATTCCACAGTAGAGACCGGCAAACAGCAGCAGCACTTGCGGCCTCTTCAGGGAGCCCTCCTTCCCATCGTCAGCATTTGGCGCTAAAAATATATATATAATAATAATAATATTCTTTATTTATATAGCGCCAACATATTCTGCAGCGCTTTACAGTTTAACAGTTTCAAAACACAAGTCATAAGTAACAACGTTAACAATACAATAATTAAAGCAAAATAAGCCGCCCCTGCTCGTGAGAGCTTACAATCTACAATGAGGTGGGGGAGTACAAAGTACAAGTGTGTATATAAAATGGTGCATTTACAATGATGGTCCAGCCATCTTGAGGGAGTGAGGGATGGATGGAGATAGTGAATGGGCTACACATACACACTTACACATAGAATGACTTTGATTAGTGAATGTGATAGACCGCTCTGAACAAATGTGTTTTGAGGAAGCGCCTGAAACCATGCAAATTGTGGATAGTCCTAATTTCTTGGGTAGAGCATTCCAGAGGATTGGTGCAGCGCATGAGAAGTCTTGGAGTCGGGAGTGGGAGGTACGGATTAGTGCAGAGGTTAGTCGAAAGTCGTTTGCAGAGCGCAGCAGTCGGATCCTATAATGAATGGGCAGCCAGTGTAAGGACTGGCAAAGAGCGGACGTGTCCGAGTACCGATTAGCCAGATGGATGACCCTGGATGCTGCATTAAGGATGGACTGGAGAGGGCATAGTCGATTAATGGGAGGCCAAGTAATAGAGAGTTGCAGTAGTCCAGGCGGGAGTGGATGAGGGCGACAGTGAGAGTTTTTGTTGTTTCCATGGTGAGAAAAGGGCGGATTCTAGAGATGTTCTTTAGGTGTAGGCGGCAAGAGCGGGCAAGAGATTGGATATGGGAGGTGAAGGAGAGATTGGTGTCAAACATAACACCCAGACAGCGAGCCTGCTGCCAGGGTGTTATTATGGTGCCACCCACGGAGAGGGAAATGTCAGATTTAGGGAGGTTAGTAGATGGCGGGAGCAGAAGGAGTTTGGTTTTGGAGAAGTTAAGTTTCAGATAGAGAGCGGACATGATGTTGGAGACTGCGGACAGACAGTCGGTAGCGTTCTGTAGAACAGCGGGGATAAGGTCGGGGATGACGTGTATAGTTGTGTGTCATCAGCATAAAGATGGTACTGAAAGCCAAATCTGCTGATGGTCTGTCCAATTGGGGCCGTGTAGAGAGAGAAGAGAAGGGGGCCAAGGACTGAGCCCTGGGGTACACCGATAGTGAGAGGAAGAGGAGATGACGTGGAGCCAAAGAACGAAACACTGAAGGAGCGGTGAGAAAGATAGGAGGAGAACCAGGAGAGAACATTTTCCTTAATACCTAGTGACTGGAGCCTAGACAGTAGGAGACGGTGGTCAACCGTGTCAAAAGCTGCAGAAAGGTCGAGAAGAATGAGCAGAGAGTGGTCGCCTTTACGTTTTGCTGTCAGAAGGTCATTGGTCACTTTGATGAGTGCAGTTTCAGTCGAATGTAGGGGTCAGAAGTGGAGAGGTAACAGGTGAGGCGGGAGTAGACTAGGCGCTCCAAAAGTTTAGAGATGAAGGGAGATTGGAGACAGGTCTGTAGTTGTTTGTGCAGGAAGGGTCGAGAGTGGTTTCTTTAGTAGTGGAGTAATGATGGAGTGTTTGAAGGAAGATGGGAAAATGCCAGAGGAGAGTGAGAGATTAAAGATTGTAGTTAGGTGAGTTGTGACAACTGGAGAGAGAGACTGGAGGAGATGTGCGGGAATGGGGTCGGTAGTGCATGTAGTCGGACGAGAGGAAGAGAGGAGTCTGGAGACTTCTTCTTCTGTGATGGGATCAAATGTGGAAAGTGAGCCAGGGGAAATGCAGGGTGGGATGGGAGTCACAGCACTTGATGGTTGAGAGCAGATTTCCTGACGGATAGTATCTATTTTTTCTATAAACTGGGAGGCCAGGTCATCAGCACAAATGTCTGTGATAGGGGCTTGTGCTTTTGGCCTGAGGAGGGAGTGAAAAGTGTCAAAAAGTTTCTTGGGGTTGTTGGCTAGTGAGGAGATCAGGGTGGTGAAGTAGGTCTGTTTGGCGAGGTGAAGGGCAGCATTATAAGTTCTTAACATGAATTTAAAGTGGATAAAGTCTTCTGGTTGGCGGGTTTTTCTCCAGCGGCGTTCAGCACTCCTAGAGCATCGCTGAAGAAGTCGAGTTTCCAATGTGAGCCAGGGCTGTTTTGCTGTGTGTTTGGAAGTTCTGAGGGTGAGCAGTGCTACTTGGTCAAGGGTGCTTCTAAGAGTGTCATTGTAGTGCTGAACAGCCAGATTAGGACAAGAAAAAGAGGAGATTGGGGACAGTGATGAATGTAGGGAGTCTGAAAGTGTCTGAGGGTTGATGGCTTGTAGATTTCTAAATGTATGGTAGGTAGAGTGCGCTGGGGTGGTCGAGGATTTGTGAGGATGAAGGAGAGAATGTTGTGGTCAGAGAGTGGAAGCGGTGAGTTATTTAGGTGGGAGATTGAACAGAGGCAGACAAAAAACAGGTCAAGGGTGTTACCATCCTTCTGTGTCTCAGAGGTTGAAAGCTGTGAGAGGCCTAGAGAAGTGGTTAGTGATAGAAGCTGAGATGCAGATGTGGAAGTAGGCTGTTAATGGGATGTTGAAGTCTCCAAGGATAAGGGTTGAACACAACAGAAATGTAATACAGTAAAGTGCAAAAAAAAAAATATAAATAATAATAAATTGGAAAAACCAATAAATATAAAATATAAATATGTGTCTTGCACAACTAACTGAGAACACTTCAAAATGCGGATGGCAGAACCAACCAAGAAATGAAAAAATGAACACCCAAGTGCATGAAAAACAGGGGGAAGAAAAATCACCAACCAGGCAGGTAAGGTACACAATGTTAAAGCATTTATTGATTGAATTACAGACATAAAAACATAGCACAATTATCGCATAAATATAAGAATGAATAAAAAGGAAGCATAAACACCACCTTATAGTGCCCAATACCCAGGTCTACAATAATTGTAATCAGGTAAATGTACAACAAAAATAAATAAATACTAAATATCCAATTCCTAGCAGTGTACAAAAAACAAAATATAAGTGATGACCACTAAAAAATGTAACCTAAATAAAAACACAAAAAATAATGTTGATGATAATGAATGTTTTGTCACAACACATTGTGACTTGCGCCTGATTTAGCACCACTTATGTGCATATTGGTGTGTTAGTTTTTTTTTTTTTTTATCTTACTTGTGATCAGGAGAAGTTGGATTTGGCACTATTATTGTGTTTATTGGTCACTTCATATAGACAATTTTTTTTTTTTTTCACTTTTTTTCACTTCATTGGATGTAATAGTATTTATTTAATTCTTCTCACACACATTTAGTATTTTTACACTGTCATATTAGGTTTATCACCCACGTTAATTGAACACCACAGTGTTCATTCATTATCATCAATTATTTTTTGTGTTTTTATTTAGGTTACATTTTTTAGTGGTCATCACTTATATTTTGTTTTTTGTTCACTGCTAGCCATTGGATATTTAGTATTTACTTATTTTTGTTGTACATTTACCTGATTACAATTATTGTAGACCTGGGTATTGGGCACTATAAGGTGGTGTTTATGCTTCCTTTTTATTCAGTCTTATATTTATGCGATAATTGTGCTATGTTTTTATGTCTGTAATTCAATCAATAAATGCTTTAACATTGTGTACCTTACCTGCCTGGTTGGTGATTTTTCTTCCCCCTGTTTTTCATGCACTTGGGTGTTCAAGGATAAGGGTTAGTAGTTCTGAGGACATGAAGTGCGGCAGCCAGGCTGAGAAGTGGTCAAGGAACCGGTGGGCGAGCCTGGGGGCCGATATATGACCACTACTCTGAGGGAGAGGGGACGGAAGAGCCTGATGGTGTGGACCTCAAAAGAAGGGAATGAGAGTGATGGAATTGGGGGGATGACCTGGAAAGTGCATTGTGGGGACAGGAGTATGCCGACTCCATCACCATGTCTGTTTGCAGGTCTCGGGGAATGGGAGAACTGTAAGCCACCATAGGAAATGGCAGCAGGGGAGACAGTGTCAGAATCCTGAATCCAGGTTTCCGTGAGGACCAACAGATGAAGAGAGTTGTTCAGAAAGTAGTTGTGCAGGAAGGATAGCTTGTTGCATGCAGACCGTGAATTCCAGAGGGCACAATTAAAAGAAGGAGATGAGGGAGTGCAAGTAATATTAATAAGATTATTATGGTTTCGATATGAGGTAGGGTAGGGATTGAGGTTGGGGGATGGTGGACCAGGGTTGGGGAGATGTCCCCTGAAATCAGTAGGAGTAGGAAGATAATTTTTTTTTCTCCACAATCCATCTGTGGGATATATGTATTGATTGTCTTTTTTTAATAACAGGAATCGCAAGATGAAGAGGAGCTCCCAGAGGAAGAAGGACGGGGTGGAGAGATACCCGGAGTGGGCTCACAATTCGTAAGTATCCTGCATCAATCGCAGAAACACAACATCACACTACACACAACGCATACAAAACCATTTAGTACATACTTCACACAGCGCCCAACACATGCCTATATCACAAATGGTTATTTTCTCTTTTAGTCTCTCGGATCTGGTTCCCAGCAAAGAGGTCCTCACAGCGCCTCCCAGAGTCGTCGTCGTGAGAGCCGCGGCAGATACCATCGTGTAAGATTTTTTTAATTAAATTTTTTTCTTTTTTTTAATTTTTAATTGTTTTTTAACTTTTTTTTGTTACAATTTCCTTTTTTTTTTTTTATAAATTATTCCTTTTTTTGTTTTGTATTATTTAATTTTTTTATACTTATAATATATATTTTTTTAACATTTTTAGTATTTTTCCATTAATTATTACATAATTTTTTTTCTTTTTTAAAATATTTTTTGAATTTTTGTGTTTATTTATTTATTTTTTTCCCTTTTTTAAAATTTTTTATTTTTTTCTTTTTCACTTGCTAGTGTGCAGGCTAATGTATTTTTTTTTTTCTTTTTCTTTAACAGGCTTCACAGCATGCTCCCGATTCGGACGGTGAGGAGGAGGGGATAGACGTCGACCTCCTCATTGATCTGGTCCGAGAAAGGGAGCCGCTGTGGAACATGGGGGACCGCCGCCATTCTGATCAGAGAGTGACCCGACGGCTCTGGGAGGAAGTGGCATCGACAATGGTGGACCGCTGGGAGGACCTCAATGTTCGGGCCCAGACTAAACACCGTAAGTATAGTTCAGGTTGCTGACTTGTAAAGCTGTTTTTCCCAATCTTCAATCCTCGTGGCCCCCACGGTTCATGTTTTCAGGATTTCCTTTTGTGCAACACTATGGAAATACTGAAAACATTACCTCTGGGGACACGAGGACTGAAGTTTGGGAAACACTGATGTTGTATAGTAACCAATGTTTGCTTTCTCGTTTCAGGGGAGAGAATTGTGAAGTGGTGGCTGTCTGTGAGGGATCGCTTCAAGAAGGAGTTCAACAGTGGATCTGCAGGACGCCAGAGCAAGTACAAGTACGCACGAGCCCTGGCGTTCCTGCGGGAAACTATGGTCACCGAAGGTATATATTACCAGAAAATGTTAACATGTATCAAATGTTTTTTTTCAGCCAGGGCCATTCCACATTTGTATATTAATTGTATGTTTTCTCTTTATTCCACAGCACGGTGACCAGCACTCGGCGCCCGCAGAGTTGGACCCTTCTGGGGCGATCCCTCAGGAGACCGACACCGAGGGACACTTCGACCGCCCCGGTACATCTGCACCTTCACAGCCTTCCCACACATTAGATCCCGCAGTCCCCTCCACCAGCGCTGAAGCATGATGGCCGCCTGCATTACATGCATCTGCTGGTGAGGAGATAAAATTCCCTTTACCCCACTCTTCTGCCACTGCCACCTCTAGTACACCTGCGGGTACTGGTCCGCAGCGGCAGAGGGGTCAGGAAAGGAGCTATGCGCCCGAGTTCTTGCATTTGAATGCATCTTTCCAGAACTGTCTCAAAGTATTATCTGAACAACTTGCCGCAGTTATTAATCAGATAACCTCCAGCATTTTGGAGGTAAAGACACTTCTGCAAACCATGCATTCAGAAGCAAGAACATCTCCAAATCACACCTTTTTTAGGTCTGTGGCGGAGCGCATGGATACGCTATCTACTGACCAGCAGATGTATGTAATGCATACGTGCCACGCTGCTCTAGTGCAGGCTACCACCCAACCTCCTCCATCCACTCCAGTCGTTCCTCCACCTCCCACCCCCTCCAGCCGCCGTCCCTCCTCCCCCTCCTATTCAATACCAGCCACCTCCCCAAATCCTGCCACATCCCCAACTGCAGTCACCTCCCCAGTACCAGCAACCTCACCAGTACCAGCCACCTACCCCGTACCACACTCCTACCTCTTACCAATCTCCTTCTCCCTTCCAATTCCCTACCATATCACCTGCTCCTCCTGCCCAACCCTCCACTCCACCACCTATCACCTGTTCTGCCTCTAACTTGTCCTCCCATTCTCTTACTCTTTCCACCCCTTCACCTCTTCCTGTTCCTTTACCACCACCATCCCGGTCGTCCCTCCACACTCCCACGGTCGAAGTGTCCCGCAGCCCCTCCAGCACTATTTCCACCCCACACTACACACAACTGTAAATATATATTTTTTTCCTTCAATAAAAAATACAAACTTTATTTTAAAAAAAAATAAACTTTATTACAATTGCAACAGTTTGCAAAAATGCAACTTTTTCAAAAAATTATATTAAAAAATTATTTTTTAATAAAAGTGGTTTACAATTGTTGTCTGTCATTTCTTTATAGGATGTTAAGTTACAAATGTAGTAAACCAGGTAAACATATGTGGGTACACAAACACCAACATCAGTTAGGGTAATAGGTAAAAAATATCTACATAACTTTGGGTAAAAGGAACATAAATTTTACCTTTTTGCCAAAGTTGTGTCCCGGGTTGTGTAGTATCCAAAGTATCTTACCTTTTTCCCAAACTTGTTTTACTTTGTTAGGTTATCCCCTAGAAGGTACACATTTTTTGAAAAAAGGTGAAATACTTTGGGTTACAAAAAAAAACAGCCAGGGACACAACTATGGCCAAAAGGTAACATACAGTACAAAAGACACGAGAAGGTAGACAAGTTTCCTTTTAAAGGTTTATTGTGGGTACAGAAATAGTTTTAAAAGAACTAATCAATTGATCACACTCTGTCATCCTGCCTGTCTACTCTACCTTCTGGTGACATAAAGTATTGTGCAAAATGGTCCCTCATTCTTGAAACCGCCAGTGTACTCCGAGTGGTAATGTTGCTGTAGTGCAAGGTTGTTTCTTGATAGTGGTCCTCAATAGAAATCGGTTCCTTGCTGATCACAAAATTATGTAGAACCACGCACGCTTTTACAACGTCATCCACAGTCTCTGTCTTCAAGTTTATCGCAGTCAAAAGGACACGCCATTTGACTATCGTAATCCCAAACGCACACTTCACCATCCGTCTGGCTCTTGTGAGGCGGTAGTTGAAAATGCGCTTTGTATGGGTCAATCCTCTGCTGGCGTACGCTTCAAGAGGTGTTCGGACAGCTGGAATGCCCCATCACCTACACACACGAAAGGCATAGGTGGCCCAGAGGTTTGAGGCAGCGGCCTATGGGGTGGAAACTGAAAAGTGTTTCCGTACAGTCTCCGCCCCATAGCTGAAAGGTTAAACACTTGAGAGTCATTGGACCATCCACAGGCCCCAATGTCCACAGCAATAAATTTGTACTCCGCATCAGCAATAGCCATCAGGACGACCAAAAAATATTTCTTGTCGTTAAAGAATTCTGATCCGTTTCTGCATGCTTTTGAATGCGGATGTGCTTGCCATCAACAGCACCCAGGCAATATGGAAACTGGCAGATACAGAGAAACTGGTCCGCTATTTCAAGCTACCTGTCTGTAGTTGGCTCTGGAAGAAATTCTCCAACCAAAGAGTCCCACATAGCGCGACAAGTGTACTTAATGATGCCTGATAGTGTAGAAATTCCCAGGCGGTATTGGAAATGGAGCGATGACAGCGTTTCTCCAGTTGCCAGAAATCTGTAAACAAAATAGAAAAAATAAATTAGTTCACAATCACAGCATAGCAGAACTGAGCTATAACTATTGGAGATACAAAAAAAAAATTAAAGGAAAGAAACACACAGTTTTTGACCATCTTTTATGTACTAATATTACTTAGATTCCCTTGTTCTCCTGTGATTTAAAAAAAATAATAACAACAATACAAGTGTGCTCAAGCGAGCAGATCCAATACATATAGCTTACCTTATAGTGACCATGAGGCGCTCCGCCGGAGAAATCGAGAAGCACCAATAGGTGTCGGATCTTCGGATTTGTTCTCCAATACGCTCCAGCAAAAAGTCAAAATTCTCTTTCTTCATCCAAAGATAGGCAAAAAATTTCCCCGGATTTTCTCTCAGCTCCATGTTGAGTGTAGAATAAACACCACGGGTTAGTCTCTGTACTGTGATGGGTGGATCCACATACGGCGTCGTCGGTGGCGCTGACGCATAATGCGCTGCTCTATCTTTCTCTCATTCTCCATAACGATAATCTTCAAGCAATTCGCCTCCATAGTAAAATCCACCAGATTCTTGAATATATTTCCAATAATAGCATCCATGATCGCCAGTCACTTGCTACTTGCTCTTCTCTCCAACCTGCACTTGCTCCTCTACAACCTGTCAAAGATGGGTTGTAGGAACAGTGTATATATAGGATTACAGTAGCCAATCATGTTTGGAACCCCAAAAAAGGGCATTTTTAAAAACCGGATGCGGCGTAATCCGTCGAAAAACGCATAAAAAAACGGACACACCGGATGAGACGGATCTGGTTTTTGGTCGGATGTCCGATACGGATTCGGCGAATAACCAGATGCATCTCATCCAGTTTTACATACTAGTTGCCGGATCCGGCGATCCGGCAAAACGCCGGTGGCGCCGGCAGGCGCAAAACGGATGTGTGAAAGAGGCCTTACAGATAACCTTTACCTCATCAATAGGATTTTGGTCAAAAAAGTGCCACACTGCACTCTTCCTACTATGGTAAAACTTTTCAGGCTTGCACGATGTGCTAATTTGACCGTCTGGCCAAGCTGTCCTGCAAGTCTTTTTGTTTTTTTAACACGTTTTTGGACTGCTACGGGCCTGCCAGATAACAGCAGCTGCGATGTAGATGCCTGCTGCGAATCCTCCTCCTCTTCTGAGCTATTGCCAGTGGCACCCTCTTCACCCAGTGGATGCCAATCTGGGTCAACAACTGGGTCATCCATCACCTCCTCTTCAATTTCATCTGCACCTTCCTCTGTGTCACCGTGTAAGGTGGTATAGTATGCGGAAAGGGGCACCTGAGTTTCATCAGGGTCAGATTTTGGCTCAGTAGACTGTGAGGGCAATGTAGTACTCTGGGTCAATGTACCAGCAGAATCATATTGCAGTGGCCATGAATCAGTGCACTCCATGTCATATTTATCTTGGACTGGAGAATTCAGGATTTGACTTGATAAGTTAGGCATGGTATGTGAAAAGAGCTCCAGGGAGTAATCTGATATGTGGCCTGCCGCATCCTTCATTTTTGGTGGGGGTGAGGGACACAAGGAAAGGTGTTGTTCCTGACCAGGAGCCTGCACTGACGACTCAGTGCTTGCATTTTTTGAAACTTCAGAAGAGGAGGCGATAGAGCTGGAGGCTGTTTCGGCAATGTAAGCCAAAACCTGTTCCTGATGCTCCAGTTTTAAAAACGGTTTACCTACTCCCAGAAAGGGGAGCCATCCAGGCGTTCTAGAGCCAGACGATGACGCAGGCTCAACATCTCTTGCCTTAGGTGATATTGTGCTATTGGCACTACCAGCAGATGCACCACCACCACCATCAGTACCAGCTGGCCGCCCATGTCCGCGGCCTCTTCCACCATACTTCCTCATGTTTGGGAAAATGTACCAAAAATACCAGTAGATATATGGTACTGTATCAGAAGCATGCAGCTGTATACAGCGTAGGGGAAAATTGAAATCTCCGTATATATTTCCGGAGTCACACAGAGACGATCACTCAGTATGGATTTGACCGTAATTCAAAAAGCAGAAAAACGGCACTGTCTCAGAAGCGTACAGCTGTATATAGTGTAGGGGAAAATTGAAATCTCCGTATATATTTCCGGAGTCACACAGAGACGCTCACTCAGTATGGATATGACCGTAATTCAAAAAGCAAAAAAACTGCACTGTCTCATAAGCGTACAGCTGTATACAGTGTAGGGGAAAACTGAAATCTCTGTATATATTTCCTGAGTCACACAGAGACGCTCACTCAGTATGGATTTGACCGTAAGTCAAAAGGCAGAAAAACGGTACTGTATCAGAAGCGTACAGCTGTATACAGTGTAGGGGAAAATTGAAATCTCCGTATATATTTCCGGAGTCACACAGAGACGCTCACTCAGTATGGATTTGACCGGAATTCAAAAAGCAGAAAAACGGTACTGTATCAGAAGCGTACAGCTGTATACAGTGTAGTGGAAATTTGAAATCTCCGTATATATTTCCGGAGCCACACAGAGACGCTCACTCAGTATGGATTAGACCAGAATTCAAAAAGCAGAAAAACGGTACTGTCTCAGAAGCGTACAGCTGTATACAGTGTAGGGGAAAATTTAAATCTCCGTATATATTTCCGGAGTCACACAGAGACGCTCACTCAGTACGGATTTGACCGTAATTCAAAAAGCAGAAAAACAGTACTGTATCAGAAGCGTACAGCTGTATACAGCGTAGGGGAAATTTGAAATCTCCGTATATATTTCCGGAGTCACACAGAGACGCTCACTCAGTATGGATTAGACCAGAATTCAAAAAGCAGAAAAACGGTACTGTCTCAGAAGCGTACAGCTATATACAGTGTAGGGAAAATTGAAATCTCCGTATATATTTCCGGAGTCACACAGAGACGCTCACTCAGTATGCATTTGACCGTAATTCAAAAAGCAGAAAAACGGTACTGTCTCAGAAGCGTACAGCTGTATGCAGTGTAGGGGAAAATTGAAATCTCCGTATATATTTCCGGAGTCACACAGACGCTCACTCAGTATGGATTTGACCGTAATTCAAAAAAGCAGAAAAACGGTACTGTCTCAGAAGCGTACAGCTGTATACAGCATAGGGAAAAATGAAATCTCCGTATATATTTCCGGAGTCACACACAGTCAGCAATGCATGCATTTGTCCGTGATACCAGCCAGTACACGGTACTGTGTGAGGAGCATACAGCTCTATACGGTGTGGGAAAAAATGAACGGTCGGTAAGTGTGCAGAAAAAAAGAATAAAAATATTAGTGCTGTGTAAAAAGCAGTGTACACACAGCACTACAGCTATCAGACAGCCTAATAACCAGCGCTGCTGCACACAAGAAAATCCTCCCCTGTGACTGCACACTAACTGTACAGCACAATTGCTATCAGCACAAGCACATAAGAACTTCTCTTTCCAGCCCTAACTATCTCCCTACTGATAAACAGCATCAGCGACCTCTCCCTACTGTTAAGATCGGCAGAAGTAAAATGGTGGTAGGCGTTCAGGGCTTTTATAGACACTATGACTCCCCCCAAAGCAAGCCAATCACTGCAATGCCCTTCTCTAAGATGGTGGTGGACGCTGTCCATGTCATCTCATTGTCCACTGTGTACGTCCTTGCTCATTGGCTGAAAAAAGGCGTCTGCAAGCATTATGGGAAAACCGACTTTGGCGCTAGTTTTCCCAACCGCATGGCCGACTTCACGCTATGGTCGGGTTTCGCTCGGCGAAACTCGACTTTGGCGAAAGTTGGACGACTTATGAATCTGACCAACCTGTTTCGCTCAACTCTAATGGCGACTATTCTGAACAAAACAGCTGGATTCATATATGAAGTGCAGTCGTGAACTAACAAACTTGAGCTCATGAAAAAATATACAATTGCAAATGTAACCTCTTAATGACCGAGCCAATTTTGACCTTAATGACCAAGCTCATTTTTACAATTCTGACCACTGTCACTTTATGAGGTTATAGTTCTGGAACGCTTCAACTTATCCCACTGATTCTGAGTTTCTTTTTTGGTTACATATTATACTTCATGTTAGTGGTAAAATTTCCTCCATATAACTTGCTGTTATTTATGAAAAAAACGGAAATTTGTCAAAATTTAGAAACTTTAGCAATTTCAAACTTTTAATTTTGTGCCCTTAACTCAGAGAGTCGTGTCACACAATTTTGGAAGCATAACTTTTTTATTAGGATGTTATAAGGGTCTAAAGTTGACTAGTGATTTCTCATTTTTTAAAACAAAATTTAAAATCATTTTTTTAGAGATCACCTCACATTTGAAGTGACTATGGGGTGTCAAAATAAAAGAAAATACCCAAAAGTGACACCATTCTAAAAACTGTACTCCTCAAGGTGCGCAAAACCACATTTAAGAAGTTTATTAACCCTTCAGGTGCTTCATAAGAACTAAAGCAATGTGGAAGGAAAAAATTAACATTTAACTTTTTTTTTACAAAAAATCTAAATTAGACCCAAACATTTTTATTTTTACAAGGGTATCCAGAGAAAATTGACCACAAAATGTGTTGCGCAATTTCTCCTGAGTACGCATGTGGGGGAAAGCAACTGTTTGGACTCATGGCAGGGATAAGAAGGGAGGGAGCACTATTTGACTTTTTGAACACAAATTTGGCTGGAATTGATGGCGGGCAAATGTCGTGTTTGGAGACCCCCTGATGTACCTAAACAGTGGAAACCCACCAATTCTAACTCCAACCCTAACACAGCTCTAGCCCTAACCCCAACACACCCCAAACCCTAATCCCAACCCTTACTGCAACCCTAACAATAACAACACAACCCCAACCCTAACCCCAACACCACAACTTTGACCCCAAGACCACAACCATAACCCCAACAACACAACCATAACCCCAACACAATCAAAACTCCAACACAACCCTTACCCCAGCACAACCCTAACCCTAGCCCCAACCCTAACCCTAGCCCCAACCTTAATCCTAGCTATAACCCCAACACTAACCCTAGATTCTACCCTAACACTGACCCTAGCTTCAACCCTAACTCTAGCCCCAACCCTAACACTAGCTCTAATCCCAACCCTAACCCTAGCCTCAACCCTAACCCTAACAGAAAAGAATGGAAAAAAATAATATTTTTTTATTATTTTTATCCAATTAAGGGGTTGACAAAGGGGTTTACTATTTTTTAGTTTAATCACTGTGATAGGGTCTATCACAGTGGTCAAAATGAACCAATAGGAAAAATCTATTGTTGCTGGGTGCCGGCCAGCAGATCTCGGAGGGTGTACTGCGCATGCTCCCACCATTTTCTTCCAGGAAGATGATGCAAAGGCCAAGTGACGGAGGAGGGGGTCTGGGGATGATGGAGATACCAAAGGGGCTCAGGGGACCACATTTCTCTCTCCTCTGGTATGCTAAATCATATCAGAGGAGAGAGAAATTAATGGAAAACTGACCGAAATCATGTTCTCAGGGTTCTGAGCTACCCCTGATAGCCAAGACCCTTGAGATTTTCTGATGCTGGAGGGTGCTATACACTTATTTATCAGCTGAGGAATAAGGCCCCTTAACTCCTGGCGTTAAAAGGCAAATTAGTGGTCATTAAGGGTTAAAAACAGTGGGGGAAGTTGAATTGGTTTGGCATTGTTTAGTTAACACATTGGTAGGACATAGAGGTGGTAGGACATTCTCTACTTTCCCATATTGGTATGACATTAAATTGGTAGGTCATTGTTTACTTTCACACTTTGGTAGAGCATTGAGTTGGACGGGCATTGTTTACCTTTACACATTGAACTGGCATTGAGTCAGGAGGGCATTGCTTATTTTCATACATTGGTAGGGCATTGAATTGGGTGGGCATTGTTTACTTTCACATATTGGTCTGGCATTGAGTTGGTAGGGCATTGTTTACAATCACAGATTGGTGGGCATTGAATTTGGAGGTCATTATTTACATTCACACATTGGTCTGGCATTTAATTGGAAGGGCATTTTTTACATTCACACATTGGTAGGGCACTGAATTGGTCAGGCTTTAATTTAACACATATCACTAATTTGATTAAACTGTACAAATACTAACATCCATGCTCAGGTTAGGACAACAAAATATTACGGTAAAATTAAATCCCAAAATAAATAGGCTTCACATCCTTCTGTACCTGCATTTTTTCATGAAACACGTGGAAAAACTGATAGCTGCTTTTTGCTTCTTTTTTTTAACTTCCTCATTGCTTGCTATGGGTGAAAAAAAACGCTGCAAAGCGCTGAAAGAAGTGACATGCTGCAGTTTTAAAAAAACGCAGCAGTTTTCCAATTCAGTCAGGAAAAAAACCAACAATCATCTTTATCAATGATTTAAATGAAGGAACTGAGGGTAAACTGATTAAATTTGCTGATGACACAAAGCTAGGAGGGATAGCTAATACTAGAGAAGAGAGGATTCAAAAAGATAAAAATAAACTGTAGCAGGGGGCAGCAATTATCAGAATGGTTTTTAACAGGGAAAAATGCAAAGTAGTACATCTGGGCAATAACAATGAAAAAAGCTTATACAGAATGGGAGGAATAGGACTAAGCAACAGCACATGTAAGTTGAGTATACTAATAGATCACAGATTGAACATGAGTCAACAGTAAGATGCAGCAGCAAAAAAGGTAAGTACAATTCTGGGATGTATTAACAGAAGCATACAGTCTAGATCACGTGAAGTCATTATTGCCCTCTACTCCTCTTTGGTCAGACTCACTGTGTCCAGTTTTGGGCACCACATTTTAAAAAACACCTCAAGAAACTAGAGCAAGTTCAGTTAAGAGCGACCAGAATGGTGACCCGTCTGCAAACCATGTCCAATGAGGAACGGTTACAGGATTCGGGAATGTTTAGCTTGAAAAAAAGACTAGGAGGAGACTTAATAGCTGTCTACAAATATCTCAAGGGCTGTCACAGTGTAGAAGGATCATCTTTATTCTCATTGGCACATGGTAAGACTAGAAGGAATGGGATGAAACTGAAAGGGAGGAGACACAGATTAGATATTAGAAAAAACTATTTGACAGTGAGGGTGATCAATGAGTGTAACAGGCTGCCAAGATAGGTGGTGAGTTTCTCCTTCAATGGAAGTTTTCAAACAGAGACTGGACAGACATCTGTCTGGGTTGATTTAGTGAATCCTGCATTGAGCAGGCGGTTGGACCAGATGACCCAGGAGTCCCTTTCAACGCTATCATTTGATGATTCTATGATTTTAAGCTTATGCATGAGATTTCTGAACTCTAATAGCTTTTGCTGATACTGTAAAAAGCAGCTTTTCATTTGCATAAAAATGCAGCAAAAATGCAACGTGTTAGCATAGCCTAAATTTCCACTAAAGGTGCCTGTATCCTTCATATAGATATTTTAGACCTGATGAGGCTGATGTACCAACATCATGTTTGAATGACTGTACAATCTTATTTTAATTACGCTATCCATATTAAAAAGGTCATTTTAAAACAGACTTATATGGCCATTCTGACTTGGCTTTTCCATTCATTTGAGAGTGTAATATACAGTGCCTTGCAAAAGTATTCGGCTCCCTGGAAATTTTCAACCTTTTCACACATATTATGCTTCAAACATAAAGATACCAAATGTTAATTTATGGTGAAGAATCAACAACAAGTGGGACACAAATGTGAAGTTGAATGAAATTTATTGGTTATTTTAAATTTTTGTGGAAATGCAAAAACTGAAAAGTGGGGCGTGCAAAATTTTTCGGCCCTTTAACTTAATACTTTGTTGCGCCACCTTTTGCTGCGATTACAGCTGCAAGTCGCTTGGGGTATGTTTCTATCAGTTTTGTACATTGAGAGACTGAAATTCTTGCCCATTCTTCCTTGGCAAACAGCTTGAGCTCAGTGAGGTTGGATGTAGATCGTTTGTGAACAGCAGTTTTCAGCTCTTTCCACAGATTCTCGATTGGATTCAGGTCTGGACTTTGACTTGGCCATTCTAACACCTGGATACGTTTATTTGTGAACCATTCCATTGTAGACTTTGCTTTATGTTTGGGAACATTGTCTTGTTGGAAGACAAATCTTCATCCCAGTCTCAGGTCTTTTGCAGACTCCAACAGGTTTTTTTCAAGAATGATCCTGTATTTGGCTCCATCCATTTTCCCATCAATTTGAACCAGCTTCCCTGTCTCTGCTGAAGAAAAGCAGGCCCAAACCATGATGCTGCCACCACCATGTTTGACAGTGGGGATGGTGTGTTTAGGGTGATGAGCTGTGTTGCCTTTATGCCAAACATATCGTTTGGCATTGTTGCCAAAAAGTTCGATTTTGTTTTCTTCTGACCGGAGCACCTTCTTCCACATGTTTGGTTTGTCTCCCAGGTGGCTTGTTGCAAACTATAAATGACACTTTTTATGGATATCTTTGAGAAATAGCTTTCTTCGTGCCACTCTTCCATAAAGGCCAGATTTGTGCAGTGTACGACTGATTGTTGTCCTATGGACAGACTGTCCCACCTCAGCTGTAGATCTCTGCAGTTCATCCAGAGTGCTCATAGGCCTTTTGACTGCATCTCTGATCAGTCTTCTCCTTGTTTGAGATGAAAGTTTAGAGGGACGGCCGGGTCTTGTTAGATTTGCAGTGGTATGATCACTTGCACAGTGCTCCTTGGGATGTTTAAAGTTTTGGAAATCATTTTGTATACAAATCCGGCTTTAAACTTCTCCACAACAGTATCACGGACCTGCCTGTTGTGTTTCTTGGTCTTCATGATGCTCTCTGTTTTCAAACAGAACCCTGAGACTATCACAGAGCAGGTGTATTTATACAGAGACTTGATTACACACAGGTGCATTATATTTATCATCATTAGTCATTTAGGACAACATTGGATCATTCAGAGATCCACAATGAACTTCTGGAGTGAGTTTGCTGCATTGAAAGTAAAGGGGCTGAATAATATTGCACTCCCCACTTTTCAGTTTTTGTATTTCCACAAAAAATTAAAACAACCAATAAATTTCGTTCAACTTCAAAATTGTGTCCCACTTGTTGTTGATTCTTCACCAAAAATTTGATTTTGGTATCTTTATGTTTGAAGAAAGATATGTGGGAAAAGGTTGAAAAGCTCCAGGGAGCCGAATACTTTCGCAATGCACTGTATCTGAGACTTGTTTGTGCTGGAGAACTTACTTTAAAGACTTATACGGCCATTCTGACTTGGCTTTTTAAAGTAAGTACACCAGCAGAAACATATCTCAGATACAGTACGTTACACTCTAAGATGAATGAAAACAATCATCTCCAGAAATATTCATCTTCTCCTAGTGTATTCAGAAGACTTCATTGTCATTAAAAGATTTTTAAAATTACAGTAGAAAGTTTTAAACTATATATTTTTTTGCTAAGTTTACAGAAAGGTATCAAATAAAGGAAGCAAAATTTATATTTAGCGTTCCTGAGCTAGTTTTATATTGTACAAAATGCGTCTGACCGCAGATTTCACGTCATTATTCCTCAAACTGTAGATAAAGGGATTAAACAATGGTGCAACAATAGTATACATGAGCGATATAAACTTGTCCTCGCCCGTGCCATAACTTGACTTGGGTCTCAGATACATTACACATCCGGATCCGTAAAATATAGTCACTACTACGATGTGAGAGGTGCAGGTGGAGAAAGCTTTCTTCCTTCCTGACAAGGAATGTTTTGTAACAATTGTCCATATTATTACTGAATAAGAAAAAAGCGTCAAAACAAAGGAACCTACAATAACAGACAAAGTAATGAGAAAGGTAAGAACTTCATTAGCCCAAGTGTTGGCACACACCAATGCCATTATAGGTGGGATGTCACAGTAGAAATGGTTGATTTCATGAGACCCACAGAACGGCAGGGAAAATATGAGCACGGTCTGGATTATGGCAACCGCTGTTCCTATCATCCATGAAGCCCATATCAGCTGCATACATACGACTTTATGTATAAGGATATTATATAACAAGGGCTGACATATGGCGATATAGCGATCGTAAGCCATGGACGCCAGCATGTAACACTCTGAGCCAGCAAATAAGAGAAAGAGGTACATTTGTACAGCACAGCCATAAAAAGTTATTGTTTTCTTCCCGGAGATCAGGTTTGTTAACATTTTGGGACATATATTTAAGAGATTACATATTTCCATAAAGGAGAAGTTAGCTAGGAAGAAGTACATGGGAGTGTGAAGGTTTGGACTGAATCTGTATAAAAGAATCAAGAACATGTGAGCAGATAAGGAGATGTTAAAGATGCAGAAGAAGATAATGAATAAGAAGTACTGGAGCTCAGGAACATCGGAAAATCCCATAAGTATAAATTCAGCCATGGTTGTATGGTTTATTCTATTCATGATCAATAATAAGATTATGATCAAACATGTAAGAAGATGTCTTCAGTGCAAAATTCCATTTTTTCACTTCTTGGACTCCCAGTAATCAGCTATAACGATGAAACTATCTGACAGCATGTGATTAATTGCCCTGCAGCGCCTTCACAGGAGAAATAAAGCATTACACATTTTCTTTAGAATTTACTGGACTATGTGTAAATATTTGGGGTCCTCCAAAGGAAGAAATTATATTTGCTCTATTCTTTATATAATAGATCCCCCTCTATTAGCAAAGAATGCCCTGTTTGGGTATTTGAGAAAGGCTTCTCTAGCCACATAATCCCTATTAAGTGTAATTTATGATCTTCCAGGAAGCAAAGATTTTGATAGGTTGTAATGTGTTCTGAGGAAGTAAAATCGATCAATTCCAAACTTTCCTGTCTCCATTCTCAAACCAATAGCTTTCCTGCAATAGGACTTATTGTGTTAGTTGTTGCCCACACAAGGAATATAGCTCATTGTAGTTGTCCACACAAGAAATATGGCTTATGATAGTTGTCCACACAAGGAATA
This sequence comes from Oophaga sylvatica, assembly GCA_033576555.1. Classification (NCBI taxonomy): domain Eukaryota; kingdom Metazoa; phylum Chordata; class Amphibia; order Anura; family Dendrobatidae; genus Oophaga; species Oophaga sylvatica. Next base: position 352,432,165 of record JARQOD010000003.1, on the reverse strand, counting down.
TGGCTCTTGGTAGTTCTTGTCCACACAAGGAATATGGCTTATTGTAGTTGTCCACACAAGGAATATGGCTCATTGTAGTTGTCCACACAAGGAATATGGCTCATGGTAGTTGTCCACACAAGGAATATGGCTCATGGTAACCTGACCTTTCCAAATCAATAAATAGACATGTAAAGAGGCTAAAAAAGTAACATTAAAATATAGCTTACTTTTTTTAAATTCACTTTATGGAACTCTTCTCACAAACAACATCTATGTTTTTATTGCTTACATGATGCCAAGGTCTACAAGCCTTCATCAGTTCTTATAAGAGAACAGGAATTAACATAGTTTACTTGTGGCACTGGATTCCTGGCTTAAAAGCCAACTAATGGTGACTTTCTGTAATGATGAGTTTGCGTTTTCTCCATCACTGATTTAATCCAGCACTCTTAAAACATATTCATAGGTCAGTTGGTTTCTAGGAGAGTGGTTGAGATGTTGGTGCAGCGCTAAGAAATGTGTTGGAGCTATATTAGAAGTGGGAAATAAATATTTAGGATGTAGAAATTTGTTAACTTTGTCTTCTAAATGATCGCTAGTAGTGAAATGTATGCAATAAAATTCTTCAAATCTATCACATCTTACGTGATTATCCCACTCAAGGTCAAGTGTCAACAGAAGTCCTAAAGTCCTAAAACTGTGTATAACTATCTAAATCAGAACACACTAATATAGGGCATGATTAAAAGCCATGTAGCGGTAAAGTAATCTGTGAGTGTTCAAAATCCTTGCTTTTGCTTGGCACAAATCAGCAATAATAGATTTTGCAGCTTTTTATATAGTAATAGGAAGACATAAATAATCCTGCAATATTTGCAATAATTCTCAGAGGTAAAGATACACCAGGGTTTAATAATGTAAGCAAAGACAGAAATCCTAATACAAAAGGAAATCAGCCTAATTTTAGTAATTTACATGATTGACTGATAGTACTTTGCTTACTTTTTTTGAAACCATGTGTGATATATTTAACCCCTTAGTGACAGAGCCATTTTGCAGCTTAATGACCAGGCCAATTTTTACAATTCTGACGACTGTCAATTTATGAGGCTATAACTCTGGAACGCTTCAACGGAGTGGTAAAATTTCTTCGATATGACTTGTGTTTATTTATGAAAAAAACGGAAATATGGTGAAAATTTTTAAATTTTGCAATTTTAAAACTTTAAATTTTTATGCCTTTAAATCAGAGAGATATGTCACGCAAAATACTTAATAAATAACATTATCCACATGTGTGTCTACTTTACATCAGCACAATTTCGGAAACAAATTTTTTTTTTTGTTAGGAAGTTATAAGGGTTAAAAGTTGACCTGCGATTTCTCATTTTTACAACAAAATTTACAAAACCATTTATTTTAGGGACCACCTCATATTTAAAGTCTTTTAGGGGTGTACATGACAGAAAATACCCAAAAGAGACACTATTCTAAAAATTTGACCCCTCTTGGTGCTCAAAGCGACATTCAAGAAGTTTATGAACCCTTTACGTGCTTCACAGGCGCTGAAGCAATGTGGAAGGAAAAAATTAACATTTAACTTTTTTTGCAAAAAATATACTTCAGAACCATTTTTTTTGATTTTCACAAGTGTAGAAAGAGAAATTGAACCACAAAATTTGTTGTGCAATTTCTCCTGAATACGCAGATACCCCATATGTGGGGGTGAACCACTGTTTGGGTGCACGGCGGAGCTTGGAAGGAAAGGAGCGCTGTTTGACTTTTTCAAGTGCTTCGCAGAAGTTTATAACGTAGAGTCGTAAAAATAAAAAATCATAATTTTTCACAAAAGTGATCTTTTTGCCCCCAATTTTTTATTTTCACAAGGGTAGCAAGAGGAGTTGGACCTCAAAAGTTGTGCAATTTGTCCTGAGTATGCTGATACCCCATATGTGGGGTAAACCTCTGTTTGGGTGCACTGTAGAGCTCGGAAAGGAAGGAGCACCGTTTGACTTTTAATCTGAAAATTGTGAGAGCGGACGCCATGTTGTGTTTGGACATGTGCCTAAACAGCAGAAACCCCCCAAAACTGACCCCAAATTGAAAACTACACCCCTCAAAGATTTTATCCAGGGATATAGTGTCTCTATCCGCTGAGCCAATGGAGATCTAGTTGCTGTCTGGGTGCTGATTGCCCTTTGTCTTTTCGTCCACCCCTTTCTTGCAGCAGGTGTTTTCCATTTGCTATTTGACCTATTCTATCACTCTGCAAGAGCTTCTATTTAAACCTCACTGATTCCTCTGTTCCCTGCTAGTATTAGTTTACAACTACCCAGTTTGATGGTGAAGGAGTAGTCCTAATTTGTGTCAGTTAGTTGGTGTTAACTCTAAGAGTTATCTGCGTGGTTTTGGTTGTGTGTGTATTTCCTTAACCTCTCCCATTTGGTGGGTTGCTCCTACTGTTCACTTGTTTTCCACTTTGCTGTTTCATGTATGTTTTTGTATGATTGCAGTTTTCTTTCATCCTCTATCTGTCTGGTTTGTGCTATACATTTCTTGTCAGCCCCATACCGGACTGGGGAGGAAAGGGAATAATTTCAGTGTGCATTCAGAACCATACAAAGGTTGGAAACCCAGGCCTCTCTACCTTCAAGAGTACCCCAGGGACAGGGAAAGTGAAGATGACAGTTGTAGGCCCCATTCTCCCTAACTTCAGACCAGCACATTGTGACATTATCACCAGCCCACTCCAGTCCTTGTGTACTGAAAGGCCATCATTGACTTGGTGGATGCTCTGACCGCTCAGTTGCGGTCCTTGTCTTTGAAGGTAGCTGACATCAAGTAACAATAACAGCTTGTGCTAACAGCCACTACACAGGTTCTGCTAAATATAAAACAGCCATCTGGACCCCAAGGTAAATTTGTCAGATTGTTTCAATTGGGACCAAAGTTTTCTACTTTTCTTTCTTCATGTAAATTATTTTTTCATCTCCATCCAGTTTCATCCAGAAGTGAGAGTCAACATGTGAGTATTGTTCTGTTATTGCTCCGTGGAGATCCTCAGGCTTGGGCATTTTCTCTGCCTTAAGATTCTCCTGTTTATTCCTCTGTAGGCACTTTTTCTCTGTTCTGGGGCTCATTTATGATAACCACAATAAAGTGGCAGTTACTGAACTAATGGTCCACAGGTTGGTTGCGCTGAGCTCGCATCTTTCCCTACACATGACACTTGATCTGATGAGAAAATCAAATATAGTGCCTTGCGAAAGTATTCTGCCCCCTGGAACTTTTCTACCTTTTCCCACATATCATGCTTCAAACATAAATATACCAAATGTAAATTTTTGGTGAAGAATCAACAACAAGTGGGACACAATTGTGAAGTTGAACGAAATGTATTGGTTATTTTAAATTTTTGTGGAAATGCAAAAACTGAAAAGTGGGGAGTGCAATATTATTTGGCCCCTTTACTTTCAGTGCAGCAAACTCACTCCAGAAGTTCATTGTGGATCTCTGAATGATCCAATGTTGTCCTAAATGACTACTGATGATAAATATAATCCACCTGTGTGTAATCAAGTCTCCGTATAAATGCACCTGCTCTGTGAAAGTCTCAGGGTTCTGTTTGAAGCACAGAGAGCATCATGAAAACCAAGGAACACAACAGGCAGGTCCGTTATACTGTTGTGGAGAAGTTTAAAGCCGGATTTGGATACAAAATGATTTCCAAAACTTTAAACATCCCAAGGAGCACTGTGCAAGTGATCATATTGAAATGGGAGGAGTATCATACCACTGCAAATCCACCAAGACCCAGCCGTCCCTCTAAACTTTCATCTCAAACAAGGAGAAGACTAATCAGAGATGCAGCCAGGAGGCCCATGAGCACTCTGGATGAACTGCAGAGATCTACAGCTGAGGTGGGACAGTCTGTCCATAGGACAACAATCAGTCGTACACTGCACAAATCTGGCCTTTATGGAAGAGTGGCAAGAAGAAAGCCATTTCTCAAAGATATCCATAAAAAGTGTCATTTAAAGTTTACAACAAGCCACCTGGGAGACACACCAAGCATGTGGAAGAAGGTGCTCTGGTCAGATGAAACCAAAAAATCGAACTTTTTGGCAACAATGCCAAACGATATGTTTGGCGTAAAGGCTACCCAGCTCATCACACTGAACACACCATCCCCACTGTCAAACATGGTGGTGGCAGCATCATGGTTTGGGCCTGCTTCTCTTCAGCTGGGACAGGGAAGATGGTTAAAATTGATGGGAAGATGGATGGAGCCAAATACAGGACCATTCTTGAAAAAAACCTGTTTAAGTCTGCAAAAGACCTGAGACTGGGACAGAGATTTGTCTTCCAACAAGACAATGATCCCAAACTTAAAGCAAAATCTACAATGGAATGGTTCACAAATAAACGTATCCAGGTGTTAGAATGGCCAAGTCAAAGTCCAGACCTGAATCCAATCGAGAATCTGTGGAAAGAGCTGAAAACTGCTGTTCACAAACGATCTACATCCAACCTCACTGAGCTCGAGCTGTTTGCCAAGGAAGAATGGGCAAGAATTTCAGTCTCTCGATGTACAAAACTGATAGAGAGATACCCCAAGCGACTTGCAGCTGTAATCGCAGCAAAAGGTGGCGCAACAAAGTATTAAGTTATTGGGGCCGAATAATATTGCACGCCCCACTTTCAGTTTTTCTATTTCCACAAAAATTTAAAATAGCCAATAAATTTCGTTCAATTTCACAATTGTGTTCCACTTGTTGTTGATTCTACACCAAAAATTTATATTTGTTATCTTTATGTTTGAAGCATGATTTGTGGGAAAAGGTTGAAAAGTTCCAGGGGGCCGAATACAGGGGGCCTGTTGGAAATAATATACCAGTGGTGGTCCTTGGCAAGACTACTAACACTATAGTGCCTACCTCAATAAGCATGAGAGTGTCACGAACAAAGAGAGTCATGGACGTCGCCTGAATTAACAAGGTCCGCGTTAGATGTCGAAGTACCATGACAATCTGATGATAAGTGGGCTACTGGAACAAACCATACATGGACAAGGCAAGAGCACCTGGATCTGATGAAATATTACTATAACAGCAGACCAAATGAGAGAGGATATATGAAGCGTATGAGGAAACTCAGGATGGATACAAGACCTACATGTCCACTGACTGAGAAACAACTAGTCATCTAATGTTTCAATATCATAAAGAGAAAGCTATTATCACAACTTGAGATGGATCAACTGCACTGCAAATCTACCCCACATGAAGACCTGGAAGAACAACATGTGCGACCCCCTGAAAACCCTGATCCAGTACTGCAACTAGAGAGCACTGCAGCTCCCTGAAACAGAAGATCTTAGATAAACTAAATACCACAAATACCAGAGATCGACTGCCAAGGTCCATCAAAGACACACCAACAGACAGCATGCTAGAAGATGCCAACAGAGCACTTGCATCATTACCTACACCAGCATAACTAATAATCTAATCTATGCTACTGCCTCAGCAATCATGGAAATGCTTGGCTATTCAGCCAGCAAGAACAACAGAAGTATGAAGCCCTAGAGACTGCTAAACAAAGGCTCACAGAACTTGCTGCAAGACTAGGGAGATACACTAGAGAAGCTGAGGCCAAGAAGATAAATGCCCTGTTGTCCAAGGAACCATCTAAAGAGTACTGCCAACTACAGAATAACAGCACAAAGACAGCAACTGGACCAATATCAGAGACTGAACAATATTGGAGGGACATATGGGAGAAGGAAAAAACATACAACACCAGTGAATGTGGCTGTAAGATCTAAGAATGAAACACAGCAACCACATAGAGCAAGAATCAGTCACCATTAGAGAAGCAGACATCCAACAGCGGGTCAAGAACATGAAGAGCTGGACAGCACTTGGTCCAGACATGATCCACACCTACTAGCTGAAGAAATTAACAACGGTACATGAATGCATGGAAAAGAAGATGAACCAACTGCTAGAAGAAGGCCACCATCCAGCTTGGCTAACACAAGGTAGAACAGTGCTGATCTTGAAGGATCCGCATAAATGAACAGTTCCATCCAACTAACGCCAGATAACCTGCCTTACAACAACATGGAAATTCCTGTCAGGAATTATAGCCACCAAGCTACAGAACCATATGAACCAGTACATGAATCCAGCTCAGAAAGGCATTGGGACCAGCACCAGAGGCTCTAAGCACCAGCTCCTAGTAGATAGAGCAGTCGCTCAAGACTCAAGATCCAGACAGACCAATCTTAGCACAGCCTAGATTGACTACAGGAAAGCCTATGACTCAATGCACACACATGGATCTGTGAATGCTTGGCTCTCTACAATGTCAACAGGAAATTAAGTACCTTCCTCAGAAACTTAATGGGGTTATGGAGAACAACATTAGAAGTCAACTCAAGACAACTAGCACAAGTATCCATCAAATGTGGCATATACCAAGGTGATGCACTGTCCCCATTGCTGTTCTGCATAGGCTTGAACCCCTTAGTCAGATAATTACAGAGTATGGCTATGGATACAAGTTTAAGAGTGGAAGCACAGTCAGCCACCTCCTCTATATGAATGACATCAAGCTGTATGTGAAAAACAAACGAGACATCGATTCACTGATCCACAGCGAAGACATCGGGATGTCCTTCGGACTGGAGAAATGCTGCAGGTTGGTAATAAAGAGAGGCAAGGTTGTCAAGACCGATGGAGTAGAATTACCAGCAGGGCACATTGCAGATGTACAGACATGCTACAAGTACCTTGGCATCCCACAGGGATACGGTAACCATGATGAGGAGGCAAGGAAAGCAGCAACATCCAAATACCGTCAAAGGGTAAAACAGTCCTGAAGAGCCAGATCAATGGGAAGAATAATATTCGTGCCATCAATACATATGCCATGCCAGTGATACCCTGCTGGCATAGTGTGCTGGCCAAAAGAAGAGATGGAAGCTGCAGATGTGAAGACACAAAAGCTCCTAACAATGCATAGAGGTCTCCACCCTAAGTCTAGCACCCAAAGATTGTATACCAACAGAAAGGAGGGTGGTCGAGGCTTGATAAGCATCCAAGCCACCATCACGGATGAAACAAGGAGTATCCAGGAATACATCAGAAGAATGGCCCCAAAAGATGAGATGCTGAGAGAAAGCCTAAGGCAGCAACAACAAATCTGAAAGGAAGAACAGGAACATGAAGCGCCATGGCAAGATAAGCCTCTGCATGGGATGTACCATCGACAGATAATGGAGTGGCTGACATGGTGAAATCCTACCAATGGCTGGAGAAAGCTGGACTCCGAGACAGCACCGAGGCACTAATCATAGCGGCACAAGAGCAAGCACTAAGCACCAGATCCTTAGAAGCAGGAATATACCACATAAGACAAGAACCAAGGTGTAGACTATGCAAAGAAAGGTCAGAAACGGTCCAACACATAGTGGCAGGATGCAAAATGCAAGCAGGAACAGAGTATACTGAACGTCACAACCAAGTGTCGGGAATTGTATACAGGAACATCTGCACAGCATATGAGCCAAGTCCCCCTAAGTCCAGGTGGGAGACCCCAGTGGTGGAGAATGAAAGTGCTAAAATCCTGTGGGACTTCAAGATCCAGACAGAAAAGCAGGTGTTCGCTAACCAACCAGACATTGTCATAGTAGACAAGGATCAGAAGACAGCAATGATAATAGATATGGCAGTGCCAAGTGACAGCAACATCAGAAAGAAGGAACATGAGAAGCTAGAGAAATACCAGGGCCGCAAAGGAGAACTGGAGAAGATGTGGAAGGTGAAGGCAAAATTAATTCCAGTGGTGATAGGAGCACTTGGAGCAGTGACCCCTAATTGGAAGAATGGCTACAACAGATCCCAGGAGCGACATCTGAACCCCTCTGTCCAGAAAAGCGCAATGCTGGGAACAGCTAAGATCCTGCGCAAAACCCTCAAACTCCCAGGCCTCTGGCAGAAGACCCGAGAATGAGAAGGGACAACAAAAGACCACCCCCAGTGGGGGTGAGAAGGAAGTTTAGTATATATAACTATTAAAATATTTCCTAAAGATTATCTCAGATCTAGACCCAAAATTTTCTATGATTTTCTTGGGAAAATTTTGTATTTCCTCATATTCTATGTATATTTGTGGCTATAACCACAAATCTAAAAGACTATTCTTTAGTCAGTCAACTTAAAAGGATATCACTGACTGTAATTTTAGGATTAACCTAAAATATGTAAACTACACAGATCAGTACTGAAGTTTTGCTTTAATGTAGCAATTCATCTTTTTCACTGCATTTGAACATCATTATTCCTTAAGGTATATATGAAAGGGTTGAAAAAAGGAGCAATAATAGTATAAATGAGGGATAAATACTTCTTCTCATTTTTTCCATAACTTGATTTTGGTCTCAAGTACATTACAGTGCCTGATCCATAGAACATGGAGACAACTATAAGGTGGGAGGTACAAGTGGAGAAAGCTTTTTTCCTCATCCCTGCAGAATGATGCTTGAGAATTGTCCAGATGATGTTTGCATATGAAACTACAGTCAATACAAAAGGTCCTACAATAATAATAAAAGTGATTATTAGCATGATAATTTCATTGAACTCTGTGTTATTACAGGCCAGACTCATCAATGGTGGAATGTCACAGTAAAAATTATTAATTTTATTGGAGCTACAAAATGGCAATGAAAATATGAGTGTGATTTGTAGGACACGATCATTGTTCCAATAAACCAACAACCAATCACCAGCCTGATGCAAACTATCTTTTCCACAGTGGCGCTCCGTGAATAGAGCAGACTAAGCAGCAGCTATGGGGCCCAGACAGGTGAGGGGGCCCACGACGGCCGCTGTCGTTTGGCAGCTGTGCTGTGCTGACACAGTACTATCTCCTTTAATTAAATATAAGCGACGGCCGGACACTGTAAACCCCCTTGAAGGTCCCCTTTCCTTGTTGTCTCCTGGTCAGCAGATGGCTTAAGTCTCTGGCTGCATTTGCATAAGAAAGCCAGCCTGCAGACAGAGACACGTGCATCACAGGAAGCAGAAAACATTCATAAGTTTCACTCAGGGAGAGATACACTACACAAGAAGGTGAGCCCTGCTGGCTGGGGTATGGGGTGGATTTTTTTGTTGAATGTGTCCCCTCACTGTGCTGGCACTTTATATTTACAATGGCTAGCCTCTGGCTGCACTTTGCACCTTAGGGAGTGAGGGGGTCCTGATTGCAGGCACTGTGGAGGAGGGGGGCCCTGCATGCACTGCAGCCACCCTTCTTGTACTCCTCACAATGCTTCTCCATTAGAGCTGGTTTCATGTGATTTAACCCATGTACCACCACCAGGCAGGATGATGCTTCCTAGCTGTAGGTAAGACCATGTCCAGTCTATGTCCCACCACCAACTTCACTGTCAAGGTGCAACAATGCATGTTCATGCAATACTAAAAATGTGCAATGCCCTGGAAATCATGGTGCAGCCAATAAATGTTACTAATTTATTCTGCTCCTTCACCCCAGAGGCATGCACCTGGGAGACAGCAATTACATGGGGCGTGCTGAGCTCATGAGGTGCCTGAGAGTGGAAGTTCTGCAGATATTATGGAAGATATTGTGTGCGGCATTTCTGTGTCCCCTTACCTGTGATAAAATGTGTCTTGTAGTTTGTACACATGTTGGAACTTTGCATAGCTTACATATTCCAATCATTTCATATACAAAGATATGACATCCGTCTACCTGTCTTATATGATGCCATGAATGATGGGCATTGCTTGTACCTGCTGTCAGATTAGGTACCACACTTCTTACATCGGAGCACACTATGCAGCATGTTCCCTGTCAGGCTAGGTTCACATTTATACGCCTGCAGACTTAATGCGTTGGACGTATACATTAAAACGTATGCCATGCATCAACCTACGAATTTAAACAAGTACATTTGATACATATCGTACTTCCATCTTTGTCTCTATATGTTTTTTTACTTAAAAAGAATCATTTTTTTTCCATCCAGTTTTACTGGTGTCAACAGTCCCATCCCACTCCATTTTGGCATCAGTTCTGTGAGGAGGTGTCCAGAGGAATAAACTTTTTTTCACCCCACATTAAAAACGCGTACCTTTGGTCAATTATGTTTTTTTTCCCACAATACAACGTGATCAGGGCAAAACATAGTCAGAAGAACATTTTTTTTACACTACGTGTTGCCCATTATGGTTTGTGTATGCCTCCATATACGTCTGAATACCATTTTTTTTTTGCAATTCAGACATATTTGTCCAGCAGACTGCACTGTATAAATGTGAGCCAAGCCTAAAGAAGTCCTTTTTGTCCAAGGAGGATAAAGCACATCATAAACACAAGTCCATACTGTGTGTTGCTGCTTTGCAGTGTGTATTTTTGCCATGCTGATTTTACAGGTGAAAGGTATTTACTTTGAGCCTTTTTTTGGTTGTAATGGTGAATGCTTCAGGATTATCAATGACCAAAGGAGCGGCAAATTTTTCAGCCGCCCCGGGCCCCACAAACAGTTGCTACGCCACTGCACACACAAGATGGTGAGCCTGGCTGGGGGTCGATTTTTTTTGTTAAATGTGTCCCCTCACTGTGCTGGCACTTTACATTTACAATGGCTCTGGCTGCACTTTGCACCTTAGGGAGGGGGGCCCGGCTGCACGCACTGTGGAGGGTGTAGGGGGCCCTGCATGCACTGCAGGTGTGTGTGTGTGTGGAGTTAAGAGCACCTGTTTTTTTTTTGGGGGGGGGCCCCATTCAGACTTTTGCTATGGGGCCCCATGATTTCTATGTACGCCCCTGCTTTTCCATAATATTATTATATAGTAATGGATGACATATGGCATTATATCGATCATACGCCATGGCGGCCAACATGTAGCATTCTGCACTGCCCAGTAATAGATAACAGTTCATCTGTGCGGCACATCCATAGAAGGTGATTGTTTTCTTCCCCGAGAGAAGATTGAACAACAGATTTGGAATTATAGTTGACAGGTAACAGATCTCCAAAACTGAGAAATTGGCAAGAAAGAAATACATGGGAGTATGAAGATTTGGGCTGAAGCGATATAAAAGAATTATAAACATATGAGCCAACAGTGAAACCTTAAAGATTCAGAGAAAAACCACGAAGAGGAAATATTGGATTTGAAGAACATCCGAAAATCCGAACAGAATAAATTCTGTTATTCTTGTGTAGTTTGTTCTCTTCATTTTCTTGACTGGATCTACGATAAATAAAAAAAATTGCTGTTTGCAAAAAGAAATTATATAAAGAAAATATTAGATTAATTTAATACCTATGAATTATTGGAATATAAAGGAAGGCAAATAAATTTGTAAATGAATTTAAAAGAAGTACATAATGACCCTGCAATCCTTGTACGATTGGGCGGCCACATGCATACTTGCAGTCACATGCTGACTAGACTTACCTTCGCTTCTCTCAATTCACTTCTATTGAGAGAAGCTAGATTAGACTAGTCTGCTGCAGAAACCACAAGAATACACATGACCTCTCACTTGCATGCGGTTTACAAGGGAATCTTGATAATGAGCGCATCGCACACATCACAATTCAGCAGCCTGCAGTCACATAGAGTGCCTGAAGGGTCTCCTTTAGAGAGGACCTTTCACCAAATGTTTAATGCTGACTTGGACATTGAGATATTAGAGAATATTAGCAAGTAATGTATTTAGCACATAATGAGTTAAATTTAGCAAAGTCCATGTGCATTTTTTCTCTGGGGGTATGTACTTCTCCCCCTATGAGTTGCTATCTGATAATGCCAACTAGGACATAAAAGTTAACTCATTAGGTGTCAAATACTTTGATTGCTTTTATCACCACATTGGATAGGTGAAATATAAAAATAAGGTTAATTCTGCTCTGCAGCCGCATCGAGTGTGCAGCTCAGCATGAAAAATTTGATGAAAGGTCCTTTTCAAACATTATAGTATACAGTACAGATCCATTTTCTAGGGATTATACTGTTTTTCTTATTAGATACTATATAGAAGTAAATTACATAGATTTTAAATCAGAGCACAGAACATGAAAATACGAGTAATTGTAATCAAACATTTTAAGTATGACTGTCTATATACAATTTTTAAAATATATTAATTTGTCTAAATCAATTAAAAGACAGACATGGAAAAGTATTTAAAAAAAAGAAAGTAAAAAAAGGGTTACATTTGAATAGGAGCATTTTGCCCTCTTTTCTGTTTATATGTGTTATTATTTTTATTAGGGCTCATACCCATTTGCGAGAAAAACAATAGTCCGATTTCAGGACTGAAAAAACGAACGAGTGCTCTGCGAGTGTCATGCGAGTGTAACGCAATTCCTGTGCGAATTTTCCATGGAACATCCATATGACGTGCGTATGACATGCGTATGCAATCCGTATGCAATGCGATTTTAGCATGAGGTTTTACATACAGCAGTTCTCTCTATGTAAAAACTCATGTTAAAATAGCATTGTAAAAAAACTGTACACATTGTTTAAAAAGCAAATAATCATCGTAAAAGGGGAGGTACTGATAGAATCTATATAGTTTGACCATCCGCCATCTTGTTGTGGTTTCTGGCTGCTGGTCTTTTTCCCCCGGTGCTGGGCTTGTCGTTGATATTTATATTTCATAGAGATATAGATAGCTCAATAGCCGATAATTCAATTGTCAGCATCTGTAAAATCATTACAGAACCCGACAGGATATGAGACATGGTTTACATACAGCAAACCATTGCATATTCATTAGATTCAGCGGTAGTCACTGAGGCTGTGCATACCCGCGGTGAACTGACAGCGTGGGAAAATGTTCAGAAACGTTCCCACGCTAATCAGTTAATCTCCGGCCAGCTGGGTAGGCTGCGCAGGCAGCTTTTCCTTCTTTCCTCTGTGGTTTACATCCAGGCTGGTCGCATTAGCACCGCTCCCAGTTGTTAACTATTTAACCCCTTCAGTTGGATTGAGGCGTGGGACTTGACTGTAAGGCGGACAGGTATGGGTATAGTGTTGCTTTTTTATTTTGTCTTTTTTCCAGGAGAACGATGGATTCGATATGGAATTAGGAGTATAATAAAGAAGGAAAAAATGGGTTTATTTATTTTATTAAAACGCTTTATTCTTAATGTGTGTGTGTTTTATTTAACACTTTCAGACTAGTAGATTAATAATGGATAGTTGTCTTATTGACAGTTCTCCATTATTAACCAGGCTTATTGTCACCTTGCAATAGCAAGGTGACATTAACCCCTTATTACCTCATATGCCACGGCTACAGAGCAATGGGAAGAGAGTAAGTGCCGGAATACAGATGCGCCTTTTCTGGGTTGGCTGGGGCAGATTTTTTTTAGCCAGGGGGGGCCCAAAAACAATGGTTCCTCTCTAGGCTATAAATTTCTGCCCTCAGTCACTGGCTTGCCCTCCCTGGTGGAGAAAATTGTGCAGGAGCCCACACCAGTTTTTTCCGTGAGTTAATAATTTAATTTAACACCTACAGCTCCAAAATTTTACACACACACAATACTAACATTATTAGTGAGGGACATATATAAATCTAACGGATATGCAATGGTTTACTGTATGTAAACCATGTCTCATTTCCTGTCGGGTTCTGTAATGATTTTACAGAAGCTGACAAATGAATTAACGGCTTTTGTTCAATCTTATTGTGCAATATAAATATATATATATATGTGTGTCACTGACATGTATATATATACACATATAATGTACAGTCATGGCCAAAAGTTTTGAGAATGACACAAATATTATATTTTCACATGATCTGCTGCCCTCTAGGGTTTTTATGTGTGTTTGACAGATGTTTTTATCACAGACAGAAATATAATTGCAAACATATGAGTAACAAAAGCTTATATTGAAAGTTAGAATGAGTTAATGCAGCAAGTCAATATTTGCAGTGTTGACCCTTCTTCTTCAGGACCTCTGCAATTCTCCCTGGCATGCTCTCAATCAACTTCTGGACCAAATCCTGACTGATAGCAGTCCATTCTTGCACAATCAATGCTTTCATTTTGTCAGAATTTTTAGTTTTTTGTTTGTCCACCCATCTCTTGATGATTGACCACAAGTTCTCAATGGGATTAAGATCTGGGGAGTTTCCAGGCCATGGACCCAAAATCTCTATGTTTTGTTCCCTGAGCTATTTAGTTATCACCTTTGCTTTATGGCAAGGTGCTCCATCATGCTGGAAAAGGCATTGTTGATCGCCAAACTGCTCTTGGAGGGTTGGGAGAAGTTGCTCTTGGAGGACATTCTGGTACCATTCTTTATTCATGGCTGTGTTTTTAGGCAAGACTGTGAGAGAGCTGATTCCCTTGGCTGAGAAGCAACCCCACACATGAATGGTTTCAGGATGCTTAACAGTTGGCATGAGACAAGACTGGTGGTAGCGCTCATCTTGTCTTCTCTGAATGAGGCGTTTTCCTGATGTCCCAAACAATCGAAAAGGGGATTCATCAGAGAAAATAACTTTACCCCAGTCCTCAGCAGTCCACTGCCTGTACCTTTTGCAGAATATCAGTCTGTCCATGATGTTTTTTCTGGAGAGAAGCGGCTTCTTTGCTGCCCTCCTTGAGACCAGGCCTTGCTCCAAGAGTCTCCGCCTCACAGTGCGTGCAGATGCACTCACACCTGCCTGCTGCCATTCCTGAGCAAGCTCTGCACTGCTGGTAGCCCGATCCTGCAGCTGAAACACTTTTAAGAGACGGTCCTGGAACTTGCTGGTCTTTCTTGGGCGCCCTGCAGCCTTTTTGGCAACAATGGAACCTCTCTCCTTGAAGTTCTTGATGATGCGATAGATTGTTGACTGAGGTGCAATCTTTCTAGCTGCGATACTCTTCCCTGTTAGGCCATTTTTGTGCATTGCAATGATGACTGCACGTGTTTCTTTAGAGATAACCATGGTTAACAGAAGAGAAACAATGATACCAAGCACCAGCCTCCTTTTAAGGCCTCTTTCACACATCCGTTATGCGCCTGACGGCGCCCCCGGCATTTTGCCGCAGTGCTGCATCCGGCATCCAGTATGAAAACCGGATGCGCCGCATCCGATTTTTCGCCGGATCCGGTTCAAGGATCCGTTCAAAAACCGGATCCGTCTCATCCGGTGTATCCGGTTTGGCATCCGTTGACGCCGTAATGCGCCGGATCCGGTTTTTAAGAACGCCCCTTTTTGGTGTTCCAAACATGATTGGCTACTGTAATCCTATATATACACTGCTCCTACATCCCATCTTTGACAGGTTGTAGAGGAGCAAGTGCAGGTTGGAGAGAAGAGCAAGTAGCAAGTGATTGGCGAACATGGATGTCATTATCGGCAATATCTTCAGGAATCTTGTTGATTTTACTGCGGAGATGAATCGATTGAGGTTTATAGTTCTGGAGAAGGAGCGAAAGTTTGAGGAGCAGCGCATTATGCGTCAGCGCCAGCGAAGACGACGACGTATGTGGATCCACCCCATCACGGCACAGAGATTAACTTGTGGTGTCTATTCAACAATGAATATGGAGCTTCGACAAAATCCAGACAAGTTTTTTGCCTATCTGCGGATGAACAAAGAAAACTTTGATGATTTGCTTGAACGTGTTGGAGACCAAATTAAAAAATCGGACACCTACTGTCGGTTCTCGATATTTCCGGCGGAGCGTCTCATGGTGACTATAAGGTAAGCTATATGTATTGGATCTGTTTGCTTCAGCACACTTGTAATTTTATCATTAATTTAACATCACAGGGCAACTAGGAAACCATATCAGTAGGCCAAAATTTTGTTATAAAACAGTGTTTCTCATTGATGTTCTTATTTTTGGTATCTCCAATAGTTATAGCTGAGTTCTGGTATGTAATGCTGTGTTTCTGAAATAATTTGTAATGTCTATTTTGTTTTCAGATTTCTGGCAACTGGCGAAACTCTGTCATCGCTCCATTTTCAATATCGGCTGGGAATCTCCACTGTTATGTTTCGGTAGCTGAGGAGTGCAGGTAAAAAAGGCAATACACCAGAGCAGTTGGAATCTATGAGATTGCAGTACCCTGACTAACCACCACAACTAGAGGCAGCTGTGGAGCGTTCCTACGTTGGTCCTAGACGCCTCGTCACAGCCTGAGAAACTAACTACACCTAAAGATAGAAATAGGAAAGCTATCTGCCCCGGAGCAGAACCCCAAAGATAATAGAAAGCCCCCAAACAAGTAATGGCGGTTAGACAAGATGAAATACTGACACAGAAAGAAAATAGAATGAGCAAACGCTGGGGCCCAAACTAACTAAATAGAAAAGGATAGGAAGGGTACTTACTGCAATCCCAGAAAACCCTGAAAGGCACCAACTCTACTAATTTCAAAAACACCTGAGATCACACGACCTCTTCCACCTAAATTAGTTCTCTGGTGTAACAAAATCAAAACAGCAGCCACTGAAAAAACTGGAAAAAGCAAAAGTACAAACATCAGTGGCTGAACAAAACTGAGAGGGCAGAAGCCCCCGGAGGGGACCCTGAAGGCCCCCACAGAAGTGCAGGACAAAATGCAAAAATATAGCACAAACACAAAAGAAGAAAATGTCTTATCTGTTAGCAGGAGATGCAGACACGACACAGCAGGCTACAAGGGAAACTGGAATAAAGGATTCAGACCAGAACAATTGATCGCCGGCAACCCTGATGGGAAGGTGACTCCCTTATATAAGACCAGTCAGTAACACCTGATTCCCAGTCCTCACAATCTTCACTGGACAGACTAGCACCGCTTGTAACCACCAGAGGGAGCCTCTGCTCAGAACTCATCTCAAACCCATTCACAACAGTACCCCCCCTTGAGGAGGGGTCACCGAACCCTCATTTGAGCAACCAGGTCGGTCAGGATGAGTTCTATGATACGCACGGATAAGTCTCCTAGCATGGATGACCGAAGCAAACACCCAAGAATTGTCTTCCTGACCATAACCTCTCCATTTAACCAAATACTGGAGTTTCTGTCTAGAAAAACGAGAATCTAATATTTTCTCAACCACATACTCCAGATTGCCCTCAACCAAAATAGGGTCAGGAGGCACAGCAGCAGAAACCACTGGCTCAACAAACCTCTTCAACAAGGACTTGTGGAACACGTTATGGATCTTAAATGTCCCTGGAAGAAGCAAACGAAAAGAAACAGGATTAATAATCTCCATGATCTTATAAGGTCCAATGAACCTAGGCTTAAATTTAGGAGATGCTACTCTCATAGGAATATTCTTTGAGGACAACCAGACCAAGTCCCCACTTTAAACCGAAGACCATCAGTCCTATGCCGGTTAGCAAACCGCTGGGCCCTCTCCTGAGAGAGGGACAACCTCTCCACTACCTGGTCCCAAATCAGTTGCATACGCTCCACAACAGAGTCAACACCTGGACAGACAGAAGCCTCCGTCTGTCCTGAAGAAAATCGAGGGTGAAACCCAGAATTACAGAAAAAACGGAGACATCAAAGTAGCAGAGCTAGCCCTATTATTAAGAGCAAACTCAGCCAAAGGCAAAAAAGAGACCAGTCATCCTGATCAGCAGACACAAAGCATCTTAGATAAGTCTCCAATGTCTGGTTTGTTCTCTCAGTTTGACCATTGGTCTGAGGATGAAATGCAGAGGAGAAAGACAATTGAACACCCAGTTTAGAACAAAAAGTCCTCCAAAATCTGGAAACAAACTGGACTCCTCTGTCAGACACAATGTTCTCAGGAATGCCGTGTAAACGAACCACGTGCTGAAAGAACAACGGCACCAATTCAGAGGAGGAAGGCAACTTAGGTAATGGCACAAGATGTATCATCTTGGAAAACCTATCACAAATTACCCAGATGGTGGTCATTCTCTGAGAAACAGGAAGGTCGGAAATGAAATCCATAGAGATATGGGTCCATGGTCTCTTGGGCACAGGCAATGGCATCAACAAACCACTAGAGCGAGAGCAAGGCTTGGAGCGAGAGCAAGTCCCGCAGGACTGCACAAATTCCCTGACATCACGAGACAAGGTAGGCCACCAAAAGGACCGACTAACCAAGTCTCTGGTACCAAAAATTCCGGGATGCCCAGCCAACGCGGAACAATGAATCTCAGACATCACACTCTTTTTCCACTGGTCCGGGACAAACAATTTTCCAACAGGGCAGCACTCGGGCCTATCCTCCTGACACCCCTCCAGAGCAAGTCTCAAATTGGGCGAGATGGCGGAAAGAACTACACCCTCTTTCAAAATAACAGAAGGATCAGATAACTCAGGAGAGTCCGCAAGGAAACTCCTCGAGAGGGCATCCGCCTTAACATTCTTAGTGCCAGGAAGAAAGGAAACTACAAAATTAAAACGTGTGAAAAACAAGACCCACCTGGCCTGTCTAGGATTGAGTCGCTTGGCAGATTCCAGATAGACCAGATTCTTATGGTCCGTAAGGACTACCACCTGATGTTTGGCTCCCTCCAGCCAATGTCTCCACTCTTCAAAAGCCCACTTCATGGCCAATAACTCCCGATTACCCACGTCATAATTACGTTCAGTAGGAGAAAATTTTCGAGAGAAAAAGG
>JARQOD010000003.1:352282428-352413430 GCA_033576555.1 Oophaga sylvatica | reverse complement strand
ACTGTCAGAGATTCCGAAGGTGGGCAGTCCTGACCAAATGAAATGATGATGCTTTGGCAGCGCTTTTTCAGAAGGGTCTGTCAGAGAATGTAAAAGATGTTATGGTGGGTTTTCCTGCTCCCTCTGGTCTCAATGATTCTATGTCATTGGCAATTCAAATTGACAGACGTTTGCGTGAGCGTAGAGGTATGCGTGGAATAGTGTTGCCTTGTGAACCAGCTTCTGAACCCATGCAGTGTGATAGAGTGGCTTCTGGGGCACAGCGTCATGAGTTTCGAAAATGCAATGGGTTATGTTTCTACTGTGGTGATGCCTCTCATGCTATTTCAGTCTGCCCTAAGCGGGGAAGACGTTTTGCACGCTCAGTTGTCTTGGGTAGTGTTCAGACTAAATTTCTGTTGACTGTTACCCTGATTTGCTCCCTGTCCACATTTTCTGCTCAGGCTTTTGTGGATTCGGGAGCAGCTATTAACCTGATGGATTTTGATTTTGCTAAACGTTGTGGGTTTCCCTTGTTACCCCTACGGAAGTCTATTCCCCTACTGGGGATTGATTCTACCCCTTTGGCTGAGAATAAACCCCAGTTCTCTACTCAGGTGATAATGAGGGTTGAAACTGATCATCAGGAGAGTTGCAAATTTTTGGTGCTGTATAATCTGCATGACATTATTGTACTAGGTTTCCCTTGGTTATAGTCTCATAATCCTGTTTTGGATTGGAAATTTGTGTCTGTAACCAGTTGGGGCTGCCAATGTGTTAATGCCAACACTCATGTTTTTTCTGCCTCTCCCCAGACTCAGGATGTTCCTGACTTTTTGACTGATTTTTCTGATGTGTTTAGCGAAAGTAAATCTGCATCCTTGCCCCCCATAGGAGCTATGACTGCGCTATTGAATTAGTGCCTGGTAGTAAATTCACTAAACGTCGCCTTTTTAACTTGTCTGTACCTGAACATGACGCTATGCGGTCTTATATCAAGGAGTCATTGGAGAAGGGTCATATCAGACCATCCTCTTCACCCTTGGGTGCCGGTTTTGTCTTTGTGGCCAAAAAGGATGGTTCATTAAGGCCGTGTTAAGGTCTGCGGAACGCACCTAATAGATATAATAGAGAGGTGCGTTCGCAGCCCGGGGTCCACCGTGCAGGCGAAGCCCGCTGCTAATAAGATGGCGAAAGTAGCGAACTCTGTTATCCCGCAGAGTCGCAAAAATAAACGCCGTAGCGCGTTGTGGCAGTAAGTGCGAACTCTGTTAATCCCAGAGCCGCTAACGGGATCCACAGCGCTATATGGCGATAGGTGCGAACTCACTTAACTTCAGTGAGCCGCATAGTAAAACGCTAGGGCGCTGTCTAGCGTCTAAAGCGAACCCTGTTACGTCACAGAGTCGCTGAGAAAAAGTACCGTGTCCTGTCAGGCTCTCAGGTACACGGTTAATTGCTAAGCGAGCATAATACGTGGTCATGCGCTAATGTCCTCGCGGGAGTCACCCGCAATCTATGGCGTCTGAACGCCAGACCCTGAATACGGCAATCAAACTCCTCACCGGTTATGCCGGTAATCTAGGGCATCTAGGACACCGACCCTGACCAGCTAGCACACCAAACTCCTCACCGATTAAGTCGGTATTCTAGTGGCTTATTTCAGCCGGGTCCCTAACCACACACACGCATGACCACACTGGCGCATAGCATACAATGGTTGATATTAGCGCATGGCGGCCCAGCCATGCTACCCTTTTATAGTAACAGCAACAGGACCTTCCAGGAACAAGGACCAATGAGAAACCTGTTCCAGAAGACTAGCAGTAACAGGGCCTTCCTGGCGGGCCAATAGGAGCTGCTGCAGTACCTGAGCATGTGACCCCTGATCTCCAATGAGAGATCTCACTCTGGGCATTCTCAAAAGGGGAAATGCAGTACTTTGTCCCAAAGACGTCTGCTCCAGCATTGGCTATAATAGCAGATCCAGGAAAGGCAGCAACAAGTCACTGCCCAGTAGTGGAGTGGGCAAGACGCCTGGACCGACGCCTCTGCTGAGCGGGCTCCACTGCGGCCGGAGATGAATGGGAGACCGCAATGGGACGGGTTCGAGACTCCCCTTGTGCAGCAGCGGGAAATCGAACCCTAACATTACCCCCCCTCCTAGGGCCCCCCCTTCTCTGGGCCTCGCTGCGCTCAAAGGCAGCGACGAGCCACGGAGCGTGAACGTGCTCGGCAGGCTCCCAGGATCTATCCTCAGGCCCATAACCCTCCAATCCACCAAATAAATTTTTTTGCCTCGTACCACCTTGCACCCAACAATGGCGTTCACCTCATGATCGTCGGTAGATGAACCCGACGTCCCAGCAGATGACTCGGAAAACCGGGAAATGGCCACGGGTTTCAAGAGGGATACGTGAAAGGTGTCAGTGATACCAAGGCGAGGCGGAAGGGCTAGGCGGTAAACTACCGGGTTCACCTGCTCAAGAACTTTAAAGGGGCCCAAAAAGCGAGGTGCCAACTTGGTGGACTCTACCCGTAGCCTGATGTTTCGGGCAGAAAGCCACACTAGGTCACCCGGAGCAAACGTAGGAGCGGGGCGCCGATGGGCATCGGCCGAAGACCTCATCCTCTCTTTGGAGGCCTGAATGGCATCCTGAGTGCGGTCCCAAATGTCCCGTGCCTCCACAGCCCAGTCTGCCACCCTGGAATCGGCGGAAGACACGGGCATAGGCACTGGTACCCGCGGATGCTGACCGTAGTTCAGGAGGAATGGGGTCTGTCCGGTGGAGTCAGCCACAGCATTATTTAGAGCAAACTCAGCCCACGGTAGCAAGGATGCCCAGTCATCCTGCCTGGCAGAGACAAAATGTCGCAAGTATGTGACCAAGGTCTGGTTGGCCCTCTCTACCAACCCATTCGTCTCGGGATGGTATGCAGAGGAGAGATTCAACTCAATGCTGAGTAAACGACACAGCTCTCTCCAGAACCGAGACGCAAACTGGGGACCTCGATCACTGACAATTTTGTCTGGCATACCGTGTAGGCGGAAAATATGCCTAATGAATAATGCTGCCAAGGCCCGTGCAGACGGTAACCGTGGTAACGGCACCAAGTGCACCATTTTGGAGAAGTGGTCGGTTATCACCCAGATGATGGTGCAGCCCCGAGACTTGGGTAAGCCAACCACAAAATCCATCCCAACCATCTCCCAGGGCCTGTCTGCCACCGGTAAAGGAAAGAGTAACCCAGCTGGCCGTTGTCGAGGGGACTTATTCTTGGCGCAGGAGACGCATGCCTGAACGTATTCCCTGACGTCACGGACCATATGTGGCCACCAGTATGTCCTCGCCAGCAACTCAGATGTCCTCTTTGCCCCAAAATGTCCACCCACACTCTGGACGAGTGTGCCCAAGAGAGAACCTCCGGTCGCAAATTGATGGGCACAAAAGTCTTGCCCGGAGGCACAGACTCAAGCGAAACCGGGGCCACAGTTCTTAGGCTCTCTGTGGGGACAATCAGCCGAGGCTCCTCCTCCACCTCCTCAGAGGACACCACGGAGCGAGACAGAGCATCAGCACGAATGTTCTTCTCCCCTGAGAGAAAATGGAGGGTGAAATGGAATCGGGAGAAGAACAGGGACCATCTGGCCTGACGGGAATTTAGTCGCTGGGCGGTCTGTAAATAGACCAAATTTTTGTGGTCAGTGAACACTTGGAAGGGAAAGCGAGCCCCCTCCAGGAGATGTCTCCACTCAGAAAAGGCCAACTTCATGGCTAGCAACTCCCTATGCCCAATGGAATAATTCCTCTCCGCAGGTGTGAAGGTCTTGGAGAAGAAGAAGCAAGGATGTTTACGACCTTGAGCATCCTTTTGAAAAAGGACTGCTCCAGCACCAACGGACGAGGCATCTACCTCCAATATAAAAGGCTTATCAACCTCGGGACGATGTAGGATAGGAGCGCTAGCAAAATGGGACTTGATTGAAGTAAAGGCCTTGGAGACCTCCTCTGACAACAATTTGGGATTGGCTCCTTTCTTGGTGAGGGCTACCAAGGGAGCAACCAAAGTAGAGAAGTGGGGAATGAATTGGCGATAGTAATTAATGAACCCCATAAAGCGCTGCACCGCTTTAAGAGAGTGGCGTTCTTGCCAATCCATTACAGCCTGTAGTTTGGCAGGATCCATAGCCAATCCCTGAGTGGAGATTATATAGCCCAGGAATGGCAAAGACTCCTGCTAAAACACACACTTCTCCAACTTCGCATATAAGGAATTTACCCGCAAGAGGTCGAAGACCCTGCAAACATCTCTCCGGTGGGTGTCCATATCTGGAGAAAAGATGAGAATGTCATCCAGATAGACTACCACAGAGGTGGCAAGCATGTCCCGGAAGATGTCATTTACGAAATCTTGGAAGACGGCTGGAGCATTACAGAGCCCGAAGGGCATCACAAGATATTCGTAATGTCCATCTCTGG
Source organism: Oophaga sylvatica (assembly GCA_033576555.1). Taxonomy (NCBI): domain Eukaryota; kingdom Metazoa; phylum Chordata; class Amphibia; order Anura; family Dendrobatidae; genus Oophaga; species Oophaga sylvatica. The sequence goes on along the minus strand of JARQOD010000003.1, from coordinate 352,408,970 downwards.
TATTGAACGCCGTCTTCCATTCGTCCCCCTCACGGATGCGGATCAGGTTATAGGCACCACGAAGATCAGGCTTAGTAAATACCCTTGCTCCCCGGAGCCTATCAAAGAGCTCAGATATTAGGGGCAAAGGATATTTGTTCTTAACGGTAATGGCGTTAAGACCCCTATAGTCTATACACGGTCGTAATTCTCCATTCTTCTTCTGCACAAAGAAAAATCCTGCCCCTGCTGGTGACACTGACTTCCTAATAAACCATCTGGCCAGATTTTCATCGATGTATTGTGACATGGCTTCCGTCTCAGGAAGAGAGAGAGGATATACTCTTCCCCGAGGGGGCTCCGTTCCAGGCAAGAAGTCTATAGGACAGTCATAAGGGCGATGAGGCGGCAGAGTCTCCGCTGCCTTTTTGGAGAATACGTCTGCGTATGACCGATAAACCTTGGGAAGGGAATCAAGATCTATGGGTATCTCCGTTGTGGAAACCTGAACGTCCTCTCTGAGACATTTGTCTCTGCAATGATCACCCCAACCCAGTATTCTCCCAGAGGACCATTCAATATGGGGAGAGTGATGGCGAAGCCAGGGTAATCCCAACAAAACCTCATCTATTCCCTCAGGAAGAACAAAAAGGGATATATTCTCCTGATGTGAAGGAGACATAGACAGAGGTAGAGTGACAGTCTGGTGGGTGATTTGTGAGGGCAGGATTGCTCCATTCAACACTCTCACCGATATTGGCTTGGCGAGCGTCACCAGCGGTATGGAATGGCGAGAGGCAAAGGAGGAGGACATAAAATTCCCCTCTGCCCCAGAGTCCACACAAAGCTTGGCGGGAAGGGTGGATGAACCTAGAGAGATTAACCCTTTAAGGAGCATCTTCGGAGCAAAATCCCTCGCGTCTAATGACCCTGCACCCATGGTCACGGAACATGACCGTTTACTTATTCGCTGGGGACATCGGTTGTCATAATGTCCTGGCTGCTGACACACTCTACAGACCACGGATACTCGAGTGGTCCGAGACTTAGATCCCACTCGAGTATTCTCCACGGTCTCTGGGGAGTCAGACGCCCGAACGGGAAATTCCAAAGGTTTGGCAAAGGTGGGTGCCAGCCGAAACCTCTGCCTACACTGGGTCCGCTCTAACCTCCGCTCGTGAAAACGGAGGTCGATGCGGGTAGATATAGAAATTAGTTTCTCCAGTGTGGCAGGAATCTCCCTGGTAGCCAAAGCGTCCTTTACATGGTCTGCCAGTCCTCTCCAGAACACTGGAATAAGAACTTTATCTGGCCACTCTAATTCAGAGGCCAAAGTCCGAAATTGGACTGAGAACTGGCTGACCATGGACAAGCCCTGTGACATTGTCAGCAGTTGGAGTGCCGTATCGTGCGTGACCTGAGGTCCTAAAAAGACCTTTTTCAGAGCCTCCAAAAACCGAGGAGCACTCCGCACCACATGATCGTCACGCTCCCACAGCGGTGTTGCCCACTCCAACGCTCTGCCCGAGAGTAGAGACAGTACAAAACCCACTTGTGCCCGATCCGTGGGGAAACGTGCAGCCAGAAGCTCGAGCTGTATAGAGCACTGACTCACGAATCCCCGACATTGCTTGCTGTCACCAGCAAACTTGTCAGGAAGCGGGAGGTGGGATAATGTAGGGACAGAGGTAGCAGAGGACAAACTGGCTGCAGCCACGCTAGCAGCCTGAACAGCGACTGCGGTAATATCCACAGCTAAGGTTGTGCGCTCAAGAGCCGCCAACCTACCCTCCAGCTGCTGGATGTACTGCCTTAGACGCTGGTCATCCGCCATTTTACTAGCCAGACCCTGGCGCTAATATTATTGTAAGGTCTGCGGAACGCACCTAATAGATATAATAGAGAGGTGTGTTCGCAGCCCGGGGTCCACTGTGCAGGCGAAGCCCGATGCTAATAAGATGGCGAAAGTAGCGAACTCTGTTATCCCGCAGAGTCGCAAAAATAAACACCGTAGCGCGTTGTGGCAGTAAGTGCGAACTCTGTTAATCCCAGAGCCGCTAACGGGATGCCACAGCGCTATATAGCGATAGGTGCGAACTCACTTAACTTCAGTGAGCCGCAAAGTAAAACGCTAGGGCGCTGTCTAGCGTCTAAAGCGAACCCTGTTACGTCACAGAGTCGCTGAGAAAAAGTACCGTGTCCTGTCAGGCTCTCAGGTACACGGTTAATTGCTAAGCGAGCATAATACGTGGTCATGCGCTAATGTCCTCGCGGGAGTCACCCGCAATCTATGGCGTCTGAACGCCAGACCCTGAATACGGCAATCAAACTCCTCACCGGTTATGCCGGTAATCTAGGGCATCTAAGACACCGACCCTGACCAGCTAGCACACCAAATTCCTCACCGATTAAGTCGGTATTCTAGTGGCTTATTTCAGCGGGTCCCTAACCACACACACGCATGACCACACTGGCCCATAGCATACAATGGTTGATATTAGCGCATGGCGGCCCAGCCATGCTACCCTTTTATAGTAACAGCAACAGGACCTTCCAGGAACAAGGACCAATGAGAAACCTGTTCCAGAAGACTAGTAGTAACAGGGCCTTCCTGGCGGGCCAATAGGAGCTGCTGCAGTACCTGAGCATGTGACCCCTGATCTCCAATGAGAGATCTCACTCTGGGCATGCTCAGAAGGGAAAATGCAGTACTTTGTCCCAAAGACGTATGCTCCAGCATTGGCTATAATAGCAGATCCAGGAAAGGCAGCAACAAGTCACTGCCCAGTAGTGGAGTGGGCAAGATGCCTGGACCGACGCCTCTGCTGAGCAGGCTCCACTGCGGCTGGAGATGAATGGGAGACCGCAGCGGGAAGGGTTCGAGACTCCCCTTGTGCAGCAGCGGGAAATCGAACCCTAACAGGCCGTGTATTGATTATCGTCTCTTGAACAATATCACTGTGAAATATCAATATCCGTTACCCTTGATTTCTGACCTGTTTTCCAGGGTGAAAAGTGCTACTTGGTTTACCAAGCTTGACCTCAGGGGGGCGTATAACCTTATTCGCATTAAGCATGTTGATGAATGGAAGACGGCATTCAATACCCCAGAGGGGCATTTTGAGTACCTAGTGATGCCCTTTGGGCTCACTAATGCTCCTTCCGTCTTCCAGTCCTTCATGAATGACATTTTCAGGGATTTTGTGGATAAATTTCTGATTGTTTATTTGGATGATATCTTGATTTTTTCCAATCACTGGGACTGTCAATTGAAACATGTTCGGACTGTGTTCCAGATTTTGAGAGAGAATGCTCTGTATGTGAAGGGATCAAAGTGTCTTTTTGGCGTACAGAGGATCTCATTTCTGGGATTCATTTTGTCCCCATCTGTTATTGAAATGGACCCGGTCAAGGTTCAGGCCATCTGTGATTGGGTCCAACCTACTTCATTAAAGGCTCTTCAGAGATTCTTGGGTTTTGACAATTTTTATCGTAAATTTATTGATAATTTCTCTGTTATTGTTAAACCATTGACTGATTTGACCAAGAAGGGTTCTGATGTGGTGAATTGTCCTCCTGAGGCAGTCTCTGCGTTTCAGGAACTTAAGCAGAGATTCATTTCTGCTCCTGTTCTACGGCAGCCTGATGTTTCTCTGCCATTTCAGGTGGAGGTTGATGCCTCTGAAATTAGGGCAGGTGCCGTTTTGTCCCAAAGAGATCCAGAGACCTCTAAAAGTAACCCTTGTGCCTTTTTCTCTCGAAAATTTTCTCCAACTGAACGTAATTATGACGTGGGTAATCGGGGGTTATTGGCCATGAAGTGGGCTTTTGAAGAGTGGAGACATTGGCTGGAGGGAGCCAAACATCAGGTGGTGGTCCTCACGGACCATAAGAATCTTGTTTATCTGGAATCAGCCAAGCGACTTAATCCTAGACAGGCCAGGTGGGCCTTGTTTTTCACACGTTTTAATTTTGTGGTTTCCTTTGTTCCTGGCACTAAGAATGTTAAAGCGGATGCCCTCTCGAGGAGTTTCCTTGCGGATTCTCCTGAGTTATCTGATCCTGCTGTTATTTTGAAAGAGGGTGTAGTTCTTTCCGCCATCTCGCCCAATTTGAGACTGGCTCTGGAAGGGTGTCAGGAGGATAAACCCGAGCGCTGCCCTATTGGGAAATTGTTTGTCCCAGACCGGTGGAAAAAGAGTGTGATGTCTGAGATTCATTGTTCCGCGTTGGCCGGTCATCCCGGAATTTTTGGTACCAGAGACTTGGTTAGTCGGTCCTTTTGGTGGCCTACTTTGTCTCGTGACGTCAGGGAATTTGTGCAGTCCTGCGGGACTTGCTCTCCCTCCAAGCCTTGCTCTCGCTCTAGTGGTTTGTTGATGCCATTGCCTGTGCCCAAGAGACCACGGACCCATATCTCTATGGATTTAATTTCCGACCTCCCTGTTTCTCAGAGAATGACCGTTATCTGGGTGATTTGTGATAGGTTTTCCAAAATGATACATCTTGTGCCATTACCTAAGTTGCCTTCCTCCTCCGAATTGGTGCCTTTGTTCCTTCAACACGTGGTTCGGTTACACGGCATTCCTGAGAACATTGTGTCTGACAGAGGAGTCCAGTTTGTTTCCAGATTTTGGAGGACTTTTTGTTCTAAAGTTAGTGTTTAATTGTCTTTCTCCTCGGTTTTTCATCCTCAGACCAATGGACAAACTGAGAGAACAGACCAGACATTGGAGACTTATCTGAGATGCTTTGTGTCTGCTGATCTGGATGACTGGGTCTCTTTTTTGCCTTTGGCTAAGTTTGCTCTTAATAATAGGGCTAGCTCTGCCACTTTGATGTCTCCATATTTTTGCAATTTTGGGTTTCACCCTCGATTTTCTTCGGGACAGATGGAGGCTTCTGTCTGTCCGGGTGTTGACTCTGTTGTGGAGCGTATGCAGCAGATTTGGGACCAGGTAGTGGAGAGGTTGTCCTTCTCTCAGGAGAGGGCCCAGCGGTTTGCCAACTGGCATAGGACTGATGGTCCTCGGTTTGAAGTGGGGGACTTGGTCTGGTTGTCCTCAAGAAATATCCCTATGAGAGTTGCATCTCCTAAGTTTAAGCCTAGGTTCATTGGACCTTATAAGATCATGGAGATTCTTAATCCTGTTTCCTTTTGTTTACTTCTTCCAGGGACATTTAAGATCCATAACGTGTTCCACAAGTTCTTATTGAAGAGGTTTGTCGAGCCAGTGGTTCCTATGGCTGCGCCTCCTGACCCTGTTTTGGTTGAGGGCAATCTGGAGTACGTGGTTGAGAAAATATTGGATTCTCGTTTTTCTAGACGGAAACTCCAGTATTTGGTTAAGTGGAGAGGTTATGGTCAGGAGGACAATTCTTGGGTGTTTGCTTCGGACATCCATGCTAGGAGACTGATCCGTGCGTATCACAGAGCTCATCCTGACCAACCTGGTTGCCCAAATGAGGGTTCGGTGACCCCTCCTCAAGGGGGGGTACTGTTGTGAATGTGTTAGAAATGAATTCTGAGCAGAAGCTCCCTCTGGTGGTTAGCAACAGTACTGAACTATTCAATGAAGATTGTGAAGATTGGCAATCAGGTGTTACAGACTGGTCTTATATAAGGGAGGTTCCCTCCCATCAGGGTTGCCGGTGATCAATTGTTCTTGTCTCAACTTTGGTTCCTGGTTCACTTGGAATCTTGCTGTGTCTTGCCTGTATCTTCTGCTAACAGATAAGATATTTGCTGCTTTTATTTTTGTGCTTGATTTTTGCATTTTGTCCTGCGCTTCTGTGGAAGTCAGCCAGGTCCCTACTGGGGTTTGTGCTCCTCTCAGTTTATCTGAGCCACTGTTACTTGTTCATTTGCCTTTTCCAGTTTTTTCAGTGGCTGCTGCTTAGTTTTGTTACACCAGAGAACTAATTTAGGTGGTAGAGGTCGTGTGATCTCAGGTGTTTTTGCAATTAGTGAGTTGGTATTTTTTTAGGGTTTTTTGGATTGCAGTAAGTGTCCTGTGTTGTGAATGGGTTTGAGATGAGTTCTGAGCAGAGGCTCATTCTGGTGGTTACAAGCGGTACTAGTGAGGATTGTGAGGACTGGGAATCAGGTGTTACTGATTGGTCTTATTTAAGGGAATCATTTTCCCATCAGGGTTGCCGGTGATCAATTGTTCTGGTCTGAATCCTTCTTTCCAGTTTCCCTTGTAGCCTGCTGTGTCGTGTCTGCATCTCCTGCTATCAGATAAGACAATTTCTTATTTTGTGTTTTTGCTATATTTTTGCATTTGGTCCTGCACTTCTGTGGGGCCTTCTGGGTCCCCTCCGGGGGCTTTTGCCCTCTCAGTTTAGTTCAGCCACTGTGTTTTGTACTTTTGCTTTTTCCAGTTTTTTCAGTGGCTGCTGTTTTTGTTACACCAGAGAACTAATTTAGGTGGTAGAGGTCGTGTGATCTCAGGTGATTTTGAAATTAGTAGAGTTGGTGTTTTTCAGGGTTTTCTGGGATTGCAGTAAGTGCCCTTCCTGTCCTTTTCTATTTAGATAGTTTGGGCCCCAGCGTTTGCTCATACTATTTTCTTTCTGTGTCAGTATTTCCTCTTGTCTAACCGCCATTACATGTTTGGGGGCTTTCTATTATCTTTGGGGATCTGCTCCGGGGCAGATAGCTTTCCTATTTCTATCTTTAGGTGTAGTTAGTTTCTCAGGCTGTGACGAGGCGTCTAGGACCAACGTAGGAACGCTCCACGGCTGCCTCTAGTTGCGGTGGTTAGTCAGGGTACTGCAATCTCATAGATTCCAACTGCTCTGGTGTATTTCCTTTTTTGCCTGCACTCCTCAGCTACCGTAACATAACAGTATCACCGGCCATAAAAATTGTATGGTACTCACAGAAGGGAAAAGATATTTTGAAGGAAGAAAAGTTGTCAGAGATATTTTTCTGTTTGTTGCATTTTTTTTTTTTTTCCCTCTGTATCTCTGGGTGCTGGGGAGGATCTTTTCTCATAATGGAGTTTGCACAGTTGTCTGGCCGTGTGGATCAGCTTGCCACTGAGGTTCAGAGTATTGCTGCATATCTTGCTAGGTTGCCTGTTGTGGAACCTAGGATTCCCATGCCAGATTTGTTTTTAGGGGATCGAGCTAAGTTTCAGAATTTCAAAAATAATTGTAAATTGTTTCTTGCCTTAAAATCTAAGTCCTCAGGAAACGCAGCGCAGCAGGTTCAAATTATCATCTCTCTCCTGCGCGGCGATCCTCAGGATTGGGCTTTTTCCCTGATACCTGGGGATCCTGTTTTGAGTGATGTTGATGCATTTTTTCAGGCTTTGGGGGTATTGTACGATGAGCCTAATGTCACTGATCAAGCTGAAAAAGCCTTGTTGGCATTAAATCAGGGGCTTGATGACGCTGAGTTATACTGTCAGAGATTCCGTAGGTGGGCAGTCCTGACCAAATGGAATGACGACGCTTTGGCGGCCCTTTTCCGGAAGGGTCTGTCGGATAATGTAAAGGATGTTATGGTGGGATTCCCTGTCCCCTCTGGTCTCAATGATTCTATGTCATTGGCGATTCGAATTGACAGACGTTTGCGTGAGCGGAGAAGTATGCGTGGAGTGGTGTTGCCTTGTGAGCCAGCTGCTGAGCCCATGCAGTGTGATGGAGTGGTGTCTGGGGCACAGCGTCATGAGTTTCGAAAGCGCAATAGGTTATGTTTCTACTGTGGTGATGCCTCTCATGCTATTTCAGTCTGCCCTAAGCGGGGAAGACGTTTTGCACGCTCAGTTGTCTTGGGTAGTGTTCAGACTAAGTTTTTATTAACTGTCACTCTGATATGCTCTCTGTCCTCATTTTCTGCTCAGGCTTTCGTTGATTCTGGAGCAGCTATTAACCTGATGGATTATGATTTTGCTAAACGTTGTGGGTTTTCCTTGATACCCCTACAGAAGTCTTATCCTTTACTGGGGATCGATTCTACCCCTTTGGCTGAGAATAAACCCCAGTTTTCTACTCAGGTGATAATGAGGGTTGAACCTGATCACCAGGAGTGCTGCAAATTTTTGGTTCTATATAATCTGCATGACATTATAGTGCTGGGTTTCCCTTGGTTACAGTCTCATAATCCTGTTTTGGATTGGAAATCTGTGTCTGTAACCAGTTGGGGCTGCCAATGTGTTAGTGCCAACACTCCTGTTTTTTCTGCCTCCCCCCAGGCTGAGGATGTTCCTGACTTTTTGTTTGATTTTTCTGATGTGTTTAGCGAAAGTAAATCTGCATCCTTACCTCCCCATAGGAGCTATGACTGCGCTATTGAATTAGTGCCAGGTAGTAAATTCCCTAAGGGTCGCCTTTTTAACTTGTCTGTACCTGAACATGACGCTATGCGGTCTTATATCAAGGAATCATTGGAGAAGGGTCATATCAGACCATCCTCTTCACCCTTAGGTGCCGGTTTTTTCTTTGTGGCCAAAAAAGATGGTTCATTAAGGCCGTGTATTGATTATCGTCTCTTGAACAATATTACTGTGAAATATCAATACCCGTTACCCTTGATTTCTGACCTGTTTTCCAGGGTGAAAAACGCTACTTGGTTTACCAAGCTTGACCTCAGGGGGGCGTATAACCTTATTCGCATTAAGCATGGGGATGAATGGAAGACGGCATTTAACACCCCTGAAGGGCATTTTGAGTACCTTGTGATGCCCTTTGGGCTCACTAATGCTCCTTCCGTCTTCCAGTCCTTCATGAATGACATTTTCAGGGATTTTGTGGACAAGTTTCTGATTGTTTATTTGGATGATATCTTGATTTTTTCTAATGACTGGGACTCTCATGTGAAACATGTTCGAACTGTATTCCAGATTTTGAGAGAGAATGCTCTGTATGTGAAGGGATCAAAGTGTCTTTTTGGCGTACAGAAGATCTCATTTCTGGGATTCATTTTGTCCCCATCTGTTATTGAAATGGACCCGGTCAAGGTTCAGGCCATCTGTGATTGGGTCCAACCTACTTCATTAAAGGCTCTTCAGAGATTTTTGGGTTTTGCCAATTTTTATCGTAAATTTATTGGTAATTTCTCTGTTATTGTTAAACCATTGACTGATTTGACCAGAAAGGGTTCTGATGTGGTGAATTGGCCTCCTGAGGCAGTCTCTGCGTTTCAGGAACTTAAGCAGAGATTCACTTCTGCTCCTGTTCTACGGCAGCCTGATGTTTCTCTGCCATTTCAGGTGGAGGTTGATGCCTCTGAAATTGGGGCAGGTGCCGTTTTGTCCCAAAAAGATCCAGAGACCTCTAAAAGTAACCCTTGTGCCTTTTTCTCTCGAAAATTTTCTCCTACTGAACGTAATTATGACGTGGGTAATCGGGAGTTATTGGCCATGAAGTGGGCTTTTGAAGAGTGGAGACATTGGCTGGAGGGAGCCAAACATCAGGTGGTGGTCCTTACGGACCATAAGAATCTGGTCTATCTGGAATCTGCCAAGCGACTCAATCCTAGACAGGCCAGGTGGGCCTTGTTTTTCACACGTTTTAATTTTGTGGTTTCCTTTCTTCCTGGCACTAAGAATGTTAAGGCGGATGCCCTCTCGAGGAGTTTCCTTGCGGACTCTCCTGAGCTATCTGATCCCTCTGTTATTTTGAAGGAGGGTGTAGTTCTTTCCGCCATCTCGCCCAATTTGAGACTTGCTCTGGAGGGGTGTCAGGAGGATAGGCCCGAGCGCTGCCCTGTTGGAAAATTGTTTGTCCCGGACCAATGGAAAAAGAGTGTGATGTCTGAGATTCATTGTTCCGCATTGGCTGGGCATCCCGGAATTTTTGGTACCAGAGACTTGGTTAGTCGGTCCTTTTGGTGGCCTACCTTGTCTCGCGATGTCAGGGAATTTGTGCAGTCCTGCGGGACTTGCTCTCGCTCCAAGCCTTGCTCTCACTCTAGTGGTTTGTTGATGCCATTGCCTGTGTCCAAGAGACCATGGACCCATATCTCTATGGATTTCATTTCCGATCTTCCTGTTTCTCAGAGAATGACCACCATCTGGGTAATTTGTGATAGGTTTTCCAAAATGATACATCTTGTGCCATTACCTAAGTTGCCTTCCTCCTCTGAATTGGTGCCGTTGTTCCTTCAGCACGTGGTTCGTTTACACGGCATTCCTGAGAACATTGTGTCTGACAGAGGAGTCCAGTTTGTTTCCAAATTTTGGAGGACTTTTTGTTCTAAACTGGGTGTTCAATTGTCTTTCTCCTCGGCATTTCATCCTCAGACCAATGGTCAAACTGAGAGAACAAACCAGACATTGGAGACTTATCTAAGATGCTTTGTGTCTGCTGATCAGGATGACTGGGTCTCTTTTTTGCCTTTGGCTGAGTTTGCTCTTAATAATAGGGCTAGCTCTGCCACTTTGATGTCTCTGTTTTTCTGTAATTCTGGGTTTCACCCTCGATTTTCTTCAGGACAGACGGAGGCTTCTGTCTGTCCAGGTGTTGACTCTGTTGTTGAGCGTATGCAGCAGATTTGGGACCAGGTAGTGGAGAGGTTGTCCCTCTCTCAGGAGAAGGCCCAGCAGTTTGCTAACCGGCATAGGACTGATGGTCCTCGGTTTAAAGTGGGGGACTTGGTCTGGTTGTCCTCAAAGAATATTCCTATGAGAGTAGCATCTCCTAAATTTAAGCTTAGGTTCATTGGACCTTATAAGATCATGGAGATTATTAATCCTGTTTCTTTTCGTTTGCTTCTTCCAGGGACATTTAAGATCCATAACGTGTTCCACAAGTCCTTGTTGAAGAGGTTTGTTGAGCCAGTGGTTCCTGCTGCTGTGCCTCCTGACCCTGTTTTGGTTGAGGGCAATCTGGAGTATGTGGTTGAGAAAATATTGGATTCTCGTTTTTCTAGACGAAGACTCCAGTATTTGGTTAAATGGAGAGGTTATGGTCAGGAAGATAATTCTTGGGTGTTTGCTTCGGACATCCATGCTAGGAGACTTATCCGTGCGTATCATAGAACTCATCCTGACCGACCTGGTTGCTCAAATGAGGGTTCGGTGACCCCTCCTCAAGGGGGGGGTACTGTTGTGAATGGGTTTGAGATGAGTTCTGAGCAGAGGCTCCCTCTGGTGGTTACAAGTGGTACTAGTGAGGATTGTGAGGACTGGGAATCAGGTGTTACTGATTGGTCTTATTTAAGGGAATCATTTTCCCATCAGGGTTGCCGGTGATCAATTGTTCTGGTCTGAATCCTTCTTTCCAGTTTCCCTTGTAGCCTGCTGTGTCGTGTCTGCATCTCCTGCTATCAGATAAGACAATTTCTTATTTTGTGTTTTTGCTATATTTTTGCATTTGGTCCTGCACTTCTGTGGGGGCCTTCTGGGTCCCCTCCGGGGGCTTTTGTCCTCTCAGTTTAGTTCAGCCACTGTGTTTTGTACTTTTGCTTTTTCCAGTTTTTTCAGTGGCTGCTGTTTTTGTTACACCAGAGAACTAATTTAGGTGGTAGAGGTCGTGTGATCTCAGGTGATTTTGAAATTAGTAGAGTTGGTGTTTTTCAGGGTTTTCTGGGATTGCAGTAAGTGCCCTTCCTGTCCTTTTCTATTTAGATAGTTTGGGCCCCAACGTTTGCTCATACTATTTTCTGTCTGTGTCTGTATTTCCTCTTGTCTAACCGCCATTACATGTTTGGGGGCTTCCTATGTTCTTTGGGGAACTGCTCCGGGGCAGATAGTTTTCCTCTTTCTATCTTTAGGTGTAGTTAGCTTCTCAGGCTGTGACGAGGCGTCTAGGACCAACGTAGGTACGCTCCACGGCTGCCTTTAGTTGTGGTGGTTAGTCAGGGTACTGCAATCCAGTAGATTCCAACCTCTCTGGTGTATTGCCTTTTTTGCCTGTTCTCCTCAGCTACCAACTCATAACAAGTTATCTAATCACAAGTACACACTTTACTGATATTCACTCACCACGTACCTTCATTCTTGAAAACTTGTCGAAGTTCTGTGGACCTTTCATTTCCTCTACTGACAAAGCAAGTAATGAATTCAGTTAATCAAGTCCTCATCATTGACAGTACCAACATATCAATTAGGAGGATAGTGATTGTTATTACACTGACTAGTTTAATGCATGCTAATTTTTTACCTAAATGCGCTATTGGCCATAAAATTGAAATGTTTAACCCCTTTGCATTTGGGACGATAATTACACTATATGTCACTGGCAGGTGAGCTTTAGTTAGCAACACCAACATTTAATGCTGCTCCATAGATGCCTTGGTCAATAGCTGACGCAACATCTAAGCACTTAAAGAAGCCTTCCTCCTCCCATAAGTTTTTATTCCCATAATATATTGCAGTTATCATATTATATATCACTGTGTACTTACAATTGCTCATTTCACCTTTCTACCCAGATAATTCTTCTCTTTTCTCTGCTCTGTGTGTAAGTCTATTGTCCCTGCATTTATCATTCCACTCTTCAACTCCTGATCCAGCCGCTCCCTCCTCCCTGCCAAGAACTTTTGCAGTGAGTGATGACTCATACAGGAAAAATTGGCCTCCTGTTTCTACATAAAGCTTAGAAGGATTCAGCTGGTCGGTTTTTCATCCCGTGATGTCATAGACCTAATGGAAAGAGAAGAATTAACTGAGTAGAAACTGCGTTCCCCAGACATCAACACAATTTCTATCCGCTCCTCACGTGTTAACCTCTGCGACTTGTCAATGGCTGTAAACAAAGAGAAACTTGTAAATAACTCATGAAAGAATAAATTTACATTAAAACCAAGCACACCTTTGTTTTTCTTGTGAAATTCTCAATAAGTTTGACACGTTTGACAAAGTTTTCCCCCTCCCATATAGTTATGCGTCACAAACAGGAAGTTGATATCACCAACCATTCCCATTTTATTTAGGTGTATCCATATAAATGACCTACCATGTATTTTTTATCACTAAAAAAATATTTGAATGAAAAAAAAATATAAACAATAAAAGTACACACATTTGGTATCACCGCGTCCACAACGACCCGACCTATAAAACTGTCCCACTAGTTAACCCCTTTAGTGAACACCATTAAAAAAAAACAAGACAAAAAACAATGCTTTATCATCATACCGCCAAACAAACAGTGGAATAACACGCGATCAAAAAGACGGATATAAATAAACATGGTACCGCTGAAAACGTCATCTTGTCCCACAAAAAAGGAGCTACCATATAACTCCATCAGTGGAGAAATAAAAAAGTCCTAGCTCTCAGAATAAAGTGATGCAAAAACAATTATTTTTTATATAAAATAGTTTTTATTATATAAAAGCGCCAAAACATAAAAAAATATAAATGAGCTATCACTGTCATCGTACTGACCCAAAGAATAAAACTGCCTTATGAAGTTTGCCGCACACGGAACGGTACAAAACCCCCCTAAAAAAGAAATTCATGAATTGCAGGTTTTTGCTCATTCTGTTTCCCAAAAATTGAAATAGAAAGAGATCAAAAAATATCATGTGCCCGAAAATGGTACCATTAAAAACTTTCAACTTCTCCAGCAAAAAACAAGACCTCACATGACTCTGTGGGCCAAAATATGGAAAAAATTAAAGCTCTCAAAATGTGGTGATGCAAAAACTATTTTTTGCAACAAAAAGCGTCTTTTAATTCTGTGACAGCTGCCAAACATAAAAACATTACTTTTCAACCTGGATGGTGCCAAGATGCGGCCGTCGATGCTGAGAACCACTGGTGAATGAGCTGCTTGCAATGCAGCGTCAGTAATGGGGGTGACGTCATAGAGGTTATCTCCGGTCACTGGGCTCCGTTCACAGCCGAGCTGAGCTGCAGAGAGATCTGATGAGATCCCTGCTAGCATCATGAGCGCTCACAACGCAAGTGGGGATCTCACTGAAGTCACCGCATTTACATCCGGTCACTGGGCTCTGTTCCCAGCCGGGTTGAGCTGCAGTTAGATCAAAGGTCACTTATAAAATTCACATGCAAGGAAACAGTAGATTAGTTCCAAAAAGTGGGCACTTGTTGGGCACTGCCACTGCTAAGGCACATCTAAATAAGTTCCTTGGGGGTCTAGTTTCCAAAATGTGGTCACTTGTGGGGGGTTTCTACTGTTTAGGCACATCAGGGGCTCTCCAAACGCGACATGACGCCAAAGTCTGCTTTCCAAAACGTCACTACTTTCTTTCCGAGCCCCGACGTGTGCCCAAACAGTAGTTTTCTCCCACATATGGGGTATCAAACATACTCAGCACAAATTGCACAATAATGTTTGGGGTCCAATTTCTCTTGTTACCCTTGGGAAAATTAAAAAATTTGACTAAAATATCATGTTTGTGTAAAAAATATGATTTTTTATTTTCACGCCCAGGCGTTACAAACTTTAGTGAAACACCTGTGGATTCAAAGTGCTCACCACACATGTAGATAAGTTCCTTTGGGGGTCTAGTTTCCAAAATGGGGTCACTTGTGGGGGGTTTCCCCTGTTTAGGCACATCTCATTTCCAACCAATTTAGCGTTGAAAAAGTCACACAGCGCTCCTTCCCTTCCGAGCTCTTCCATGCGCCCAAACAGTGGTTCCCCCCCAACATATGGGGTATCAGCGTACTTAGGACAAATTACACAATAACTTTTGGGGTCCAATTTCTCCTGTTACCCTTGGGAAAATAAAAAATTGGTGGTGAAAAGATAATTTTTGTGGAAAAAATATGATTTTTTTAATTTTTCGGCTCTACGTGATAAACTTCTGTGAAGTCCTTGGTGGTAATCACCACACATCTAGATAAGTTCCTTTGGGGGTCTAGTTTCCAAAATGGGGTCCCTTGTGGGGGGTTTCCACTGTTTAGGCACATCAGGGCTGTCCAAACGCGACATGGCGTCTGATCTCAATTCCAGCCAACTTTGCATTGAAAAATCAAACAGAGCTGCCTCATTTCCGAGGTCTGCCATGCGCCCAAACAGTGGTTCCCCCCACATATGGGGTATCAGCATACTCAAGACAAATTGCACAATAACTTTTGGGGTCCAATTTCTCCTGTTACCCTTGAGAAAATAAAAAATTTAGATGTGAAGTTAATTGTTTGTGAAAAAAGTTAAATGTTCATTTTTCTTAAACTATCCAAAAATTCCCGTGAAGCACCAGAAGGGTTAACAAACTTCTTGAATGTTGTGTTGAGCACCTTGAGGGGTGCAGTTTTTAGAATGGTGTTACTTTTGGGTATTTTCTATAATTTAAACCCCTCAAAATGACTTCAAATGTGATGTGGTCCCTAAAAAAGTGGTGTTGTAAAAATGAGAAATCGCTGTTTAACTTTTAACCCTTATACAGGGTCAGACTGGCCCACTGGAGAACCGGAGAATTCTCTGGTGGGCTGAGGCACTGACACCTGCTGGCATACTGGCCAGCAGCTGCCTAGGGCCCCCACTGCTCCAGGGGCCCCAGACAGTGGTGTGTCGCTAATAGTGGCACACCCAGCTGCTATAGGGCCCCTGAGTCAGGGGGGCTTTTCCGGTGCCAGCGGAGCAGCAGTTGGAGACAGGAAGCCTGTCCCCGCTGCTAAAGATAAATGAATATTCACGCATCCCCATGCCCCCATGGGCGTGGGTAGGAGTGAATACCATTTCACTTTAATAGGGGGCAGTGTTAGCCTCTGGCTGAGGCTAAGGCCTCTTTCACATTTCCGGCGGGCGCCTGGCGGCGCCCCCGGCATTTTGCCGCAGCGCCGCATGTGAAAACCTTTCACACTTCCGGCGGCCAAAATGCGTTTTTTTGCCGGATGGTTTCTGATGCTTGGAGAGATAAGAAACCATCCGGCAAAAACAAAAAACGTTACATGCAGCATTTTTTCCGGACGCCGCAATGTACATTTGCGCCGCATCCGGACAAAACCGCATGCAACGCATTGACATGCGGCACCATCCGGCGCTAATGCATGTCAATGCGAAAAAAGCCGCATGCGGCACATCAGATTTTCAGATGCGGCGCTGCGGCAAAATGCCGGGGGCGCCGCCAGGCGCCCGCCGGAAATGTGAAAGAGGCCTTACATTGCCCGCATGTAAAGCCGGTGTGGCTAAATTGGGGCCCCGGAGGTGGGCCCCTGCAGGGTGGTTAACCCTGATTGCAATAGCTGCGCTGATTGGAATCACTATTCCTGCAGCTTGGCAGCAGAGCAGGGCTGCAGGGATCCGATGCTGTCCTGCTTCCTGCCTGCCTGCCCAGCACTTTCTGTCTTATACAGCGCAGCTGGATAACGTCATCATTCAGCACGGCTGTTTCAGAGAGGAAGCTTCCGGGATGTGCTGTGGCTGCGGGGAACGTGCCGAGAGGTGAGTGGGTGCTGAGTGTGTCTGTCTGTCTGCCTGCCTGTGTGTGTGCATGTGTGTGTGTGTATGTGGTGCGGTGCTTTGTGTGTGTGAGTGGTGTGGTGCTGTGTGTGAAAGTGGTGCTGTGTGTGTGTATTGGAGATTGGCAATGATGTGGGTGATGGAGAGAGCAGTGATGTGGGTGGTGAGAGAGAAGGCAATGTTTTTGGTGGTGGAAAGGATGATGAGTGGTGGGGGAGGAAGCAATGATGGAGGTGGTGGAATGGGCAATTATGGGATGGTGGTGGAAAGGACAATGATGATGGTGGTGGGGGAGGCAATGATGGAGGTGTTGGAATGGGCCATGATGGGGTGGTGGGGAGAAAGCAATTATGGTTGTAGTGTAAAGGACAATGATAGCATTGGTGGAAAGGACAATGGTGGTGGGGGAGGAGGCAATGATGGAGGTGGTGGAATGGGCAATGATAGAGGTGGTGGAAAGGGCAATGATAGGGATGGTCGGTGAGAAGGCAATGATGGAGGTGGTGATGTGGACAATGATGGGGGTGGAGGGGGAGAACAATGATGGAAGTGGAGAGGGCAGCATTATACCCTTTGAGGGGAGCTGCATTATAAAGTATGAGGGGGCTGCGTTATACTTTATAAAGGGGCTTCATTATATTCTGTGGGGGGCTGCATTATATTCTGTGTAGCGGCTTCATTATTCTCTCAGGGGGTTACATCATACTATATAAATGGAGCTGCATTATGCCCTACGAGGGGGCTACAGTATATTCTATGGGTGGGCTGCCTTATGAGGGGGTTGCATTACACTCTGAGGGGCTACATTATATTCTGTGGAGGGGCTGCATTATACTATATGAGGGGGGCTGCATTATACTATATGAGGGTGCTACATTATATTCTATGGGGGTCTGCATTATACCTTATGAGGGGGTTGCATTATATTTTGTGTGTTGCTGCATTATGCCCTATGAGGGGGGCTGCAATATATTCTATGAGGGGGGCTGCATTATATTCTGTGAGGGGGCTGCATTATATTCCATGAGGGAGGCTAGATTATATTCTATGAGGGGGCTAATTTCTATTATATGAGAGGGCCACATTATAGTCTATGAGGGGGCTACTTTATATTCTCTGAGGGGGCTACCCCAACCCCCGCTTTATAGTTAAGATTTGTACTACCTTATATTATACCCTTATATTAGTGCGTTTTACCACATAATTGGTGGTCTTGTATTTATTTCTATGTAGCTACATAGTGGGCCCCAAGAATGATTTTCTCTGGTGGGCCCAAAGTGCTCCAGTCCGACGCTGCCCTTATAACGTCCTAACAAAAAAAAAATTTGGTTCCAAAATTGTGCTGATGTAAAGTAGACATGTGGGAAATGTTACTTATTAACTGTTTTGTGTGACATATGTCTGCGATTTAAGGCCATGAAAATTCAAAGTTGGAAAATTGCAAATTTTCAAAATTTTTGCCAAATTTTTGTTTTTTTTTCACAAATAAATGCAAGTTACGTACAAGAAGTTTTATCACTATCATGAAGTACAATATGTCACGAGAAAACATTGTCAGAATCACCGGGATCCACGGAAACGTTCCAGAGTTACTACCTCATAAAGGGTCAGTGGTCAGAATTGTAAAAATTGGCCCCGCCATTAACATGCAAACCACCCTTGGGGGCTAATGGGTTAACATAGGGTCGGTAACTTGTTTACAGCTAAGGCATTTTCCCCTTTCTTTAAGAACACTTTCTACAAGATTTTGGATTGTATCTGTGGAAATTTTTGCCCGTTCGTCTAGAAGAGCATTTGCAAAATCAAACACTGATGATGGTCAAGAGTGCGTGGCTCGCAATCTCCTTTCTAGTCCACTGCAATTCCTTCGCACTGAACTCACTCAACCATAGCTTTTTGGACCTTGAGATTCCGCTGATGCACAATTATGCTGGGTGTTCTCTAAACTCTTCACACAAAATTGGAAATGTAGAATTGTCCAAAATATCTTGTATGCTGAAGCCCTAACCCCTGAAAAAGAACCCCATAGCAATATCACACTTCTATCAAATTTTGCAGTTGAGACAATGAAGTCAGCCAGATAACATTTTCCTGGCTTTTGTCAAACCCAGACTTGTACATTAGCCAGCCGGGGAAAGACAAGCATGATTTAGGACTCCTCATACCACATTTCCACTGCTCCAGAGTCCAGAGGTGTCAGCTTTATACCACTCCATCTGATGCTTGACATTGTGAATGGTGATGTACGGCTGGCATTCAGCTTCTCAAGTCATGAAAACTCATGCCATGGAGCTCCTGGCACACAGTTTTTGTGCTGATTTTCATGTAAGAGGCAATTTTGAACTCTTCAGTTATTTAGTCAAGAGAGTGTTGGCTTTTATGCATTATGTGCTGCAGTAACTTTACATTATCTACTACTTAAGGGTATGCCACACTAAACGAGATCGCTAACGACGATATCGCTAAAACGTCACTATTTAGCGATCTCGTTAGTGACCTCGTTGTGTGTGGCATGTAGCAACGATGTGGCCCCTGCTGTGATGTCGCTGATCGTTCACTAGCGTTCTGGACCGTTTTTTGATCGTTGGCGTCCCGCTGGTGAGCCTATATCGCTGTGTTTGGCACCTTTTGCGAACGACGAGCGACCTCGTTTGTGACGCATATGACAGCGGCGCAGGCGGGACTAGGGTTTTTAGTGTCACGGAGTGGATCGCAATATCTGTAAGTTCTCTTTTGCGTCACAGAGAGGATCGCAGAAGTTGCAAAGCAGGCTAGCAGGACGCAGAGAGCAGGAGCGATGCTGGAAATTCCTATGAATCAGAAGCGCTCAGTACATGCTAATGACAGATCCTAACGACCGCCAAAGTCGTTATAAAGATCGCTGACCGCTGATGAGTCGTTTATGAGATCTCCTGTTTGGCAGCTACTAGCAACCTAAAGAGATCACACCAACGATCTCGTTAACTTGCGTCGTTATCGTGATCGCTAACGAGATCGCTAAGCGTGGCAGTACCTTTAAAGTTGCTCTGGATCCTAAAGAGATTTGTATTAATTTTCCTGTTCATATAGTGTATGATTACACCTGATCAAACATTTGTTCAAAAGTATTTTTTATTGTGCAAAAAGGTAAAAGAACAAAAAAACTATAAAAATTTGGTGTTGACATAATTGTGTTGACTGGGAAAATATAATTGACGTGTCCTTTATACTGTATGGTAAATGCAATAAAAACAAAAGAGAAAAATAATGGCATAAAAACTATTGACTTGGCTTTCTGTTCCCAAATGAAACTTAATTAAAGTAATGCATTAAATGCACGCCAAATTGGTGGGATTAAAAATTAAAACTCAACACGCATAAAACTTGTGTGCTATTAAGTCCTAAAAATTGTGACTTTTGGAAGGCAATGATGACGGATAAAAAAAATTGCTGTATTCTGTAGGCCAATATAGACCGGATCCTTAAGGGGTTAACTATATGGCAACATGTAAACTGTAAAATTAATTAAACATGTTATCCAAATTTGTAAATATATTTTTTATATAAAATCTTGTTTGACTTGTTGACCAAGTCACAGGAGATATCGCTCCAAACCCCGGCCCCCCATGTTATAGCAAGTCAAACCTACCAACTGCTACACTCAGAAACCACTCTAATCTTATTAATATTCCCTGCATGCCTTCTGTCTCTTTTAATTGTGTAATAAACTCCCCTTCATCCATGACTTCTTCATTTCAAATTCTCTTAACCTTCTAGCTCTTACTGAAATCTGGATCCAGCAGTCAGACACCACGGCTGCTGCTGCTCTTTCATATGGTGGACTACACTTTTCTCATAATGCAAGATCAGACAAGAGAGCAGGTGGAGGCGTTTGTCTGCTCCTATCACCCAAATGTACCTTTCAGGTTATCCCTGAAGTACCCTCACTAATCTTCCCTTCTTTTGAGGTCTATGCTGTCAGACTCTACATCCCCTTCTCCATGCGAGTGGCGGTGGTGTATGTTCCTCCCGGCCCTTGTAATCAGTTCCTGGATCACTTTGCCACTTGGCTTCCACATTTTCTCTCCTGTGACATCCCCACCCTCATCATGGGTGATTTCAACATCCCCACTGCTCTTCCCCTCTCCCCATCTGCTTCTCACCTTTTATCTCTAACCTCCTCTTTCGGCCTCTTGCAGCATATTAACTCCCCCACGTATAAAGACGGAAACTCACTCAACTCGGTCTTCTCCCGACTTTGCTCAGTGGATGATTTCACAAACTCCCCTCTCCCGCTCTCTGACAACAACCTTCTTTCATTCTCTATCAAGAATGGCCATCCCACTCATGTCACCCCGACTTTCCACACATATAGAAACATACAGGCCATTAACACCCAGAAAATTGTGAAGAACTTGCAGTCATCACGGGCCCCTATCTCCTCCCTCTCATGTCCTGATTCTGCACTGAAGCATTACAACGAAACCCTTCAAAGTTCCCTGGATGAAATTGTACCTCCTATATATAGAACAATACGACACAGATGGCGACAACCGTGGCACACGCTGCAAACACGTTTCCTGCAGCAGTGCTCCAGGTGCGCTGAACGTCTGTGAAGAAAATCTAATCTACCCGAAGATTTCATCCATTACAAGTTTATGCTTAAAGCATACAACTCTGCCCTTCACCTCTCCAAACAAACCTATTTCAACACCCTCATCACCTCACTATCCAATAACCCTAAATGTCTCTGACACTTTTCACTCCCTACTCAACCCAAAAGTGCAGGCCCCAACCACAGATCTCCACGCTGACTGTCTGGCCAATTATTTCACAGAAAAAACTGACCACATCCGACAGGAAATTATCTCCCAATCCCCTCATACCATGCACTGTCCTCCCTCCCCCACTGCATCTAGCTCTCTCTCTGATTTTGAACCAGTCACAGAAGAAGAAGTAATCAGGCTCCTTGCATCTTCTCACCCTACCACTTGCATCAGTGACCAAATTCCATCACATCTCATCCAGTCCCTTTCCCCTGCTGTCACCTCTCACCTAACAAAAATATTCAACCTCTCTCTCTACCCAGTATCTTTCTCTCCTCATTTAATCATGCCATCATACATCCATTACTTAAAAAACCATCCCTCGACCAAAGCTGTGCCTCTAACTACAGACCTGTCTCTAATTTTCCCTTCACCTTTAAACTCCTGGAATGCCTGGTCCACTCCCATCTTATCCACTATCTCTCAGATAACTCTCTTCTCGACCCTCTACAATCTGGTCTCCGCTCTTTACACTCTACTGAAACTGCCCTCACTAAAGTCTCTAATGATCTACTAACTGCTAAATCCAATGGTGATCACTACTCCATGCTAAGTCTCTTGGATCTCTCCGCAGCATTCAACACTGTGGACCATCAGCTCCTCCTCACTATGCTACACTCTATCGGCCTCAAGGACACCGTTCTCTCCTGGTTCTCCTCCTATCTCTCTGACCGTTCCTTTACTGTATCTTTTGCTGGTTCCTCCTCCTCTCATCTTCCCCTTACTGTTGGGGTTTCTCAAGGATCAGTCCTAGGCCCCCTCCTCTTTTCTTTGTATACCGCCCCTATTGGACAAACAATGAATAGATTTGGTTTCCAGTACCATCTCTATGCTGATGACCCCAATTATACACTTCTTCTCCCGATATCACGCCTGCCTTTTTAGAAAACACCAGTGATTGTCTTACCACTGTCTCCAACATCATGTCCCCCCTCTATCTAAAAACTGAACCTGTCAAAAATGGAACTCCTCGTGTTTACTCCCTCTACTAACCTACCTTTGCCCGACATTGCCATCTCTGTGTGTGGTTCCATCATTACTCCCCAGCAACATGCACGCTGTCTTGGGGTCATACAGTCATGGCCAAAAGTTTTGAGAATGACACAAATATTATATTTTCACATGATCTGCTGCCCTCTGGTTTTTATGTGTGTTTGACAAATGTTTTTATCACAGACAGAAATATAATTGCAAACATATGAGTAACAAAAGCTTATATTGACAGTTAGAATGAGTTAATGCAGCAAGTCAATATTTGCAGTGTTGACCCTTCTTTTTCAGGACCTCTGGAATTCTCCCTGGCATGCTCTCAATCAACTTCTGGACCAAATCCTGACTGATAGCAGTCCATTCTTGCACAATCAATGCTTTCATTTTGTCAGAATTTTTAGGTTTTTGTTTGTCCACCCGTCTCTTGATGATTGACCACAAGTTCTCAATGGGATTAAGATCTGGGAGTTTCCAGGCCATGGACCCAAAATCTCTATGTTTTGTTCCCTGAGCCATTTAGTTATCACCTTTGCTTTATGGCAACGTGCTCCATCATGCTGGAAAAGGCATTGTTGATCGCCAAACTGCTCTTGGAGGGTTGGGAGAAGTTGCTCTTGGAGGACATTCTGGTACCATTCTTTATTCATGGCTGTGTTTTTAGGCAAGACTGTGAGAGAGCCGATTCCCTTGGCTGAGAAGCAACCCCACACATGAATGGTTTCAGGATGCTTAACTGTTGGCATGAGACAAGACTGGTGGTAGCGCTCACCTTGTCTTCTCCGAATGAGGCGTTTTCCTGATGTCCCAAACAATCGAAAAGGGGATTCATCAGAGAAAATAACTTTACCCCAGTCCTCAGCAGTCCACTGCCTGTACCTTTTGCAGAATATCAGTCTGTCCATGATGTTTTTTCTGGAGAGAAGTGGCTTCTTTGCTGCCCTCCTTGAGACCAGGCCTTGCTCCAAGAGTCTCCGCCTCACAGTGCGTGCAGATGCACTCACACCTGCCTGCTGCCATTCCTGAGCAAGCTCTGCACTGCTGATAGCCCAATCCCGCAGCTGAAACACTTTTAAGAGACAGTCCTGGCGCTTGCTGGTCTTTCTTGGGCGCCCTGAAGCCTTTTTGGCAACAACGAACCTCTCTCCTTGAAGTTCTTGATGATGTGATAGATTGTTGACTGAGGTGCAATCTTTCTAGCTGCGATACTCTTCCCTGTTAGGCCATTTTTGTGCATTGCAATGATGACTGCACGTGTTTCTTTAGAGATAACCATGGTTAACAGAAGAGAAACAATGATGCCAAGCACCAGCCTCCTTTTAAAGTGTCCAGTGGTGTCATTCTTACTTAATCATGACAGATTGATCTCCAGCCATGTCCTCATCAACACCCACACCTGTGTTAATGGAGCAATCACTGAAAAGAGGTTAGCTGGTCCTTTTAAGGCAGGGCTGCAATGATGTTGAAATGTGTTTTGGGGGATAAAGTTCATTTTCTAGCCAAATATTGACTTTGCAAGTAATTGCTGTTAAGCTGATCACTCTTTATAACATTCTGGAGTATATGCAAATTGCCATTAAAAAAGTGAAGCAGTAGACTTTGTAAAAATTAATATTTGTGTCATTCTCAAAACTTTTGTCCATGACTGTACTTGATTCCAAGCTTTCCTTCACCCCCCACATCCGATCACTGGCTCGCTCTTGTTATCTCCACCTCAAAAACATCTCTAGAATTCGACCTTTTCTTACTTTCGGCTCTACAAAAACTCTTACTGTTTCTCTTATTCATTCTTGTCTGGACTATTGTAACTCTCTACTAATCAGTCTCCCTCTTACCAAACTCTCCCCTCTCCAATCTGTCTTGAATGCTGCAGCCAGGATCATATTCCTCACCAATCGTTATACTGATGCCTCTACCTTGTGCCAGTCCTTACACTGGTTACCCATCCACTCCAGAATCCAGTACAAACTTATTACCCTCACCCACAAAACACTCCATGGCTCAGCACCACACTACATCTCCTCCCTTGTCTCAGCCTACCATCCTACCCTTGCCCACCATTCTGCTAATGACCTGAGGTTAGCATCCTCAATAATCAGAACCTCCCACTCCCATCTCCAAGACTGTTCACGTGCTGTGCCAATTCTTTGGAATGCACTACCCAGGTTAATACGATTAATCCCCAATCCTCACAGGTTTAAGCATGCCCTAAAATTGCATTTGTTCAGACTGGCCTACCGCCTCAATGCATTAGCTTAACTATCCCTGTGTGGCCCATTCAAAACATTTTTACCATAATCAGGTTCCTTGCATCATGTTCTCACCCGCTTTATGCATTTAATAGCCCTCTGTGTCTGTACTGTTACATACTTTGGCTGTTAACTGGTTTCTGCAGCATTACATGAACATCCGATTCGTACACTATGGCTGGTCCGAACAATAAAAGCAATTGTTACCATCCACCTTTCGTGTCTACCCTTTTTCCTCATAGATTGTAAGCTTGCGAGCAGGACCCTCATTCCTCTAGGTATCTACTTTGATCTGTATTTATTGTTATGCTGTAATGTCTATTGTCTCTACAAGCCCCCTCTATAATGTAAAGTGCTACGGAATATGTTGGCGCTATAGAAATAAAATTATTATTATTATCTTGTACAATATTTGCATTTTTTAAATATATAATAAATATCTAATTTCTAAAAAATATTTTGGTTATTTTATAGGTAAACATTAAAGCGCTGATGCAAAAAAAATAATTTCCACATAAGTTTTACTTGATAATTCTCATGTAAATATAATATTGATATTCTAAGAGAATTGTATGACAGTATATTTTTGTATATATTTTTATAGATTTGTTTTTATTAATCATTTCACATATACAGTTGTTGAATATTATCATGTTAATAAAATGGATAAATAAGACTATATTTATGCCTGGTCTGTGACAAAATGTGATTATACGCATTTCACTCAAATTATGCATGTGACAATTATTCTTTTATAGACGTCTACAAATGATAACATCTATGTATTATTTTCCTAATTGTATTTTCCACTAATTTAAATTTTCTCTAGAGTTTAATTTGATGATCATTAATAGAATAGTAATAAAACAAAATAATTTTCTTCACTTTAAAATTCAAGACATCCTCAAGGATTTCCTTAAAGAATTGTTCTCTATCATTGCATAATAAAATTAAAAAAATTGAAAATAAAATCAGAGAGAGAAAGATTTTTCAGCTCCAAAACTTGGGTCCCCATTGATCTCAACGTGTTCAGGTTCAAGTTAGGATACAGTTATGTTACCCGAACCGAACTTTGGACTAAAGTTCGGTCCTATTCGATGAACATGAATTTCTATGAGTTTGCTCATCCCTTGTCAGCAGGTGCCCACTCAAGAAAGCTTTACTGCGCAGGGAACACAGCTTATTCTGATAATATGCCATTTTGTATTCCCTCTTGAGAACCAGAATCAATTCCTTTAATTTGCTTTTATATCGATGATTTAAAATCATGATTATCCAATAGTCATCCCTTTGATGTTAACGATATGCTTGTCATCCTACAAGCTTTCCATCATAGAGCATGCCATGCTCATCAGCATGATAAAGGGCCCCACTGGTTCACTTTCCGCACACAGCAGAGATGGTTAGTCGTTCTGGTCACATCGTCATTGTTGTCATCATTCCCACTCAGCTTTGTCCCCTGCCTGTGATAACTCAATGTCCTTGTTCATATGTATCTACTGGTGCTCATCCTTTTCTTCCTCCTCTCTGTTCTCCATACCCTGCTGCTTATAACATAGACACTGAAGATCCCCAACTGTAAAAAAGTGATGATAAGCATGTACAGGTTTCTGTTTTGCCTCCATCTCCTGTTGCAACCCGCTGAGTGTATTTTTCCAAGATAAATATGAGAAGGATGCCATTGTTGACTCCACATTGACACTGTGCTGTAAAACAAACATGGTGTTCACTGTAAAAATCCCTGATAATTCAATTGAGAAATATCAGGCGCCGATTCGTTACTCGGTTTTCCAGGATCCATTACTGTCTGCTTTGCTGTAACAAGATTTCATACTAATCTCATTCAGTTTTCTCCAATATACGATATGATATATCAAAAAATAAATGACCTTATTGCAAATCATGCCCAAAAAGAAATTCAATCAATATTAATTAAATATATTAAGAGATTAGGGCATGCAAATATGGATGGAAAAGTGCGAAACCAATCGCCTGAACAACTATAAACAATGAAAAAGAAACGATCAAGGAATCAATGATATAACAAAAATATAAATTTTATTAACACATAATCATAATATAAAACAAGAGAGCAGGGAGGGACAGTGACAAAGGCTCATGCCTATAAGCATAGGTGGGAAAAAGGGGACACACACTGGTATAACACACTGGCCTGGTATAATGCATGAAAAGACATAACAAGACTGCAAGTGCAGGGTAGTCTATGTATGAAAACATGCTGGCCAGAATGTGCTCAAGGTGCAGAAAATGTAATAACAAATTTTTGGGTTATAGTAAACAATAACAATAACAATAAACAAGACATAGCTGCTACCCAAACATAAAATACATAGCAACTCATTTGCTGCAATAGAAAATGTCAGAGGTACCAATATACCTGTTTAGGTAGAGAGCTTACACCAGGTGCGTCCACCCCGACGCGCGTTTCGGCAATGGTGCCTTTTTCGGCACCATTGCCGAAACGCGCGTCGGGGTGGACGCACCTGGTGTAAGCTCTCTACCTAAACAGGTATATTGGTACCTCTGACATTTTCTATTGCAGCAAATGAGTTGCTATGTATTTTATGTTTGGGTAGCAGCTATGTCTTGGACATTTAATGTGTTTTTGAGAGCTATATAGCCAAAATTTGTCCTTTGACATTGTTTACTATAACCCAAAAATTTGTTATTACATTTTCTGCGCCTTGAGCACATTCTGGCCAGCATGTTTTCATACATAGATCTACCCTGCACTTGCAGTCTTGTTATGTCTTTTCATGCATTATACCAGGCCAGTGTGTTATACCAGTGTGTGTCCCCTTTTTCCCACCTATGCTTATAGGCATGAGCCTTTGTCACTGTCCCTCCCTGCTCTCTTGTTTTATATTATGATTATGTGTTAATAAAATTTATATTTTTGTTATATCATTGATTCCTTGATCGTTTCTTTTTCATTGTTTATAGATATGATATATCAGTAGTAGGGCTCTATGTTATACAGCATGCACCTTCGAAGAATAATGCAAAAATCTATATATTGAAGCATGACACTTAATATACCACATTAATCTCCTGCAACTGCTGCTAATTTTTGATTTTGCACTTTCATTTTTTTCTCCCTTTCTTACAATAGCCATAACTTTATTTTTCCATTAACAAAAACATAGGAGGACATGTATTTTGCAGGACAAGTCCTAGTTTTAAAGAACACTATTAATTTTACCATATGATGTACTGACAAAGACAAACTAGAAAAAAAGCAAGCAGCATGAAATGGTGAAAAAAATGCAACCCTACAATTGTTTTTAATGTTTTGCTTTTACAACATTCGTTATATGATAAAATCGAGAAGGCTTTATGATTTTCTAGGTCAGTATAATCAGGGTGATACCAAATTTGCATTTATTTTTCTTTTATTTAAGAGCTCAAAAAAGGCAAGCTGACAGTTTTATTGATACCAATTGGTGGTACATACATTTTGATAACTTTTATTGTATCTTTTATGAAGGTATGGGGTCTGATTAACCACAATTCTTGCATTTTGATTCTTTTTCTATGCATTGATTAATTCATTTTAGATTTTAATAGACCAAACTTTTATTGACATGATACTATAAATGTTAATTTTGTTTGCTTTTTTTTATATTGTCTTTATTTATATGGGGAAAAATGAGGGGTGATTTTAATCTTCATATATAAAAAATAAATGTAAAACTTTTTTTTTCTTTTTACTTTATATTTCACTCCTCTTAGAGGACCTGAACCTACGATTGTTCAATAGTTTATACTATGTGTTGAAACAAAACAGTATTGCAGTATTTATAGAAAATCAAGGTATTTTACGAAGCTCAGCCTAAGGGCTCATACTCACTGGAGCGGAAAATGGACGAGTTCAAGCTGATAAAAAATCGGATTGCACTCAGACCAATGTTATTCAATAGGTCACTTCTCATTTGCGAAATTTTTCTCAGCTGAAATCGGTCTGAGAAAAAAATTGCAGCATGCTGCGATTTGCAGCGATTTTTGGATGAGACTCGCCAATGCAAGTCAATGGGTGCGAGAAATAATCGGACAGCACTCGCACCATGTGAGTGCTGTCCGATTTATACGCACCGGTGTCCTTTGAAAAGCCGGCAATTCATCCTTGACTACTGTAAAATCACACTGACAGCTCACAAAACACTAGATATACACACATAGAATACTTATGTATATAAATATATACTGTATATATACAGTTAGGTCCATAAATATTTGGACAGAGACAACACCACAATGAATTTGAAACAAAACAAATCAGATGCAGTTGAAGTTCAGACTTTCAGCTTTCATTTGAGGGTATCCACATTAAAATTGGATGAAGGGTTTAGGAGTTTCAGCTCCTTAACATGTGCCACCCTGTTTTTAAAGGGACCAAAAGTAATTGGACAGATTAAATAATTGTAAATAAAATGTTCATTTCTAGTACTTGGTTGAAAACCCTTTGTTAGCAATGACTGCCTGAAGTCTTGAACTCATGGACATCACCAGACACTGTGTTTCCTTCTTTTTGATGCTCTGCCAGGCCTTCACCGCGGTGGTTTTCAGTTGTTGTTTGTTTGTGGGCCTTTCTGTCTGAAGTTTAGTCTTTAACAAGTGAAATGCATGTTCAATTGGGTTGAGATCAGGTGACTGACTTGGCCATTCAAGAATATTCCACTTCTTTGCTTTAATAAACTCCTGGGTTGCTTTGGCTTTATGTTTTGGGTCATTGTCCATCTGTAGTATGAAACGACGACCAATCAGTTTGGCTGCATTTGGCTGGATCTGAGCACACAGTATGGCTCGGAATACCTCAGAATTCATTCGGCTGTTTCTGTCCTGTGTCACATCATCAATAAACACTAGTGACCCAGTGCCACTGGCAGCCATGCATGCCCAAGCCATCACACTGCTTCCGCCATGTTTTACAGATGATGTGGTATGCTTTGGATCATGAGCTGTACCACGCCTTCGCCATACTTTTCTCTTTCCATCATTCTAGTAGAGGTTGATCTTGGTTTCATCTGTCCAAAGAATGTTCTTCCAGAACTGTGCTGGCTTTTTTAGATGTTTTTTAGCAAAGTCCAGCCTAGCCTTTTTATTCTTGATTCTTATGAGTGGCTTGCACCGTGCAGTGAACCCTCTGTATTTAATTTCATGCAGTCTTCTCTTTATGGTAGATTTGGATATTGATACGCCTACCTCCTGGAGAGTGTTGTTCACTTGGTTGGCTGTTGTGAAGGGGTTTCTCTTCACCATGGAGAGTATTCTGCGATCATCCACCACTGTTGTCTTCCGTGGGCGCCCAGGTCTTTTTGCATTGATGAGTTCACCAGTGCTTTCTTTCTTTCTCAGAATGTACCAAACTGTAGATTTTGACACTCCTAAAGTTGTAGCAATTTCTCGGATGGGTTTTTTCTGTTTTTTGCAGCTTAAGGATAGCTTGTTTCACCTGCATGGAGAGCTCCTTTGACCGCATGTTTCCTTCACAGCTAAACCTTCCAAATGCAAACACCACACCTCAAATCAAGACCAGCCCTTTTATCTGCTTAATTGAGAATGATATAATGAAGGGATTGCCCACACCTGTCCATGAAATAGCCTTGGAGTCAATTGTCCAATTACTTTTGGTCCCTTTAAAAACAGGGTGGCACATGTAAAGGAGCTGAAACTCCTAAACCCTTCATCCAATTTTAATGTGGATACCCTCAAATGAAAGCTGAAAGTCTGAACTTCAACTGCATCTGATTTGTTTTGTTTCAAATTCATTGTGGTAATGTCTAGAACCAAAATTAGATAAATGTTGTCTCTGTCCAAATATTTATGGACCTAACTGTACACATGTCATTGTGACACATATATATATATTTATAGTTCATACATTCTACATAGTATAATAGCCGCTAATTCAATTGCCAGCTTTTGTGAAATTACAGACCCGACATGAAATGACACATGGTTTACATACAGTTAACCATGTCATTTCATGTAGTTTGATATATGGTTTTCACTAACAATGACATGAGTGTTTGTGTGCATACCAGATTTATTTTGGGGGATCGGTCTAAATTTCTGAATTTCAAAAATAACTGTAAGTTGTTTTTTGCCTTGAAGCCTAAGTCCTCAGGGAACGCAGCACAGCAGGTTCAAATTGTCATCTCTCTGTTGCGCGGCGACCCTCAGGATAGGGCTTCTCCCCTGACACCTGGGGATCCTGTTTTGAATGATGTTGATGTATTTTTTCAGGCTCTGGGGTTATTGTACAATGAACCTAATGTCACTGATCAAGCTGAAAAGACCTTGTTGGCATTAAATCAGGGTCGTGAAGATGCTGAACTGTACTGTCAGAAATTCCGAAAGTGGGCAGTCCTGACCAAATGGAATGATAATGCTTTGGCAGCCCTTTTTCGAAAGGGTCTGTCAGAAAAAGTAAAGGACGTTATGGTGGGATTCCCTGTTCCCTCTGGTCTCAATGATTCTATGTCTTTGGCTTTTCAAATTGACAGATGTTTGCGTGAAGTGTTGCCTTGTGAGCCAGCTCCTGAGCCCATGCAGTCTGATGGAGTGACTTGGGGCTCAGCGTCATGAGTTTCGAAAGCGCAATGGGTTATGTTTCTACTGTGGTGATGCTTCTCATGCTATTTCCGTCTGCCCTAAGCGGGGAAGACGTTTTGCACGCTCAGTTGTCTTGGGTAGTGTTCAGACTAAATTTCTGTTGACTGTTACCCTGATTTGCTGCCTGTCCACATTTTCGGCTCAGGCTTTTGTGGATTCAGGAGCAGCTATTAACCTGATGGATTTTGACTTTGCCAAACGTTGTGGGTTTCCTATGATACCACTGCGGAAGTCTATTCCTTTGCTGGGCATTGATTCTACCCCTTTGGCGGAGAATAAACCCCAGTTTTCTACTCAGATGATAATGAGGGTTGAACCAGATCATCAGGAGAGTTGCAAATTTCTGGTATTGCATAATCTGCATGACATTATTGTACTGGGTTTCCCTTGGTTACAGACTCATAATCCTGTTTTGGATTGGAAATCTGTGTCTGTGACCAGTTGGGGCTGCCAATGTGTTAATACTGACACTCCTGTTTTTTTCTGCCTCTCCCCAGTCTCAGGATGTCCCTGACTTTTTGACTGATTTTTCTGATGTGTTTAGTGAAAGTAAGTCTGTGTCCTTACCTCCTCACAGAAACTACGATTGCGCTATTGAGTTAGTGCCTGGTGGAAAATTTCCTAAGAGTCGCCTTTTTAATTTATCTGTACCTGAACACGATGCTATGCGATCTTATATTAAGGAGTCTTTGGAGAAGGGTCATATCAGACCATCCTCTTCACCCTTGGGCGCCGGTTTTTTCTTTGTGGCCAAAAAGGATGGTTCATTGAGGCCGTGTATTGACTATCGCCTCCTGAATAAAATCACTGTTAAATATCAATATCCGTTACCCTTAATTTCTGACCTATTTTCCAGAGTGAAAAGTGCTAGTTGGTTTACCAAGCTTGACCTCAGGGGGGCATATAACCTTATTCGCATTAAGCATGGGGATGAATGGAAGATGGCGTTTAATACCCCAGAGGGCATTTTGAGTACCTAGTGATGCCTTTTGGGCTTACTAATGCCCCTTCTGTCTTCCAATCCTTCATGAATAATATTTTCAGGGATTTTGTGGATAAATTTCTGATTGTTTATTTGGATGATATCTTGATTTCTTCCAACGACTGGGACTCTCATGTGAAACATGTGCGGACTGTGTTCCAGATTTTGAGAGAGAATGCACTGTATGTGAAGGGATCAAAGTGTCTTTTTGGCGTACAGAAGGTCTCATTTCTTGGATTCATTTTGTCTCCGTCTGTTATTGAAATGGACCCGGTCAAGGTTCAGGCCACCTGTGATTGGGTTCAACCTGCTACATTGAAGGCTCTTCAGAGATTTTTGAGTTTTGCCAATTTTTATAGTAAATTTATTGGTAATTTCTCCAGTATTGTTAAACCAATGACTGATTTGACCAAAAAGGGTTCCGATGTGGTGAATTGGCCTCCTGAGGCAGTTTCTGCTTTTCAGGAACTTAAGCAGAGATTCATTTCTGCTCCTGTTCCACCGCAGCCTGATGTTTCTCTGCCATTTCAGGTGGAGGTTGATGCTTCTGAGATTGGGGCAGGTGCCGTTTTGTCCCAAAAGATTCCAGAGACCTCTAAGTGTAACCCTTGTGCCTTCCTCTCTCGAAAATTTTCTCCAACTGAACGTAATTATGACGTGGGAAATCGGAGTTATTGGCCATGAAGTGGTCCTTTGAAGAGTGGAGACATTGGCTGGAAGGAGCCAAACATCAGGTGGTGGTCCTCACGGACCATAAGAACCTGGTTTATCTCAAATCAGCCAAGCGACTTAATCCTAGACAGGCCAGGTGGGCCTTGTTTTTCACACATTTTAATTTTGTGGTTTCTTTTCTTCTGGGCACTAAGAATGTTAAGGCTGATGCCCTCTCGAGGAGTTTATTTGCGGATTCTCCTGAGTTAACTGATAATGCTGTTATTCTGAAAGAGGGTGTAGTTCTTTCCGCCATCTCGCCCAATTTGAGACTGGCTCTGGAGGGGTGTCAGAAGGATAAACCTGAACGCTGCCCTGTTGGGAAATTGTTTGTCCCAGACCAGTGGAAGAATAGTGTGATGTCTGAAATTCATTGTTCCGTGTTGGCTGGTCATCCCGGTATTTTTGGTACCAGAGACTTGGGGAGTCGGTCCTTTTTGTGGCCTACTTTGTCTCGTGACGTCAGGGACTTTGTGCAGTCCTGTGGGACTTGCTCTCGTTCCAAGCCTTGCTCTCGCTCTAGTAGTTTGTTAATGCCATTACCTGTGCCCAAGAGGCCATGGACCCATATTTCTATGGATTTTATTTCCGACCTCCCTGTCTCTCAGAGAATGACCGTTATCTGGGTAATCTGTGATAGGTTGTCCAAGATAATACATCTTGTGCCATTACCTAAGTTGCCTTCCTCCTCCGAATTGGTGCCTCTGTTCTTTCAGCACGTGGTTCGGTTACATGGCATTCCTGAGAACATTGTGTCTGACAGAGGAGTCCAGTTTGTTTCCAGATTTTGGAGGACATTTTGTTCTAAACTTGGTGTTCAGTTATCTTTCTCCTCTGCATTTCACCCTCAGACCAATGGACAAACCAAGAGAACAAACGAGACCTTGGAGACTTATCTGAGATGTTTTGTGTCTGCTGATCAGGATGACTGGGTCTCTTTTTTGCCTTTGGCTGAGTTTGCTCTTAATAATAGGGCTAGCTCTGCCACTATGATGTCTCCATTTTTCTGCAATTCTGGGTTTCACCCTCAATTTTCTTCGGGACAGACGGAGGCTTCTGTCTATCTGGGGGTTGACTCTATTGTGGAGCGAATGCAGCAGATTTGGGACAAGGTAGTGAGAGGTTGTCTCTCTCTCAAGAGAAGGCCCAGCGGTTTGCCAACCGGCATAGGACTGATGTTCCTCATTTTAAAGTGGGGGACTTGGTTTGGTTGTCCTCGAGAAATATCCCTATGAAGGTTGAGTCTCCAAAATTTAAGCCAAGGTTCATTGGACCTTATAAGATCATGGAAATTCTTAATCCGGTTTCCTTCCATTTGCTTCTTCCAGGGACATTTAAGATCCATAACGTGTTCCACAAGTCCTTATTGAAGAGGTTTGTCGAGCCAGTGGTTCCTATGGCTGCGCCTCCTGACCCTGTTTTGGTTGAGGGCAATTTGGAGTTTGTGGTTGAGAAAATATTGGATTCTCGTTTTGCTAGACGGAAACTCCAGTATTTGGTTAAGTGGAGAGGTTATGGTCAGGAGGACAATTCTTGGGTGTTTGCTTCGGACATCCATGCTAAGAGACTGATCCGTGCCTATCATTGAGCTCATCCTGATCGGCCTGGTTGCGGAGGTGAGGGTTCGGTGACCTCTCCTCAAGGGGGGACGTACTGTTGTGAATACGTTGGAGGCGACTTCGGAGCTGGGGCTCCCTCCGGTGGTTGCTGAGGGTAATGAACTAATTGCTGAATGGCTTTCAGCTGGATCCAAATGGTCTGATATAAGTGACCTGAACTCCCAGCAGCCTTGCCGGTAATGAATTTTTCTTCAGGTCTTGCTTGGAGCTCAGCTTGCATTCCTGCTTTCATTCAGATAAGTGATTTGCTGTTTTTTTTCCTCTGGTTGGATTTTCCTTGTTGGTTTGCTGCCTTGTGGTAGACTTCAGCCTGGTCCCCTTTTGGGGCCTGGCACTGCATTTGTGCTCAGTTGTGTTTGCACATTTGCTCTGTTCCAGTTTCACTTTTTATTTGCTGAATTGCTGTGTGTTACACCAGAGATCTGATTTAGGTGGTAGAGGTCGTGTGATCTCAGTGTTTTTGTTAATCAGCAGTGTTGGTATTTTTGTCAGGGTTTTTTGGGTTGCAGTCAGAATTCTTTCCTATACTTTTCTATCTCGACAGTATTGGGCCCCAGCGTTTGCTCATTCTATTTTCTGTCTGTGTTCATATTTTCCTCTTCTCTAACCGCTATTACATGTTTGGGGGCTTCCTATTTCTTTGGGGGTTCTGCTACGGGGCAGTTAGGTTTCATCTTTCTGCCTTTAGGTGTAGCTATCTCTCCGGCTGTGACGAGGCGTCTAGGATCACCGTAGGTACGCTCCACGGCTGCTTCTAGTGTTGCGGTTAGTTTAGGGCCCTGCAACCCAATAGTTTCCAGCCTCTCTGGTGTATTGCTACTTTGGCTATTTTTGCTATTTCTCCTCAGTTACCGAAACATAACAGTTAACTGTATGTAAACCACGTGTCATTTCATGTCGGGTCTGTAATTTCACTAAAAGCCGGCAATTGAATTAGCGGCTATTATACTATGTAGAGTGTATGACCTATAAATATATATATATATGTCACAATGACATGTATATATATATATGTATTCTATGTGTATATATCTAGTGTTTTGTGAGCTGTCAGTGTGATTTTACAGTAGCCGGGGATGAATTGCCGGCTTTT
Organism: Oophaga sylvatica; assembly: GCA_033576555.1. Taxonomy (NCBI): domain Eukaryota; kingdom Metazoa; phylum Chordata; class Amphibia; order Anura; family Dendrobatidae; genus Oophaga; species Oophaga sylvatica. The sequence goes on along the minus strand of JARQOD010000003.1, from coordinate 352,373,580 downwards.
CAAAGGACACCGATGCGTATAAATCGGACAGCACTCGCATGGTGCGAGTGCTGTCCGATTATTTCTCGCACCCATTGACTTGTATTGGCGAGTCTCAACCGAGAATCGCAACAAATCGCAGCATGCAGCGATTTTTTTCTCAGTCCGATTTCGGCTGAGAAAAAAAATCGCAATTGAGATGTCACCTATTGAATATCATGGGTCCGAGTGCAATCCAATTTTTTATCGGCTTGCACTCGTCTGTTTTCCTCTCCAGTGAGTTTGAACCCTAAGTTCTCATTCCCATGCCAGTTTTTCACAGGTAGCACTCATACTTATGATAGTCTATGGGGTTGTTCACATATCCATGTCTTTTTGCAGACCAAGTGGTGTGTACAAAATCGCAGAGACATGTCCTGGGTTGATCCAAATATTGGATCAAACTCGACAATGAAAGTGTATGGACCTGTGAAAAAATCGGACAGCACTAGGATACCATCTAAGAGCTGTCTGTTTTTCACGGACTGATATAAGAAGGTGGAGATACTTTGTTTCTCTCAACAGAGAAAAACTAATGAAACTCTAACCAAATTGGAATGAAACTCTGATCAGAAACACTAATGAAACTTGTACCGATTTGTGTAATTTGCATCGGGTGTGTTTGGTGGGTGAACTCATTTCATCTTAGGCTACTTTCACACATCAGGTTTTTTCAGTCAGGCATGATCTGGCTATTTTTTGAAAAACTGGATCCGTTTTTTTCCCATTGACTTATATTAGCGCCGCATGGCCTTGCGGTTCTTCAGTTTTAAATTTTCATTCCGCCGTCTGGAAAAAACGGCTACAGTAACGTTTTTTGTCTGCGGCGAAAAACCGGATGCTTCCGGCTTTTTGCAACAATGTAAGTCTATGGGCGCCGGATCCGGAAAAAAAAGGTCCAGTGGCGGGATCTGGTTTTTACGTCTGAGCATGCTCAGAACTAATTGGCCAGCCCCCAGGAAACATATATAAACAATGTCAGTGGGGCCCCAAGCCATTCCATTACCATGCAGCCAGCCAAACCACAGAGGAGCCAGCCGCTGAGGAGCAAGCCGCAAATCATCCAGCAGCCACCCAGCAGCCAGCAGACGCCAAGCAGCCAGCAGCCACCAGCAGCTGCCCAGCAGCCACCCAGATGCCCAGCAGCCTGCAGCCGCCCAGCAGCCAGCAGATGCCAGCAGCTGCCGAGCAGCCAGCAGCCGCCAAGCTGCACAGCAGCCAGCAGTCGCCCAGGAGCCAGCAGCCTCCCAGCAGCCAGTAGCCGCCCAGCAGCCGCAGAGCCAGGACAGCCAGGCCAACATGTCTTCTTCTTCTGGGAGCCCTCCCTCGCGTCATCAGCGCTTAGAGGTAAAAAAATGTTTTGTTTTTTGTTTTTATTTATGTATTTAGGTATATCACACTCCATCTCTGATATATCATCTCTGAGCACATCGTCCTAGTGCATCGGCTATTTGGCACAATAACAGTGCTTAATTTTGTGTCCACCCATATTCGTGCCCTCTAGATGGTGAAATGGCCCCCTAGAAAATGTTAATGCCTTGTGCAAGTTCCCTAGAAAACAGTGACTAGATTTTGCCCCTAGAAAGTACTGATGCCCTGTGTATTATTTTGATGGTCACATAAGTGCTCTTCTATGCCCCCCTGTAAATGTGTGTGTGTAATATATATATATATATATATATATTATATATCTAAATATATTAATCTATAATTTTTGTATAACAGGAATCTGCAGCAGAAGAGGTGCTCCCAGAAGAAGAACGAAGGGTTGGAGAGATACCTGGAGTGGACTCGCATGTTGTGAATGTGTTGGAGATGAGTTCTGAGCAGAAGCTCCCTCTGGTGGTTGCAGACAGTGCTGAACCATTTAGTGAAGATTGGCAATCAGGAGTTACAGACTGGTCCTATATAAGGGAGGTTCCCTCCCATCAGGGTTGCCGGTGATCGCACATCAGAGGGGAGAGAATTAGGGTCCCCAGGTCCTCAAAACCCCCCTGTACCTGCCAGTGTCCTCCGGCAGGTCCCCCTGTCCTCCGATCCTCCTGGTCTTCTTCCTGTAAAAAGAAAAGGGCGGGCGCATGCGCAGTGCGCCCGTCGAATCTGCCTGGCGGCAGATTAAAATATTTTTTCATTCATTCTCCAGAAAGTAGATTTTGATCACTGTGATAAACTATCACAGTGATCAAAATAAAAAAAACAGTACATAACACCCCTATTTATCACCCCCTTAGTTACATATAATAAAATATAGAAATTATATTTATTTTCATTTTTCCGTTAGGGTTAGGGTTAGGGTTATAATTAGGGTTAGGGTTAGCATTAGGGTTAGGGTTATAATTAGGGTTAGGGTGCTCTACTGCTAAAGCAAATAATAAAGGAGAAAGTGGGCATCCCTGTCTTGTTCCATTAGTAATTTTAAAAGAGGTAGAAAGATGATTATTAACATAAATTCTTGCTTGTGGATTGGAATAAAGGGCCATTATTTTTGTAATACAGGGGATATTAAAACCAAATTTTTGTAGAATACAATTTAAATAATTCCAATTCAAGCGATCAAATGCCTTTTCAGCATCTAAGGAAATCACATTAGAACAAAGTTTTTGGGAATTTATTAATTTAATTATGTTTATTAATCGTCTGGTACCTTCAACAGACTGTCTGTGTTTTATAAAATCAATTTGATCGTTTGAAATTAAACTGGGCAGAATACAATTTAGTCTATTAGCAACGATCTGGGAATACATTTTTAAATCAGTATTAATGAGGGAAATGGGCCTGTAATTTATTATTTGGTCTGGGTTTAAGTTTGGTTTAGGAATAAGAATTATATTAGCTTCAAGATTTTCTTTCGGAAATGCACCTGTAGATGCAGCAGCATTAAAAATTTGCGTTAAATGGGTACCAGAATCTTGCTGAAAGATTTATAATAGTTATTACTATATCCATCAGGACCAGGTGCTTTATGGGAGTGAAGTTGTTTAATAATATTAGATGTTTCTTCGTCATTAAAAGGAGAGGATAGAAACTCCAAATCATCCATAGTAATCTTAGGAAGATTTATTGAGGATAAAAAATCTTTAATTGTTTTTTCATTGGGAGTAGGATGGGAGGGATTCTCATTTAAATTATATAATTTTTTATAGATCTCTGCAAATGAATTAACAATTTTTTGTGGGTGTAGAAGTGTAATTCCTTTGGGGTAGTAATCTTATCAATCCTGTTTTGAATTCTTTGCTTTTTGATTCTATTGAACATAAATTTAGATGGCTTGTTTAAAGACATGTAATATTTAAATTTGGAGTTTTTGACTGCTGAGTCGTAAAAAGAGAATATAATGGTTTTCAATTCATTTCTTAATTTTAATAGATCTGATTTTATTTTGGGACAAGGGGAAGAAGTATTAGTCAGAGACGATTCCTTATCTTTAATCATGGACTGTAATTCTTTGATTTTTTCTGCTGAATTTTTTAATTTTAGATGAGATTTGTATTAAGGTACCTCTAATGACCGCTTCATGAGCATTCCATTGTAAAAAGGGCTTCATAGAATCAAAAGGGTTTTCTCTAAAACAATTAGGGCCAGGGAAATTTCTTTATGATATTTGGAATTTTGAAATATTGAGGAATTACACTTCCATAAAAATTGATTGTTAATTGTATGGCCTTTTTCAGCAAACAATGGGGCATGGTCAGAAATAGTTTTACTACCTATAGAAATGGATTTCAATCTAGGGAGGGAAAATATATCTGTCAGGATAAGATCTATCCTTGAAGCTGATAAATGAGTGTCCGAAAAATAGGAATATTCTTTCTATGTGAAATTAAGACATCTAAATGAGTCAAATAATTCATTTTTTAAAAATCCAACAATTTAGTGAGGGAGATTTGCATCTATTAGTAGAGGATGAATCAAGAATGTTATCTGGTACAATATCATAGTCTCCCAACATCAGTAAAATACCTCTTTTAATTTGATCAACTTTTTTAATTATTTTATTTAAAAATTTAATTTGACCCTTATTTGGGACGTATAGATTAACTATTGTGTACATTTTAGAGTTTAGATTACAAACCAAGATATGGTAGTGTCCATTAATATCAGAAACCTCTTCTAACAATTCAAAAGATAAAGAATTCCTTATCATAGTGATGACTCCCGCCTTCTTTGAGGAATTTGAAGATTCAAAACTAATAGGATAATTTCTTAAAGAAAATTCTGGGTGATTATTTCGTTTAAACTTTGACTCTTGTAAACAAACTATGTCTGCTGAAGATTTGAGAATTTCTCTCTGGATGGTAAAGCGTTTATTAGGACTATTAAGTCCCCTTACATTATAAGAACACAATTTAATAGTCATATTACTAAACAATGGACCATTGGTTAATTACAAACAAAACAAAGGGCTTCTGTATAAAAATAAACTACAAACTATGAAACAAATAAACACAAAATACAAATCTCTAGAAGGAATCCTACACCACAGATTCTCCTTCTGGTGTGGGGGGAAAGTCCGTGTGGTGCACTTTCTGAGGAAACAGCCCTCTAATGTAAGAATAAAATGGCCCAATCTAAACTTAGCGCAACACTGAAAAGTAAAACACTTAAAGAATGTCTGGAGCCTGGAGAACCATTTTTGCCCGAATGAAGCACTAAGCCACTCATCTTCAGGAATTCATACCCATCTTTCGGTGAGAATACGACCAATGTCTTTCCTTTAAAATTGATCAACAGTTTCAGCGGGAAACCCCACTTATACGGGATTTCTTTGTCTCTTAAGACTGATGTAATGAGTCTAAAAAGCTTTCTTCCCTCAATGGTCTCTTTGGAGAGGTCAGAGAATAACTTAAGATGTCCAAAAGGTTCTGGGAAACCCTTTTTTACTTTGACATAGCTCTGGATCCTTTCCTTAATGTGGTAAAAGTGAATCCGCATTATAGTGTCTCTTGGTAATTCTCTTGGGATATTAGATGGTTTTGGCAGCCTATGGATACGGTCCACTATTAAATCAGAATCAGATAATTTTGGCAGCATGTGTTTGAAGACAGATTTAATGTAATCAGCAAGTCTATTAGGTGTAACATCCTCAGAAATACCCCTAATTTTGATGTTATTTCATCTTGACCTATGTTCTATGTCAGCCAATTTAAGCTTTAGTTTCTGAAGCTCTACCTCTGTATCTTGTTTCTCCTTTGAAATAATTTCATATTTTCTTTCCATATCCGATAGTGTATTTTCCTGGTTTTCCAATTTATTACTGAATACATTCAAAGTTTCCTGGAAAATTTTGGTTTGTTTGTTGAGATCTAATTTAAGTCTAGTGCTAATTTTATCGGCAAGACTGGTCATAAATGCCTCCATGGAGTGACTGTCAAAAGATTCAGGAAATACCGCACTTGAGCCCGTCAAACTTAAGCGAGATTTTTTGGGACTAGGATTTGGAGAGTAGGTATTAGAAAATTCATCTGATGAATTTGTTGCAGAGGAACGATCATTACCCCACTCTTTCAAGTCTTTCCTTTTTGATGAAGATGCTGAATCCATGTCTTCATGATCGGCGGTCTGAAGCACAGAAAATTTGTTGTGGACCTCCAATTTAGAGCTAGGAGTCTCCGTCAAAGGTTGTTGTCTGTCTTTTTTAATTGGAGATCTTGATTTCCTTGGGCTCCCACAGATAGTGGAAGTTTTTAATGGAATATGACTAAGTCGATTGCTTCTGTTATTGTTTTGTGTTTTTGATGAGGATGAGCTTTTATTGCTAGACATTTTACAGGTATTTCTAACTCTTATAAATGTAAGAGAAAATAGACTGTTATAATAGATCAGCTAATAAGAATTACTGTATTAGTCCAGAACTGATCTATTAAATTGTGTACTTTAGGGGTTAAATATAAGCTTTAAATTTCCTATAACTCTGCAATAATAATTCTTGATACTCCAAGAGAATAATATATTAAGAGCAATAAAACCCCAACAACAAAGTGCACCAGATAGCCAAAATAGTAGGTATATACTAATAAACAGGAATTCTTATAAAGTCATTCATGTGCAGTAACAATAACAATAAATGCCTTAGATGAGGTATCACAGAAAGAAAATAATGTTACAATTATTCACAGTATGAAACTCAAAAGAGAACACACTTGTTTAACTAAATTGTCTGTTCACTATAAGTTGAATTGGCTGTATTAGTAATGTCCTTTCACTTGCAGTGAGTCAGAATTGTCAATCAGCAGATTGCGCTGAGGAAAATTCAGATGAATAACGACCTATTGAAATCCACTTCAACCTCTGTTATTATCTGAGGGAGGCTAATGTAAAAAACTGAATAATAATTCCACTATATGAACTGTAAAAGTAATTCTGACTGCCGCTATTGCCCCCAGCGGCTCGGTGTTATCAGCCACCCCCCGGGAACCGGGTTTCTTAGTAACGCTGATGAAAATTCCGATGAATAACAACCCATTGTAATCCTCTGTAGCCTCTGTCTTTATCCGAGGGAGGCTAATGTAAAATTGAATAACAATTCCTCTGTTGCTGGGTTGAATAAATGTCACCACTGAGGTGTCAGTATTTTACCAGAGCACCTCAGAAGAAACAGTCTCCAAGTGATTTGATGTTAATTAATCACAAAAATTTTGATGAAGAATTAATCCATCACACAAAATTGCCAAATTATAATGAATTTTATGATGAATAAATTAAAAAAGTCAGTCATAAGAAGTCTGTCAGCTGCAAGGCAATTAGGCCTCAGTATCACAGCACAGTAATCATGCAACAGCTGATGGTATATCCTGACAGGAAAAATGTCTTAAATGTAAAAATATACCTCCAAAAAGTGGGTAAACAAAAGTTTAACAGATGTTCCTTGACATTTTTGTGAGGAATTGTGATTCTTGGCCAAGTTTTTGTAGATTTTAGAGGCAATTACCTCAGAGCACCAGACAAGTGCGACTCACGTCATCACCGTCCTAGGCCACGCCCCCCAGGTGCCAGACTTGTAGTAGTGGTGATTAGTGGGAAGGGTACACATCTCAATTAGATACCCCTAGAACAAAAATTCCAATGTTTAACAGAAATAAGCAAGGTCAGAATAATCATGGAAAGTTGCTCAACATTAGTGTTGAGCGATACGATACCGCAAGTATCGGGTATCGGCCGATATTAGCTCTATCGGACTTTCGATACTTAGTTCCGATATTTTCGTCTTATCGGATACCGGAATCGGGATTGTCACTGTCACTGTCAGTGTCCGTCGGTCGGGTCTGTCAGGAGTCAGCGGCACTTACCTGGCAGAAGATCTCCGGCGGTCACATCCCGGACTGCTTCATGGCCGCCATCATCTTTCCCTGGCGGTCACATGCAGTTTCTCGCGATAACTGCAGTGACTGCTGGGTAATCCCGGCCGTAAAGCAGTCAGTCCGATGACGTCACCGCCAGGGAAGCAGGTAATCAGCTGTGCTGCGTCGCGATGACAGGCTCTGCCTGTCATTGCGATGTAGCAGAGCTGGATCGTCGTGGGACTGTCGTTATGGACTGCGTCGGACAGGTGGTATACTGTTGGTTTGTTTTTTTTCTTTTTTTACAGGAGATCGATGGCGTCGCAGGAATGAGTGTATAATAAAATTAATGAAAACTGTGTTGTCTCTTTTATTTCATTAAAAGACTTTTTTCTTGCTTTGTCTTTTTTTTATACATTTAATAACTTTGGGATTAATAATGGATCGGTGTCTTATTGACGCCTATCCATTATTAACCGGGCTTATTGTCACCGTGCAATCAACGGTGACATTAACCCCTTATTACCCCACTTGCCACCGCTACAGGGCAGTGGAAGAGCCGGGTAAAGTGCCACAATTGGCACATCTTTTGATGCGCCAAATGTGGGGCTGCTGTAGCCTGGTATTATCAGGCTGTTGAGGGCCAAAATCCATGGGCCTTGACAGTCTTTTAATACCAGGCCGCAGCAGTCTGCATTTTACTTGGCTGGTTAACAAAAATAGGGGGACCCCTACGCCGTTTTTTTTTCGAGGGGATCCCCTATTTTTGCTAACCAGCCAAGCTAAGCAGACTGCTGTGGCCTGGTATTATCAGGCTTGCAAGGTCCATGGATCTTGGCTCCTTAACAGCCTGAAAATCCAGGCCTCAGCGTTCTGCTTCATCTGGCTGGTTAACAAAAATAGGGGGACCCCACGCCATTTTTTTTTCGATTTTTGTTAATCAGTTCCCTCTGACGTCACTGATGGTGTCCCTGGCTGACCTGAAGTGAAAGTGGAAAGCAATCAATTAAGCTTTCCACTTCCTCTCCTGTCAGCCAGGAGAGGAGCTCATTCATTTGGGGGTTTACTGTGAGGCTGCAGCATTAGCTGCGGTCCCTGCAGTAAACATTAACCCTTTCTGAAGGATTACACTGTGGGACCTGACTGTGCATGGGATAGGTAAGAATAATTTTGCTTTTTTATTTTATTTTTATTACAGGAAATGGTTTTTGCAGTCAAATAAAAGATGGTCAAAAACATGTGTCTTTATTTCATTAAAATGATTTTTAATTAAAGTGTGTGTGTTTTATTTTTATTTCATGCAATAGGATTAATAATTGATAGTTGTCTAATTGACAGCTCTCAATTATTAACCTGGCTTAAGGTCACCTTTCAATTGCAATGTGGCTTTAACCCCATATTAACCCATTCGCCACCGCTACAGGGCAATGGGAATAGACGGGCAAAGTGCCAGAAAGGGCGAATCTAATTATAGATTTGTCTTTTCTGGGGTGTCTGGGGCAGATGTTAGTAGCCAGGGGGGGCCAAAAATAATGGTCCCTCTCTGGGCTATTATTATCTGCCCCCATTCGCTGGCTTTGTCTGTCTGGTTGCGAAAATAGGGCGGGAGCCCACGCATTTTTTTTAAACAATTTTACACCTCATATATATATATATATATATACATGTCATTGAATTTGTGACACATATATATATATTTATATTTATAGTTCATACACTTCTACATAGTATAATAGCCGCTAATTCAATTGACGGCTTTTGTGAAAATGCAGAACCCGACATGAAATGACACTTGGTGTACATAGGGTTAACCATGTCTTTTCATGTCCTTTGCTATCTGATTTGCACAAACAATTACATCAGTCTATGTATGCAAAATTTCACACCTGTAGGGGTTAATTAAAGGTGTAAATTCGTAGCAAAAAAGTCCGTTTTTTTTACAACGAATTTACACCTTTAATTAACCCCTACAGGTGTGAAATTTTGCACACATAGACTGATGTAATTGTTTGTGCAAATCAGATTGCAAACGACATGAAAAGACATGGTTAACCCTATGTACACCAAGTGTCATTTCATGTCGGGTGCTTCTGTCTTTTCACAGAAGCCGGCTTTACCCGGCAATTGAATCAGAGGATATTTTACTATGTAGAAGTGTATAAACTATACATATATGTATATATATATATGTCACAATGACATGTATATATATATATATATGTATTCTATGTGTGTATATTTAGTGTTTACAAGGAAATAAAGGTTTTTTTTAGTTGCGATATTTTGTTCCCATAGACTTACATGGTACTTCCGGTATCGGAATCGGATATCGCCGATATTTAGTGATATCGGCGATACCATTCCGATCCGATATTTTTAGATATCGAGCAGTATCGCTCAACACTACTCAACATCCATCTTTTTGGGCTGTGGGAGCAAAGGGAAGCCCCAAAGATAAATACTCAGCTCTCTAGCTTTCTTTTAGAAACAATCTTCCTAACAGCACCTTTTACATCATTATTCCTTAAAGTATATATAAAAGGGTTTAACATGGGTACAATAATGGTATACATGAGGGACAAGAATTTTCCTTCATCCATGCCATATCTTGACTTTGGTCTCAAATACATAATGGTGGCCGATCCATAGAACATAGTAACAACTATGAGGTGCGACGTACAAGTAGAGAAGGCTTTTCTCCTACTTGCCATAAGATGGTGCTTTACAATTGTCCAGATAATGTTAGAATATGAGATTATAGTCAATAAAAAGGAACCCACAATAAGGAATGAAGATATTATTAAAGTGGCAAATTCATTGAAGTGTAAATTACTGCAGACCAGATCAAGTAATGGCAGAATATCACAATAAAAATGATTAATTCTATTGGACCCACAAAATGGCAATCTATATAAGAATATAGTTCGTACAACAGCAACTGTTGTCCCAATGATCCAACAACCAATGACCAGGCTGATACACACAGCCCTCCTCATAATGACATTATAAAGTAATGGATGACATATGGGGTTATATCAATCATACGCCATGGCAGCCAACATGTAGCATTCTGTACTGCCCAAAACTAGAAAACAGTAGAATTGCACAGCACATCCATAGAAGCTGATTGTTTTCTTCTGTGAAAGAAGGTTGACCAGCATTTTGGGAACTATAGTTAACAGGTAATTTATTTCCAGAAAGGAAAAATTAGCTAGAAAAAAATACATAGGAGTATGAAGATTTGGACTGAAGCGATAGATAAGTATTATAAACATATGAGCCAGGAGCGAAATCTGAAAGATGCAAATTAAGACCAAAAAGAATAAATACTGGAATTGAGGATTATCGGAAAATCCCACAAGGATAAATTCAGTTATGATTGTCTGGTTTCCTGTCACCATATTGGTTGAATGTTTCGGCACTTTTTTTTCTCATTATTTTCACAAATCCTGTTACCAGTCACATTTAAAATGAAAAATATAACATGATCTTTTTAATAACTAACATTTCTAAGATAAATCAACTCTAATAGATTGTCAAGTTAAATCCAAATTTAGCTCATCCAAGTCAAGTAACAAGTTAGAATATAATCACGTCTATGGTGTTTATAAAGGGTGTTAATATTCTATTCTGAATGCCTCCTTTGCACATGCCCCACAGTCTATGTTGACTATTCTGCCCCACTTTTGGCAGTCAAGCAGGTTCTGTGATACCTCGGAACATGAAAAACGGATCTGGACAGATGGCATTTGTTGTAGTTTGTAGTCTTTATTCCCTAAAGTGGAGAGTGTCTTCCTCTCATCTGGCCTCACAAGAAGGTAGGAAGACTCCGCTATCCACCTGTCATTTGTTGTGAAATACTATCTCAAGTAGACTACTTTATTCCATTGTCCCAGACCTCTCACAATTTCTAGCTATTGGTCTACAAAAGATTTTGACACCATTAAATTAAAAAAATAAATTTTCTTTCTTGTTAGATTATATATTACAGATTAAAAAAAAATATCAAGGGAATTAATAATGTGGGATGCAAACTTTCCTAGTCACCATAGATGTAGTCAGTCTTTATAAGTCCATTGAACACAAGTTGACTGTTAGAAATTAATTAATTCTTTTCATCAACTGTATCTTTAAAGAGTGGCAGATGTGCAGTACCCGTGCACAGTCACTATACAGTTGATGGAGCTGTTCTGTGTAGCTTTGCAACTGAGCAAATCTGATTGCCTCCGGCACCAGGAACAGCTGATTGGTGGGGGTGCTGCACCCCAACTGATCTGATATTGATGACCTATCCTAAGGATACGCCATCATTATGAAAGTAGTAGACACACAGATTATAACAACAACCAGTTAACATACAGTGGGGAAGATAAGTATTTAATACACTGCCAAACTTGCAAGTTTTCTCACCTATAAAGAATGGAGAGGGCTGTCATTTTTATAGTAGGTACACTTCAACTGTGAGAGACAGAATCTTTAAAAAAAATACAGGAAATCACACTGTATGATTTCTACATAATTAATTTGCATTTTATTGCATGAAATAAGTATATAATCACCTACCAACCAGTAAAAAAACAGGCTCTCACAGACCTGATAGTTTTTGTTTAACCCCTCTCTGCCATCAGACGTACTATTCCGTCCATGTGACCCTGGACCTAATTCCCATGGACGGAATAGTACGTCATGGGCGATCAGCTGCGCTCCCGGGGGGAGCGCAGCTGATCGTTGCCGGGTGTCAGCTGATTATCACAGCTGACACCCGTGACTGTGTGTCAGGAGCGGTCATGGACCGCTCCCGGCACATTAACCCTTGGCACACCGCGATCAAACATGATCGCGGTGTACCCGGGGCACAGGGGAGGATCGCGCAGGCAGGGGGCTCCCTGCGCGCTCCCCTGAGACCCTCAGAGCAGCGCGATGTGTCGCGCTGTTCCGAGGGTCCGTCCTCCCTCCAGGTCCCCGGATCCAAGATGGCGCCGGGGTCCTGCAGGGAGGCGGCTTCCTCAGTGCCTGCTGAGAGCAGGCACTGGGGAAGCCTGCAGCGATGCCAGAGCGATCGCTGGTGTGACAGAGTGCTGTGCACACTGTCACACCAGCGATCTGATAAAATACTGTGATGTCCCACCCTGGGACAAAGTAAAAAAGTAAAAAAAGTAAAAATAAAAAGTGTAAAAAAAAATCATAAAAAAAAAAAAAAATTCCCCAATAAATTCATTTTTTCCTGTAAATAAAAAAAACAAAACAATAAAAGTACACATATTTGGTATTGCTGCGTCCGTAATGACCCCCCCTATAAAACTGTCCCACTAGTTAACCCCTTTAGTGAACCCCTTAAAAAAAAAAAAATGAAGCAAAAATCAATGCTTTATCATCATACCGCCGAACAAAAAGTGAAATAACACGCGATCAAAAAGACCGATATAAATAACCATGGTACCACTGAAAACATCATCTTGTCCCGCAAAAAACGAGCCATCACACAGCATCATGAGCGAAAAAATAAAAAAGTTATAGCTCGCAGAATAAAGCGATGCAAAAATAATGATTTTTTATATAAAATTGTTTTCATTCTATAAAAGCGCCAAAACCTAAAAAAATTATATAAATGAGGTGTCGCCATAATCGTACTGACCCGAAGAATAAAACTGCTTTATCAATTTTACCACACGCGGAACGGTATAAACGCCTCCCCCAAAAGAAATTCATGAATTGCTGATTTTTGTTCATTCTAACCACCCAAAAATCGAAATAAAAAGCGATCAAAAAATGTCACATGCTCAAAAATGGTACAAATAAAAACGTCAACTCGTCCCGCAAAAAATAAGACCTCACATGACTCTGTGGGCCAAAATATGCAAAAATTATAGCTCTCAAAATGTGGTGATGCAAAAAACTATTTTTTGCAATAAAAAGCGTCTTTTAGCGTGACAGCTGCCAATCACAAAAACCCGCTATAAATAGTAAATCAAACCCCCTTTATCACCCCCTTAGGTAGGGAAAAATAATAAAATTAAAAAAATGTATTTATTTCCATTTTCCCGTTAGGGTTAGGGTTGCGGCTAAAGTTAGGGTTAGGGTTGGCGCTAACGTTAGTATTAGGGTTAGGGTTGGCGCTAACGTTAGGATTAGGGTTGGGATTAGGGTTATGGGTGTGTTAGGGTTAGGTTTGTGGTTAGGGTTGGGACTAGGGTTATTGGTGTTTGGGGTTAGGGTTGGAGTTAGAATTGGGGGGTTTCTGCTGTTTAGGCACATCAGGAGCTCTCGAAATGTGACATGGCATCTGATCTCAATTCCAGCCAATTCTGCGTTGAAAAAGTCAAATGGTGCTCCTTCACTTCTGAGCTCTGCCATGCGCCCAAACAGTAGTTTACCCCACATATGGGTATAAGCATACTCTGGACCCCAAGAGTTATTGTGCAATTTGGCCTATTTCTCCTGTTACCCTTGGGAAAATAAAAAACTGGGGGCGACAAAATCATTTTTGTAAAAAAAAAATGATTTTTTTGTTTTTTACGGCTGTAAGTTATAAAACTTCTGTGAAGTACTTGGGGCTTCATAGCGCTCACCACACTTCTAGATAAGTTCCTTGTGGGGTCTATTTTCCAAAATGGGGTCACTTGTGGGGGGTTTCCACTAGAGTTGAGCGATACTTTCCGATATCCTAAAGTATCGGAATCGGAATGGTATCGCCGATATCACTAAAATATCGGCGATACCCGATACCGATACCGGAAGTCCCATGTAAGTCTATGGGAACAAAATATCGCAACTAAAAAAAACCCATTCTTTCCTTGTGAACACTAAATATACACACATAGAATACATATATATATATATACACATGTCATTGTGACATATATATATACATATATGTATAGTTTATACACTTCTACATAGTAAAATATCCTCTGATTCAATTGCCGGGTAAAGCTGGCTTCAGTGAAAAGACAGAAGCACCCGACATGAAATGACACTTGGTGTACATAGGGTTAACCATGTCTTTTCATGTCGTTTGCTATCTGATTTGCACAAACAATTAAATCAGTCTATGTGTGCAAAATTTCACACCTGTAGGGGTTAATTAAAGGTGTAAATTCGTTGTAAAAAAACCTGACTTTTTTGCTACTAATTTACACCTTTAATTAACCCCTACAGGTGTGAAATTTTGCACACATAGTCTGATTTAATTGTTTGTGCAAATTAGATAGCAAAGGACATGAAAGACATGGTTAACCCTATGTACACCAAGTGTCATTTCATGTCGGGTCATAGGTCATAGGTGTTCGGTCTGGATGCCGAACTTTACTGTTCGGGTTCGCCCATCTCTACTTGCAAAATCACCAATCTATAGCACTAGCTTCTCCAAGAGCAGTTCTCCTAATCACAGCTCTGACTATCCTGAGCTATGTGCTTGTTCAAGTGCCATTATCTCTATATGTACCGTAAATACAGTGATAGCAGTGTACATTATAAAACAAATCACTAATAGCTGAATGTGTTACAGCAGAACTTTATAGTTCTACTAATACTATAACTCAGCCTATCCTATCAGAAACAAAGAAGTAAAGAGCAACATAGCTCTGACCTGCTCCAGAGACAAATTGAGAATATTTCTTTAATTGTAACCACAACAATACCAGCACATTAAAAAGTTGTTGTTGTCCAATGTCCATATAGTACTATATTATGCTAAACAGTGGCCAGAGACCGCCATACCATGCCACAATAGTCCCATAGTTTGTTTTCATAGGACAGTGCGATTCTGTGCCTGCACACAGCCATATACTTTGCATAAAGTACCATATTCTACCTGCAAAGAACCAAATTGTGTGTTTGCAGTCCTACAATGAGCCTATATTGCACCCAATAAACTACACATTAGACCCAAATTAGAGTAATACTTGCCCATGTACATAGATGCCAGAGAGAACCACGTTTGTAAGTTACTGTGTATAACAACGCACATTATTCCATATTGTGCCCTGTTTGATTGATCCGATTCCTAACTGAAGGTGGTTTTCCAATCCTTAAAGAAAACTTCAAACTTGCTCCAAATAGTAAAACATAATCTAATATATTCATGTTTTACCCTTACCCCTCCTGTGCTGCTGGCCACAGGACCAACCGTGTGTTGCTTTCCATTGCGCTTGACAGCAGTGATTGGCTGCCTGAGTGACATGGCATTCAATCGACCTCAAAGCATGGTTAACAACTCCTGAAGGTTCTCAGCTCCCAAAACTTTCATGAATGGGCTAATCTCTAAATCCCACCCTTGCCCACTCAAATTGTATAAAATATAGACATGCGGACCCTCGATTTTACCTGATCCGTAGACCATATTGTTTTATATCCATTCAGGAGTTAGGAACACTCTGGCACAACAAGATACTTCTCTTTTATATCCTAAATATGCATGCATGCTAATATTCTGTTACTTTTGATGATGCCAAACCCTATATAGATTTGTATAATCATTGGGTCACATGGCAAAACAAAAATAGGGACAAAGTCAAGTTTGACACCAAATCAGACAAATTCACATTTAGGAGAATCAAAGAACAATCAGACTAATGATCTGTTGAGACTGGGTACACCTTTAGAATACATATAGCCAGTGGCACAACATAAATCTTTTACACGTCAATGCTAAGTCAATAACATGGCCCTCTATAATTGAAAATAAAAATAGTTTGCGCACATAAAAACTACAAGACACAAAAGGATCTGTAGAAAAATAGGAATATGCATGTGTCAAATGGAAAACAATACATAAATTCAGACGCACTCTGTAGAACAGTTTGAGATGCAGATGTAATAATACAGTAATAAATAAATATTGCACTAAGACCCGTGAGAAAAAGGTGATGAGAAAAGCCTGTAGTCTATTATGTAGTAAACCCCAAACCAAAGGACTAAATAGTCATAATACGCATAAGGTATTTATTCATATGGGTATTAATATGGACAAACCCTGAAAAAGTAAAAGAGGTCCTCTTTTAACGATGGAGCAGAAAAACGCTGCAGAAATCCTAAAAAACCTTTTATGCAGAAAGGTCAGAAGAAATTGACACTGTCCCGGCCGGTGACAGCTCAGATGAATGAGTATTAGTGGTGCACTGTGGAGAAAATAGTCCTGTTTGCACAGGTTTTACCTGACAACCCCGATGGGTCACTTGCAGTAGAAAGTCTGACTTCAGCCTCCTATGGCCCGCAGACGAAACTTACATCCGTTGATGAAAGCCGGTGATCTCTGGCCTCCGTGGCCAGATCAGGAACGCCGGCTGATGATGTTGAATCCTCACTAGGAAGAAGGATGTGGGCAGGACCTGTTGGTAAACTAGCCTGCCTCAAGCACAGTAGTACACAAAATCGCAATATCTAACTGTCCCTCAGAGTGAGCAGAGTAGCGTTCTGTCCCTAACTGAGTTCACAGCACAGTGACGCTAAAATGGCTGCGGCGCCTTTTATAGTGCATTCTGACATCATTTCAGCAGCCAATCACAGCCATGCCATTAGTTAAGATGACCGCAGCATTACAGGATGTGCCCACACTTCATAAGATTCATCATTGGCTGACTAACATCACATTGCCTCTCAAAGAATTATGGGAACTTCCGATTCCGGTATACGATATTGAAAAAGTATCGGAATTAAGTATCGGAATTCCGATAACGCGAATATCGGCCGATACCCGATACTTGCGGTATCGGAATGCTCAACACTAGTTTCCACTGTTTAGGCGCATCAGGGGCTCTCCAAATGCGACATGACGCCCCCAGACCATTCCATCAAAGTCTGCAATCCAAAACGTCACTACTTCCCTTCCGAGCCCCGACGTGTGCCCATACAGTAGTTTTCTCCCACATATTGGGTATCAGCGTACTCAGGACAATTTGAACAACAACTTTTGGGGTCCAATTTCTCCTGTTACCCTTGTGAAAATAAAATATTGGGGGCGAAAAAATCATTTTTGTAAAAAAAAAAAGGATTTTTTATTTTTACGGCTGTACGTTATAAACTTCTGTGAAGCACTTCGGGGTTCAAAGTGCTCACCACACATCTAGATAAGTTCCTTGTGGGGTCTATTTTCCAAAATGGGGTCACTTGTGGGGGGTTTCCACTGTTTAGGCGCATCAGGGGCTCTCCAAATGCGACATGACTCCCCCAGACCATTCCATCAAAGTCTGCAATCCAAAACGTCACTACTTCCCTTCCGAGCCCCGACGTGCGCCCATACAGTAGTTTACTCCCACATATTGGGTATCAGCATACTCAGGACAAATTGGACAACAACTTTTGGGGTCCAATTTCTCCTGCTACCCTTGTGAAAATAAAATATTGGGGGCTAAAAAATCATTTTTGTAAAAAAAAAAAAGAATTTTTTTATTTTACGGCTGTACGTTATAAACTTCTGTGAAGCACTTTGGGGTTCAAAGTGCTCACCACACATCTAGATAAGTTCCTTGAGGGGTCTAGTTTCCAAAATGGTGTAATTTGTGGGGGGTTTCCACTGTTTAGGCAGATCAGGAGCTCTCCAAACACGACATGGCATCCAGCCAATTCTGCGTTGAAAAAGTCAAACGGCGCTCCTTCCCTTCCAAACTCTGCCATGCACCCAAACAGTGGTTTACCCCCACATATGGGGTATCAGCGCACTCAGGACAAATTGCACAATAACTTTTGGAGTCTTGTTTCCCTCGGGAAAATAAAAATTGGGGTGAAAAGATCAATTTTGTGGAAAAAATATAATTTTTTAATTTTACGGCTCTACGTTATAAACTTGTGTGAAGCACTTGGGGGTTCAAATTGCTCACCAAAGATCTAGATAAGTTCCTTAGGGGGTCTAGTTTCCCAAATGGGGTCACTTGGGGGGTTTCCACTGTTTAGGCACATCAGGGGCTCTCCAAATGCAACATGGCGTCCAATCTCAATTCCAGCCAATTTTGGTTGGAAAAAGTCAAATAGTGCTCCTTCCATTCCGAGCTCTGCCATGCGCCGAAACAGTGGTTCCCCCCCACATATGGGGTATCAGCGTACTCAGGACAAATTGGACAACAAATTTTGTGGTCCAATTTCTCCTGTTACCTATGGGAAAATAAAAAATTAGTGACTAAGAGATAATTTTTGTGGGAAAAAAATAGGATTTTTTATTTTCATGCCCGGGCATTATAAACTTGTGTGAAGCACTTGGGGGTTCAAAGTGCTCACCAAAGATCTAGATAAGTTCATTAGGGGTCTAGCTTCCAAAATGGGGTCACTTGTGGGGGGTTTCCACTGTTTAGGCTCATCTGGGGCACTACAAACGGAACATGACCCCCATCAATGTTTGCATTCCAAAACGTTACTGCTTCTTTTCCAAGCCCTGCCGTGCGCCCAAACAGTTTCCCTGCGCGCTCCCCTGAGACCCTCAGAGCAGCGCGATGTGTCGCGCTGTTCCGAGGGTCCGTCCTCCCTCCAGGTCCCCGGATCCAAGATGGCGCCGGGGTCCTGCAGGGAGGCGGCTTCCTCAGTGCCTGCTGAGAGCAGGCACTGGGGAAGCCTGCAGCGATGCCAGAGCGATCGCTGGTGTGACAGAGTGCTGTGCACACTGTCACACCAGCGATCTGATAAAATACTGTGATGTCCCACCCTGGGACAAAGTAAAAAAGTAAAAAAAGTAAAAATAAAAAGTGTAAAAAAAAATCATAAAAAAAAAAAAAAATATTCCCCAATAAATTCATTTTTTCCTGTAAATAAAAAAAACAAAACAATAAAAGTACACATATTTGGTATCGCTGCGTCCGTAACGACCCCCCCTATAAAACTGTCCCACCAGTTAACCCCTTTAGTGAACCCCTTAAAAAAAAAAAATAAATGAAGCAAAAAATCAATGCTTTATCATCATACCGCCGAACAAAAAGTGAAATAACACGCGATCAAAAAGACCGATATAAATAACCATGGTACCACTGAAAACGTCATCTTGTCCCGCAAAAAACGAGCCATCACACAGCATCATGAGCGAAAAAATAAAAAAGTTATAGCTCGCAGAATAAAGCGATGCAAAAATAATGATTTTTTATATAAAATTGTTTTCATTCTATAAAAGCGCCAAAACCTAAAAAAATTATATAAATGAGGTATCGCCATAATCGTACTGACCCGAAGAATAAAACTGCTTTATCAATTTTACCACACGCGGAACGGTATAAACGCCTCCCCCAAAAGAAATTCATGAATTGCTGATTTTTGTTCATTCTAACCACCCAAAAATCGAAATAAAAAGCGATCAAAAAATGTCACGTGCTCAAAAATGGTACAAATAAAAACGTCAACTCGTCCCGCAAAAAATAAGACCTCACATGACTCTGTGGGCCAAAATATGCAAAAATTATAGCTCTCAAAATGTGGTGATGCAAAAAACTATTTTTTGCAATAAAAAGCGTCTTTTAGCGTGACAGCTGCCAATCACAAAAACCCGCTATAAATAGTAAATCAAACCCCCTTTATCACCCCCTTAGGTAGGGAAAAATAATAAAATTAAAAAAATGTATTTATTTCCATTTTCCCGTTAGGGTTAGGGTTGCTGTTGTGAATGGGTTTGAGATGAGTTCTGAGCAGAGGCTCCCTCTGGTGGTTACAAGCGGTACTAGTGAGGATTGGGAATCAGGTGTTACTGATTGGTCTTATTTAAGGGAATCATTTTCCCATCAGGGTTGCCGGTGATCAATTGTTCTGGTCTGAATCCTTCTTTCCAGTTTCCCTTGTAGCCTGCTGTGTCGTGTCTGCATCTCCTGCTATCAGATAAGACAATTTCTTATTTTGTGTTTTTGCTATATTTTTTGCATTTGGTCCTGCACTTCTGTGGGGCCTTCTGGGTCCCCTCCGGGGGCTTTTGCCCTCTCAGTTTAGTCCAGCCACTGTGTTTTGTACTTTTGCTTTTTGCAGTTTTTTCAGTGGCTGCTGTTTTTGTTACACCAGAGAACTAATTTAGGTGGTAGAGGTCGTGTGATCTCAGGTGATTTTGAAATTAGTAGAGTTGGTGTTTTTCAGGGTTTTCTGGGATTGCAGTAAGTACCCTTCCTGTCCTTTTCTATTTAGATAGTTTGGGCCCCAGCGTTTGCTCATACTATTTTCTTTCTGTGTCAGTATTTCCTCTTGTCTAACCGCCATTACATGTTTGGGGCTTTCTATTATCTTTGGGGTTCTGCTCCGGGGCAGATAGCTTTCCTATTTCTATCTTTAGGTGTAGTTAGTTTCTCAGGCTGTGACGAGGCGTCTAGGACCAACGTAGGAACGCTCCACGGCTGCCTCTAGTTGTGGTGGTTAGTCAGGGTACTGCAATCTCATAGATTCCAACTGCTCTGGTGTATTTCCTTTTTTTACCTGCACTCCTCAGCTACCGTAACATAACAGTATCACCGGCCTAAAAATTGTATGGTACTCACAGAAGGGAAAAAATATTTTGAAGGAAGAAAAGTTGTCAGAGATATTTTTCTGTTTGTTGCATTTTTTTTTTTTTTTTTTTTCCCTCTGTATCTCTGGGTGCTGGGGAGGATCTTTTCTCCCAATGGAGTTTGCACAGTTGTCTGGCCGTGTGGATCAGCTTGCCACTGAGGTTCGGAGTATTGCTATCAATCTTGCTGGGTTGCCTGTTGTGGAACCTAGGATCCCATGCCAGATTTGTTTTTAGGGGATCGAGCTAAGTTTCAGAATTTCAAAAATAATTGTAAATTGTTTCTTGCCTTAAAATCTAAGTCCTCAGGAAACGCAGCGCAGCAGGTTCAAATTATCATCTCTCTCCTGCGCGGCGATCCTCAGGATTGGGCTTTTTCCCTGATACCTGGGGATCCTGTTTTGAGTGATGTTGATGCATTTTTTCAGGCTTTGGGGTTATTGTACGATGAGCCTAATGTCACTGATCAAGCTGAAAAAGCCTTGTTGGCATTAAATCAGGGGCTTGATGACGCTGAGTTATACTGTCAGAGATTCCGTAGGTGGGCAGTCCTGACCAAATGGAATGACGACGCTTTGGCGGCCCTTTTCCGGAAGGGTCTGTCGGATAATGTAAAGGATGTTATGGTGGGATTCCCTGTCCCCTCTGGTCTCAATGATTCTATGTCATTAGCGATTCAAATTGACAGACGTTTGCGTGAGCGGAGAAGTATGCGTGGAGTGGTGTTGCCTTGTGAGCCAGCTGCTGAGCCCATGCAGTGTGATGGAGTGGTGTCTGGGGCACAGCGTCATGAGTTTCGAAAGCGCAATGGGTTATGTTTCTACTGTGGTGATGCCTCTCATGCTATTTCAGTCTGCCCTAAGCGGGGAAGACGTTTTGCACGCTCAGTTGTCTTGGGTAGTGTTCAGACTAAATTTTTATTAACTGTCACTCTGATATGCTCTCTGTCCTCATTTTCTGCTCAGGCTTTCGTTGATTCTGGAGCAGCTATTAACCTGATGGATTATGATTTTGCTAAACGTTGTGGATTTCCCTTGATACCCCTACAGAAGTCTATTCCCCTACTGGGGATCGATTCTACCCCTTTGGCTGAGAATAAACCCCAGTTTTCTACTCAGGTGATAATGAGGGTTGAACCTGATCACCAGGAGTGCTGCAAATTTTTGGTTCTATATAATCTGCATGACATTATCGTGCTGGGTTTCCCTTGGTTACAGTCTCATAATCCTGTTTTGGATTGGAAATCTGTGTCTGTAACCAGTTGGGGCTGCCAATGTGTTAATACCAACACTCCTGTTTTTTCTGCCTCCCCCCAGGCTGAGGATGTTCCTGACTTTTTGTTTGATTTTTTCTGATGTGTTTAGCGAAAGTAAATCTGCATCCTTACCTCCCCATAGGAGCTATGACTGCGCTATTGAATTAGTGCCAGGTAGTAAATTCCCTAAGGGTCGCCTTTTTAACTTGTCTGTACCTGAACATGACGCTATGCGGTCTTATATCAAGGAATCATTGGAGAAGGGTCATATCAGACCATCCTCTTCACCCTTAGGTGCCGGTTTTTTCTTTGTGGCCAAAAAAGATGGTTCATTAAGGCCGTGTATTGATTATCGTCTCTTGAACAATATTACTGTGAAATATCAATACCCGTTACCCTTGATTTCTGACCTGTTTTCCAGGGTGAAAAACGCTACTTGGTTTACCAAGCTTGACCTCAGGGGGGCGTATAACCTTATTCGCATTAAGCACGGGGATGAATGGAAGACGGCATTTAACACCCCTGAAGGGCATTTTGAGTACCTTGTGATGCCCTTTGGGCTCACTAATGCTCCTTCCGTCTTCCAGTCCTTCATGAATGACATTTTCAGGGATTTTGTGGACAAGTTTCTGATTGTTTATTTGGATGATATCTTGATTTTTTCTAATGACTGGGACTCTCATGTGAAACATGTTCGAACTGTATTCCAGATTTTGAGAGAGAATGCTCTGTATGTGAAGGGATCAAAGTGTCTTTTTGGCATACAGAAGATCTCATTTCTGGGATTCATTTTGTCCCCATCTGTTATTGAAATGGACCCGGTCAAGGTTCAGGCCATCTGTGATTGGGTCCAACCTACTTCATTAAAGGCTCTTCAGAGATTTTTGGGTTTTGCCAATTTTTATCGTAAATTTATTGGTAATTTCTCTGTTATTGTTAAACCATTAACTGATTTGACCAGAAAGGGTTCTGATGTGGTGAATTGGCCTCCTGAGGCAGTCTCTGCGTTTCAGGAACTTAAGCAGAGATTCACTTCTGCTCCTGTTCTACGGCAGCCTGATGTTTCTCTGCCATTTCAGGTGGAGGTTGATGCCTCTGAAATTGGGGCAGGTGCCGTTTTGTCCCAAAAAGATCCAGAGACCTCTAAAAGTAACCCTTGTGCCTTTTTCTCTCGAAAATTTTCTCCTACTGAACGTAATTATGACGTGGGTAATCGGGAGTTATTGGCCATGAAGTGGGCTTTTGAAGAGTGGAGACATTGGCTGGAGGGAGCCAAACATCAGGTGGTGGTCCTTACGGACCATAAGAATCTGGTCTATCTGGAATCTGCCAAGCGACTCAATCCTAGACAGGCCAGGTGGGCCTTGTTTTTCACACGTTTTAATTTTGTGGTTTCCTTTCTTCCTGGCACTAAGAATGTTAAGGCGGATGCCCTCTCGAGGAGTTTCCTTGCGGACTCTCCTGAGCTATCTGATCCCTCTGTTATTTTGAAGGAGGGTGTAGTTCTTTCCGCCATCTCGCCTAATTTGAGACTTGCTCTGGAGGGGTGTCAGGAGGATAGGCCCGAGCGCTGCCCTGTTGGAAAATTGTTTGTCCCGGACCAATGGAAAAAGAGTGTGATGTCTGAGATTCATTGTTCCGCATTGGCTGGGCATCCCGGAATTTTTGGTACCAGAGACTTGGTTAGTCGGTCCTTTTGGTGGCCTACCTTGTCTCGCGATGTCAGGGAATTTGTGCAGTCCTGCGGGACTTGCTCTCGCTCCAAGCCTTGCTCTCGCTCTAGTGGTTTGTTGATGCCATTGCCTGTGCCCAAGAGACCTTGGACCCATATCTCTATGGATTTCATTTCCGATCTTCCTGTTTCTCAGAGAATGACCACCATCTGGGTAATTTGTGATAGGTTTTCCAAAATGATACATCTTGTGCCATTACCTAAGTTGCCTTCCTCCTCTGAATTGGTGCCGTTGTTCCTTCAGCACGTGGTTCGTTTACACGGCATTCCTGAGAACATTGTGTCTGACAGAGGAGTCCAGTTTGTTTCCAGATTTTGGAGGACTTTTTGTTCTAAACTGGGTGTTCAATTGTCTTTCTCCTCGGCATTTCATCCTCAGACCAATGGTCAAACTGAGAGAACAAACCAGACATTGGAGACTTATCTAAGATGCTTTGTGTCTGCTGATCAGGATGACTGGGTCTCTTTTTTGCCTTTGGCTGAGTTTGCTCTTAATAATAGGGCTAGCTCTGCCACTTTGATGTCTCCGTTTTTCTGTAATTCTGGGTTTCACCCTCGATTTTCTTCAGGACAGACGGAGGCTTCTGTCTGTCCAGGTGTTGACTCTGTTGTTGAGCGTATGCAGCAGATTTGGGACCAGGTAGTGGAGAGGTTGTCCCTCTCTCAGGAGAAGGCCCAGCGGTTTGCTAACCGGCATAGGACTGATGGTCCTCGGTTTGAAGTGGGGGACTTGGTCTGGTTGTCCTCAAAGAATATTCCTATGAGAGTAGCATCTCCTAAATTTAAGCCTAGGTTCATTGGACCTTATAAGATCATGGAGATTATTAATCCTGTTTCTTTTCGTTTGCTTCTTCCAGGGACATTTAAGATCCATAACGTGTTCCACAAGTCCTTGTTGAAGAGGTTTGTTGAGCCAGTGGTTCCTGCTGCTGTGCCTCCTGACCCTGTTTTGGTTGAGGGCAATCTGGAGTATGTGGTTGAGAAAATATTGGATTCTCGTTTTTCTAGACGGAAACTCCAGTATTTGGTTAAATGGAGAGGTTATGGTCAGGAAGACAATTCTTGGGTGTTTGCTTCGGACATCCATGCTAGGAGACTTATCCGTGCGTATCATAGAACTCATCCTGACCGACCTGGTTGCTCAAATGAGGGTTCGGTGACCCCTCCTCAAGGGGGGGGTACTGTTGTGAATGGGTTTGAGATGAGTTCTGAGCAGAGGCTCCCTCTGGTGGTTACAAGCGGTACTAGTGAGGATTGGGAATCAGGTGTTACTGATTGGTCTTATTTAAGGGAATCATTTTCCCATCAGGGTTGCCGGTGATCAATTGTTCTGGTCTGAATCCTTCTTTCCAGTTTCCCTTGTAGCCTGCTGTGTCGTGTCTGCATCTCCTGCTATCAGATAAGACAATTTCTTATTTTGTGTTTTTGCATATATTTTTGCATTTGGTCCTGCACTTCTGTGGGGGCCTTCTGGGTCCCCTCCGGGGGCTTTTGCCCTCTCAGTTTAGTCCAGCCACTGTGTTTTGTACTTTTGCTTTTTGCAGTTTTTTCAGTGGCTGCTGTTTTTGTTACACCAGAGAACTAATTTAGGTGGTAGAGGTCGTGTGATCTCAGGTGATTTTGAAATTAGTAGAGTTGGTGTTTTTCAGGGTTTTCTGGGATTGCAGTAAGTACCCTTCCTGTCCTTTTCTATTTAGATAGTTTGGGCCCCAGCGTTTGCTCATACTATTTTCTTTCTGTGTCAGTATTTCCTCTTGTCTAACCGCCATTACATGTTTGGGGCTTTCTATTATCTTTGGGGTTCTGCTCCGGGGCAGATAGCTTTCCTATTTCTATCTTTAGGTGTAGTTAGTTTCTCAGGCTGTGACGAGGCATCTAGGACCAACGTAGGAACGCTCCACGGCTGCCTCTAGTTGTGGTGGTTAGTCAGGGTACTGCAATCTCATAGATTCCAACTGCTCTGGTGTATTTCCTTTTTTTACCTGCACTCCTCAGCTACCGTAACATAACAGGTTGCGGCTAAAGTTAGGGTTAGGGTTGGCGCTAACGTTAGTATTAGGGTTAGGGTTGGCGCTAACGTTAGGATTAGGGTTGGGATTAGGGTTATGGGTGTGTTAGGGTTAGGTTTGTGGTTAGGGTTGGGACTAGGGTTATTGGTGTTTGGGGTTAGGGTTGGAGTTAGAATTGGGGGGTTTCTGCTGTTTAGGCACATCAGGAGCTCTCGAAATGTGACATGGCATCTGATCTCAATTCCAGCCAATTCTGCGTTGAAAAAGTCAAATGGTGCTCCTTCACTTCTGAGCTCTGCCATGCGCCCAAACAGTAGTTTACCCCACATATGGGGTATAAGCATACTCTGGACCCCAAGAGTTATTGTGCAATTTGGCCTATTTCTCCTGTTACCCTTGGGAAAATAAAAAACTGGGGGCGACAAAATCATTTTTGTAAAAAAAAAAAATGATTTTTTTGTTTTTACGGCTGTATGTTATAAAACTTCTGTGAAGTACTTGGGGCTTCATAGCGCTCACCACACTTCTAGATAAGTTCCTTGTGGGGTCTATTTTCCAAAATGGGGTCACTTGTGGGGGGTTTCCACTGTTTAGGCGCATCAGGGGCTCTCCAAATGCGACATGACGCCCCCAGACCATTCCATCAAAGTCTGCAATCCAAAACGTCACTACTTCCCTTCCGAGCCCCGACGTGTGCCCATACAGTAGTTTTCTCCCACATATTGGGTATCAGCGTACTCAGGACAATTTGGACAACAACTTTTGGGGTCCAATTTCTCCTGTTACCCTTGTGAAAATAAAATATTGGGGGCGAAAAAATCATTTTTGTAAAAAAAAAAAAGGATTTTTTATTTTTACGGCTGTACGTTATAAACTTCTGTGAAGCACTTCGGGGTTCAAAGTGCTCACCACACATCTAGATAAGTTCCTTGTGGGGTCTATTTTCCAAAATGGGGTCACTTGTGGGGGGTTTCCACTGTTTAGGCGCATCAGGGGCTCTCCAAATGCGACATGACTCCACCAGACCATTCCATCAAAGTCTGCAATCCAAAACGTCACTACTTCCCTTCCGAGCCCCGACGTGCGCCCATACAGTAGTTTACTCCCACATATTGGGTATCAGCGTACTCAAGACAAATTGGACAACAACTTTTGGGGTCCAATTTCTCCTGTTACCCTTGTGAAAATAAAATATTGGGGGAGAAAAAATCATTTTTGTAAAAAAAAAAAAGGATTTTTTATTGTTACGGCTGTACGTTATAAACTTCTGTGAAGCACTTCGGGGTTCAAAGTGCTCACCACACATCTAGATAAGTTCCTTGTGGGGTCTATTTTCCAAAATGGGGTCACTTGTGGGGGATTCCACTGTTTAGGCGCATCAGGGGCTCTCCAAATGCGACATGACCCCCCAGATCATTCCATCAAAGTCTGCAATCCAAAACGTCACTACTTCCCTTCCGAGCCCCGACGTGCGCCCATACAGTAGTTTACTCCCACATATTGGGTATCAGCATACTCAGGACAAATTGGACAACAACTTTTGGGGTCCAATTTCTCCTGCTACCCTTGTGAAAATAAAATATTGGGGGCTAAAAAATCATTTTTGTAAAAAAAAAAAAGAATTTTTTTATTTTACGGCTGTACGTTATAAACTTCTGTGAAGCACTTTGGGGTTCAAAGTGCTCACCACACATCTAGATAAGTTCCTTGAGGGGTCTAGTTTCCAAAATGGTGTCATTTGTGGGGGGTTTCCACTGTTTAGGCAGATCAGGAGCTCTCCAAACACGACATGGCATCCAGCCAATTCTGCTTGAAAAAGTCAAACGGCGCTCCTTCCCTTCCAAACTCTGCCATGCACCCAAACAGTGTTTACCCCCACATATGGGGTATCAGCGCACTCAGGACAAATTGCACAATAACTTTTGGAGTCTTGTTTCCCTTGGGAAAAAAAAATTGGGTGAAAAGATCAATTTTGTGGAAAAAATATAATTTTTTAATTTTACGGCTCTACATTATAAACTTGTGTGAAGCACTTGGGGTTCAAATTGCTCACCAAAGATCTAGATAAGTTCCTTAGGGGGTCTAGTTTCCCAAATGGGGTCACTTGTGGGGGTTTCCACTGTTTAGGCACATCAGGGGCTCTCCAAATGCAACATGGCGTCCAATCTCAATTCCAGCCAATTTTGGTTGGAAAAAGTCAAATAGTGCTCCTTCCATTCCGAGCTCTGCCATGCGCCGAAACAGTGGTTCCCCCCACATATGGGGTATCAGCGTACTCAGGACAAATTGGACAACAAATTTTGTGGTCCAATTTCTCCTGTTACCTATGGGAAAATAAAAAATTAGTGACTAAGAGATAATTTTTGTGGGAAAAAAATAGGATTTTTTATTTTCATGCCTGGGCATTATAAACTTGTGTGAAGCACTTGGGGGTTCAAAGTGCTCACCAAAGATCTAGATAAGTTCCTTAGGGGGTCTAGCTTCCAAAATGGGGTCACTTGTGGGGGGTTTCCACTGTTTAGGCTCATCTGGGGCACTACAAACGGAACATGACCCCCATCAATGTTTGCATTCCAAAACGTTACTGCTTCTTTTCCAAGCCCTGCCGTGCGCCCAAACAGTTTCCCCCCCCCACATATGGGGTATCAGCGTACTCAGGACAAATTGGACAACAAGTTTTGGGGTCCAATTTCCTTGGGAAAAATCAAAAATTTGGGACTAAAAAATCATTTTTGTGGAAAATTGTTTTTTTTTTTTTTTTCGCACCCAGGCATTATAAACTTTTGTGAAACACTTTGGGGTTCAAAGTGCTCACAACAGATCTAGATAAGTTCCTTAGGGGGTCTAGTTTCCAAAATGGTGTCACTTGTGGGGGGTTTCCACTGTTTAGGCGTATCAGGGGCTCTCCAAACACGACATGGCGTCCAATCTCAATTCCAGCCAATTTTAGTTTGAAAAAGTCAAACGGCGCTCCTTCCCTTACGAGCTCTGCCGTGTGCCCAAACAGTGGTTTTCCCCCACATATGGGGTATTGGCGTACTCAGGAGAAATTGCACAACAACTTTATCTGTCCATTTTCTCCTTTTACCCTTGTGAAAATAAAAAAAAGTTTGTAAAAGATCATTTTTGTGGCTAAAAAGTTAAATATTAATTTTTTCCATCCACGTTGCTTCAGCTCCTGTGAAGCACCTGAAGGGTTAATAAACTTCTTGAATGTAGTTTTGAGTACCTTGAGGGGTGCAGTTTTTAGAATGGTGTCACTTTTGGGTATTTTCTGCCATATAGACCCGTCAAAGTGACTTCAAATGTGAGGTGGTCCCTAAAAAAATGGCTTTGTAAATTTTGTTGTAAAAATGAGAAATCACTGGTCAACTTTTAACCCTTCTAATTTCCTAACAAAGAAAAATTTTGGTTCCAAAATTGTGCTGATGTAAAGTAGACATGTGGGAAATGTTATTTCTTAACTATTTTGTGTGACATATTTCTCTGTTTTAAGGGAAAAAAAATTCAAAGTTTGAAAATTGCAAAATTTTTAAAATTTTCGCCATATTTGCGTTTTTTTCAAAAATAAACGCAAGTTATATCGAAGAAATTTTACCACTAACATGAAGTACAATATGTCACGAGAAAACAATCTCAGAATCGCGAAGATCCGTTGAAGCGTTCCAGAGTTATAACCTCATAAAGAGACAGTGGTCAGAATTGTAAAAATTGGCCCGTCATTAATGTGCAAACCACCCTTGGGGGTGAAGGGGTTAAGAAGCTCTCCTACTCTGAACTCATCACCTGTATTAATTGCACTTGTTTGAACTTGTTTCCAGTATAAAAGACACCTGTCCACACACTCAATAACAGTCAATAACGCTGCAACCTCACCACCATGGTCAAGACCAAAGAGCTGTCTAATGACAACAGGGACAAAATTGTAGACCTACACAAGGCTGGGATGGGCTACAGGACAATAGGCAAACAGCTTGGTGAGAAGGCTACAACTCTTGGCTCAATTATTAGAAAATGTAAGAAATACAACATGACTGTCAATCTTCCTCAGTCTGGGGCTCCATACAAGATTTCACCTCGTGAGGCAAGGATGATTCTGAGAAAGGTCAGGAAACAGCCTAGAACTACACGGAAGGACCTGGTCAGTGATCAGAAGAGAGCTGGGACCACAGTCTCAAACATTACCATTAGTAACACACTACGCCATCATGGATTATAATCCTGCAGGGCACACAAGATCCCCCTGCTCACGCAAGTCATGTCCAGGCCCATTTGAAGCTCACAAATGACCATCTAGATTATCCATAGGAGGCATGGGAGAAGGTCATGTGGTCAGGTGAGACCAAAATAAAACTTTTTGGCATCAACTCCACTCGCCGTGTTTAGAGGCAGAAGAAGGATGAGTACAACCCCAAGAGAAGCTTCCCAACCCTGAAGCATGTTGGGGGAAACATCATACTTCGGGGGTGCTTTTCTGGAAAGGGGACAGGATGAATACACCATATTGAACGGAGGATGGATGGGGTAATGTATTGCTAGATTTTGGCCATCTACCTCTGTCTCTCAGTAAGAGCATTGAAGATGAGTCGTGGCTGGGTCTTCATGCATGACAATGTCCCAAAACACACACCCAGGGCAACTAAGGAGTGGCTCCGTAAGATGCATTTCAAGGTCCTGAAGTGGCCTAGCCAGTCTCTAGACCTGAACCCAATAGAACCCAATTTCACACAAAGGTTTCTGTACCAAATATTAACCTCTTACTGTCCATTGACGTGCACAGTCCGTCATGGCAGGATGTCAGTTCCGGCACCAGGGCGGACTGTGCGCGTCATGCCTTTGAACTACTTCAGTGCCGCTAGCTGTCTATGACAGCTGACAGGCACGGCAAGTGGTGCGGGGACCCATGCCGTCGGTCCCCGCACCCACAGCGCTGTGATTGGTCAGTCAATCTGACTGACCAAACGCAGCAGCGATCGGGCAGGAGAGGCTGAAATTTCAGCTTTTCCTGCCCGATCAGTGCAGGAGCTCAGTGCTGCAGTGGCCGAGCTTCCTGCACTGACAGCCGGGAGCGGCATCCGCGCTGCCCTTGGCTGTTAACCCCCTGACTGCTGCGATTGAGCGCGATCGCAGCGTTCAGGGGGGAAGGCAGGGGGTCGGGAGCTTCCTCTGCCTCAGATCGGCGTCCCCGCAATGTAATTGCAGGGCCCGATCTCTGCCTTGATGACCCGGGGTTGTCATGATAATCTCTGGGTCATCCAGCTACGGAAAGCCGCTGTGACCATTGTAGAGATTCGCTCTGGTAGGCAGGGGCTGGGCTGCAGTTATGAGGCAACACACAGGCTTCAAGTCCAAAATTCAGTGGTTTAATAATATATTTCCAGTCCGGATCACATGAACAAAAACAGAACATAAATACACTCCAGTTTGGAGAACCATTGTCCCCAAACTCACCCTTGTTGGGAAGGGCTTAACTAAGCGGCTGCAGGCCAGCAGGGACCACCAAGTGCCATTCCCCGGGTGGTCTGGAATCTGCTTTCTTCAGCTTACTGACACAGTGCACCAAAAATCAAATGTCCAGGCCAAACTTATTCTCTTCCATACCAACACACTACAACAGATCCTTATTAAATAGCCCTAAACCACACCCTCAGGTGAGGTACACATCACCTGAGCTGCTCACGTGACCATGACCTCATCTCAGGTCCTTGTGCTCAGGGAAAATCCTGACCAAACTTCAGCCTGTTGGGAGAAATATACCTCCCATCCAGCAAGACCCCCTTTTGTGTACCACATACCTCCCCCCTTTGTTCAACCTTAGGAGGGTGGACACATGACATACAATGAACTCTGAACAGGGCATCTGCGTTCCCCTGTAGTTTGCCTGCCCGATGTTCCTATGAAAATTTAAAATTTTGCAGTGACAGGAACCACATGGTGACTCGTGCATTCCTCTCCTTGGCTTGACTCATCCAGGTCAGAGGGGAATGATTAGTCACCAAACAAAACGTTCTCCCCAGCAAATAGTAGCACAATGACTCCAGTGCCCACTTGATGGCTAGGCACTCTCTCTCTCTCTACAATGCTGTATCTGGTCTCAGCGGTAGTAAGCTTCCGACTCAGGAAACTAATGGTATGCTCTTCCCCGTTAACCACCTGAGACACCACAGCACCCAGTCCTATCTCCGATGCATCAGCCTGTACAATGAACTCTCCTGAAATCGGGTATGATCAGAACTGTTGACCCACACAGTGTCCCTTTTAATTTTACAAAAGCTTCTTCAATCTGATCATTCCAGTGCACCATTACTGACTTCCTCCCCTTCAAGCAGTCAGTTAACGGCGCCGACAGGGTCACAAAATTGGGAATAAACCGCCTGTAACATCCCACTAACCCCAAATACCCTTTCACTTGTTTTGTGGTGAGGGGACGGGGCCAGTTTTGGATTGCCTCCACTTTGTTTATCTGGAGTTTGAGAACTCCTCTCCCAATTACATACCCCAGGTACCGGGCTTCCTCCAACCCTATGGAACACTTCTTTGGATTGGCAGTTAGCCCTGCTTGTCGCAGAGAATCTATCACCGCCTGTACCTTGGGTAAATGACTTTCCCAGTCTGTACTGTACACAACAATATCGTCCAGATAGGCCGCGGCATATCGGAGATGCGGACGGAGGATAATATCCTTTAACCTCTGAAATGTCGCTGGAGCGCCATGCAACCCGAAGGGTAGGACTATATACTAGAACAGTCCCTCAGGTGTTATAAAAGCAGTTTTCTCTCTCGCTGCTTTGGTTAGGGGTACCTGCCAATAACCTTTTATGAGGTCAATGATGGAGAAATACCAGGCCTGTCCAAACCGCTCTATTAATTCATCGACCCGGGCATGGGGTAGGCGTCAATCTTAGAAATTTCATTCAGTTTTCTAAAGTCATTACAGAACCTTAGAGTCCTATCCGGCTTAGGTATTAGGACTATTGGGCTGGCCCACTCACTTTGGGATGCTTCAATGACTCCTAACTGCAGCATCTTTTTTACCTCCTCCGAGATGGCTTGTCGCCGGGCCTCAGGCACCCGATATGGCTTCAGGCGGACTTTGGCCTGTGGCTCCGTGACAATGTCATGATGGATTAGGGAGGTACGACCTGGGAGTTCCGAAGAACATTGGTATTTCAGCTAACAAATTCTCGAACCTCCTGAACTTGTCTAGGAGACAAAGTGTCTGCTATTTTGACAGCGGAGAGGGCTTCTCCTACCTCCACTTGGGGCAAGGGAGCCTTTTCCACCGGGAACACAGGCCGCGGACACTCCCCCCCAGGTGGTCTCTATCTTTCCATGGTTTGAGCAGATTAACATGGTACACCTGCTCTGGTTTTCTCCTTCCTGGTTGGTGTACCTTATAGTTTACTGGACCCACCTTCTCCATAACCTCGTAGGATCCCTGCCACCTTGCAAGAAATTTACTATCTACCGTAGGCACAAGTACCAACACCCGATCCCCAGGGTTAAAGGACCTTACACGTGCCTCCCAGTTATAGACCTGCCTCTGCGACCTTTGTGCTGCCTCCATATGTTCTTGGACTAACGGTAGGACCGTCTCCATTCTCTCCTGCATTTTGGCCACATGTTCTATCACACTTTTGTGGGAGTAGGTTGGTTCTCCCAGGCCTCTTTGGCTACAATGAGCAAGCCACGGGGATGTCTGCCATATAATAGGTCGAAGGGCGAGAACCCCGTTGATGCCTGGGGCACCTCACGCACTGCAAACAAATATGGCAGCAAGAGATCCCAGTCCTTACTATCTTTGGAGACCGCTTTTTTTTTTTTAACATATTCTTCAGGGTCTTATTAAATCTTTCTACTAACCCGTCCGTTTGGGGATGATAGACGATGTGCGCAACTGTTTAACATTTAACAGATGGCAGAGTTCCTTCATAATTTTTTACATAAAGGGGGTTCCTTGATCTGTCAAAATTTCTTGAGAGATTCCCACCCGTGTGAACATACTCATGAGTTCTTTTGCAATGAGCTCAGCTGATGTGTGACGCAGGGGGATGGCCTCAGGATACCTGGTAGCGTAGTCTACAACTAACAGGATGTGTTGGTGACACCTTGCTGATTTATTAACCGACCCCACCAAATCCATCGCTATTCTCTCAAATGGTACTTCTATAATTTGTAATGGCACCAAGGGACTCCGAAAATGAGGCTGAGGGCTGGTTACCTGGCACACTGGACAGGAACTACAAAACTGTTTTACTTCTTCATAGAC
Organism: Oophaga sylvatica; assembly: GCA_033576555.1. Taxonomy (NCBI): domain Eukaryota; kingdom Metazoa; phylum Chordata; class Amphibia; order Anura; family Dendrobatidae; genus Oophaga; species Oophaga sylvatica. The sequence goes on along the minus strand of JARQOD010000003.1, from coordinate 352,339,582 downwards.
TCCCAGCCAGTAAAACCGCTGTAGAATTCTGTCTAGGGTTTTCTTTTGGCCCAAATGTCCCCCCAGTATATGCGCATGCGCTAAGTCCATTACCAGCCTACGATATGCCTGAGGTACCAGCAATTGTTCGACCATCTCCCCATGTATTTTCTCTTCTCTTCCCCGTTAACCACCTGAGACACCACAGCACCCAGTCCTATCTCCGATGTATCAGTCTGTACAATGAACTCTCCTGAAATCGGGTATGATCAGAACTGTTGACCCACACAGTGTCCCTTTTAATTTTACAAAAGCTTCTTCAATCTGATCATTCCAGTGCACCATTACTGACTTCCTCCCCTTCAAGCAGTCAGTTAACGGCGCCGACAGGGTCAAAAAATTGGGAATAAACCGCCTGTAACATTGGCAGTTAGCCCTGCTTGTCGCAGAGAATCTATCACCGCCTGTACCTTGGGTAAATGACTTTCCCAGTCTGTACTGTACAAACAATATCGTCCAGATAGGCCGCGGCATATCGGAGATGCGGACGGAGGATAATATCCTTTAACCTCTGAAATGTTGCTGAGGTACCAGCAATTGTTCGACCATCTCCCACGTATTTTCTCGACCCGATACAGCAAATCGTGTTTCAGCTCAAATTGGGGAAATACTGTAGTTGCCCCGGTCTGTTGGAATTCCCCTTTAACAACCAGTACATTTTCCCGGGCTCGAGCCAATGTAGGGTCTCGGAGTTGCGCCGTACCAAAATTGTCACCTGCCACATTTAAGTCTGACAATTCTGGTCCCGGCGGCAAGTCTTCCATCTCCCCAGCTAACACTTCTATGGGAGATGTTTTCCCCTCCTCCACCGAAGGGAAGGTTACCCCGACCGCCAGCACTTCTTCCTCGGGGTCACCAGGTTCATGCCCCACTTCTGGAGAATGCAACCGGGTTACCACTGGTGCCATCGACCGTTCAGCGGGAGGGACAACTACAGGCCACAGCACATAAAATAACGGAAAAGCTCTTCCAATTATTATGTCATAATGCAAATTTACCACCAGACCCACCTCGTGGCACCGCCTCCCCGCTGGCGTGTTTATCATTACCAGAGCGGTCGGATAATCTTTTAGGTCCCCATGTATACATAACACACCCATTTTCCGACCAGTATATTCGCTGATTTGCACGTGGTTGGCTCATACTAGTGTCACGAGACTCCCTGAGTCCAGTAGAGCCATAGCAGGGGCATCCTCCACCTCCACTTTACACAAATGGTTCATACTGGGACACTTTGGGTTGCCCACTGCACACCTATGTCCGGCATAATGAGACTGATAGTACCCAAAGTTGGTGTCCATGGGCTCAGTCAGGTGGGGGCATTCAGCTCTCACATGTCCTGGTTCTTGGCACCTCCAGCAAATTATGGGGCCCTTCTCGTCCCCCGACCCGTCTTGAGCGACCTTCCTGGTCTCGGCTCGCCGCGCCACGGGTGAACTTTCTCATTACTTTCCTGGGAGTCTCTCCCTGTAGCTCCTTGATAGCCCCATGTCTTTCCACGAGGTTTACCATCTGGAGGCCATTAGTAGCGCCTACCAGATCCACCCAGGGTTGGAGGGCGTGGGGCAAAGCTCTCCAAAATATATCAGTCACGATACGTTCCATCTTTGGAGACCGCTTTTTTTTTTTTAACATATTCTTCAGGGTCTTATTAAATCTTTCTACTAACCCGTCCGTTTGGGGATGATAGACCGATGTGCGCAACTGTTTAACATTTAACAGATGGCAGAGTTCCTTCATAATTTTTTACATAAAGGGGGTTCCTTGATCTGTCAAAATTTCTTGAGAGATTCCCACCCGTGTGAACATACTCATGAGTTCTTTTGCAATGAGCTTAGCTGATGTGTGACGCAGGGGGATGCCTCAGGATACCTGGTAGCGTAGTCTACAACTAACAGGATGTGTTGGTGAGACCTTGCTGATTTATTAACCGACCCCACCAAATCCATCGCTATTCTCTCAAATGGTACTTCTATAATTTGTAATGGCACCAAGGGACAGGAACTACAATACCGTTTTACTTCTTCATAGACTCCCAGCCAGTAAAACCGCTGTAGAATTCTGTCTAGGGTTTTCTTTTGACCCAAATGTATCAAAATATCCAAAATATATCAGTCACGATACGTTCCAGCATAGCGCTGGGCGACAATGCCTCCGGCTGCAACCATTTTTCTACCAGGTGGACCAAGTCGTAATACTGAGACCGAGCCGGCTCGGAGAGGGAAAACTCCCACTTATGTACCCGCTGGGCCCGGACCCAGACATTTACCCCAAGACGTGCGAGTATCTCACCCTTGACACTCAGGTAGTCTTTCTGTTGTTCGGGGGTAGGTCCTGATAGGCTTTTGCGTGTTTTGCTGCCAGAAATGGAGCAACGATTTCTGCCCACTGGTCCCGGGGTAGTCTCTCCCTTTCAGCCACTCCTTCAAACATTTCCAGGTATACCTTGATGTCATCCGATTTCTCCATCTTTGGAATCGCTGCACGTACCGCTTTCTGGACATCCGGGCGGCCCTGGGAAGCTCCTGCTGTCTGCTGCACTGTGAGGTGCTGTATCTGTAGCCTGTTGGTTTCCTGTTGCTGCTGATTAAATAACAGCTGCTGCCACATAGCCTCCTGCTGCTGCATAGTCTTCTGCTGCTGCGTAGCCTGCACTAGCACCTTTAACGTGTTCTCCATTTCCAGACAGTTTTCCACCTGGTTTTGCAACACACTTTTCACCCAGGACATCCACTGGCATGCAGAAAAAAAAAACCCTCCGAGAAAACAGCCTGACCTCAATGCGTGTGCCTGCATTGTCCACCAAATGTAGGGATTCGATCTGGAAGGCAAGGGCCGGGCCGCAGCAATGAGGCAACACACAGGCTTCAAGTCCAAAATTCAGAGGTTTAATAATATATTTCCAGTCCGGATCACATGAACAAAAACAGAGCATAAATACACTCCAGTTTGGAGAACCACTGTCCCCAGACTTATCCTTTTTGGGACGGGCTTAACTAAGCCGCTGCAGGCCAGCAGGGACCGCCAGGTGCCATTCCACGGGTGGTCTGGAATCTGCTTTCTTCAGCTTACTGTCACAGTGCACCAAAAATCAAATGTCCAGGCTGGCTCCAGCCAAACTCCTTCTCTTCCACACCCACACACTACAACAGATCCTTATTAAATAGCCCTAAACCACACCCTCAGGTGAGGTACACATCACCTGAGCTGCTCACGTGACCATGACCTCATCACAGGTTCTTGTGTTCAGGGAAAATCCTGACCAAACTTCAGCCTGTTGGGGGAAATATACCTCCCATCCAGCATCACCCCCTTTTGTGTACCACACCATGCTCACAACATGGTCACAGCGCCTTTCTCCATTGGTATAATGCATTGTAATGCTGGAGCATTGCAATGTATTATACCTGCAATCAAAAGTGAAAAAGTGAAGGGACTAGGTAAAGGGACTAGGTAAAAAAAAACATTTTTTAAAAAAATTTGTAAAAAAAAATGTTAATAAATAATTTTTTAAAAATTCCACTAAAAAATACACATTTTATGTAAAAAAAAATACAAAAAACAAAAAAATACACGTTTGGTATCGCCGCGTCCGTAAAAATTCCATCTATAAAAGTGTAACCCTAGTTAACCCATTCAGTGAAAGCTGTAAAAAAAAACACAAAAAGTAGTAAATTATACTTTTTCCAAGCGGTATCATCATACCGCTTGGAAAAAGTGCAATAACGCGTGATCAAAAAGATGGATATAAATAAACATGGCACCGCTGAAAACATCATCTTGTCCCGCAAAAAACAAACTGCCAAACAGCATCATCAGCGAAAAAATAAAAGTTATAGCTTGCAGAATAAAGTGATGCAAAAATAATTATTTTTTCTATAAAAGCTTTTATTGTGTAAAAAATGCCAAAACATAAAAAAAATATAAATGAGGTATCGCTGTAAACGCAGTGACCCGAAGAATAAAGCTGCCTTACCAATTTTACCACATTCAGAACGGAGGAAAAAAAAAAACAATTTCTGAATTGCTGTTTTTTGTTCTTTCTATTTCCAAAAAAATCAGAATAGGAAGCGATCAAAAAACGTTATGTGCCCGAATATGGTACCAATAAAAACGTCAGCTCGTCCCGCAAAAAATAAGCCCACACATAACTCTGTCGGCCGAAATATGGAAAAATTATAGCTCTCAAAATACGGCGATGCAAAAATTTCTTACAAAAAATTCTTCAAAAAAAAAGCGTCTTAGTGTGTGACAGAAGCTAAACATGGAAAAAGGATGTAAATCTTGTATCGCTGTAATCGCACCGGCCCGAAGAATAAAGTCGCCTAATCACTAATATCGCACGAGGAACGGCGTAAAAAATAAAAACAATTCTTCGCCTTTTGAGGATTTGTTCATTCTGCCTCCCAAAGATCGCAGTAAGGAGATCACAGTGGTCCCCCCCCACATATGGGGTATCAGCGTACTCAGGACAAATTGCACATCAACTTTTGGGGTGCTATTTCTCCTGTTACCCTTATAAAAATAAAAATTTGGGGGCAAAAAGATCATTTTTGTGGAAAAAATTATGATTTTTTTATTTTCACGTCTCTACGTTATAAACTTCTGTGAAGCACTTGGAAGTTGAAAGTGCTCACCACACATCTAGATAATTTCCTTGGGGGGGGTCTAATTTCCAAAATGGGGTTACTTGTGGTTTTTTTATTGTTTAGGCACATCAGGGGCTCTCCAAATGCGACATGACGCCAGCAGACCATTCCATCAAAGTCTGCATTCGAAAACGCGCTCCTTCCCTTCTGAGCTTTGCCATGCGCCCAAATAGGGGTTTACCCCCACGTATGGGGTATCAGCGTACTCAGGACAAATAGCAAAATAACTTTTGGGGCCCTCTTACCCTTTGGAAAATAAAAATTGGGGGTGATAGGATCATTTTTGTGGAAAAGATATGATTTTTCAATTTTACGGCTCTACGTTATAACCTTCTGTGAAGCCCTTGGGGGTTCAAAGTGCTCACCACACATCTAGATAAGTTCCACTGGTGGTCTAGTTTCCTAAATGGGGTCACTTGTGGGGGGTTTCCACTGTTTAGGCACATCAGGGACTCTCCAAATGCGACATGGCGTCCAATCTCAATTCCAGCCAAAAAAGTCAAATGGCGCTGCTTCCCTTCCGAGCTCTGCCATGCGCCCAAATAGTGGTTTACCCCAAGATATGGGGTATCAGCATACTCAGGACAAATTGCACAATAACTTTTGGAGTACTGTTATCCTTTGGAAAATAAAAAATGGGGGTGAAAAGATCATTTTTGTGGAAAAAATATGATTTTTTAATTTTACGGCTCTACGTTATAACCTTCTGTGAACCCCTTGGGGGTTCAAAGTGCTCACCACACATTTAGATAAGTTCCTTGGGGGGTCTAGTTTCCAAAATGGGGTCACTTATGGGGGGTTTCCACTGTTTAGGTACATCAGGGGCTCTCCAAACACGACATGGTGTCCGCTCTCGAGTCCAGCCAATTTGACATTCAAATCTCAAATGATGCTCCTTCCCTTCTGAGCACTGCCATGCACATAAAGATTGGTCTTCCTCCACACATGGTGTGTCGGTGTACTTAGGAGAAATTGTACAACAAATATTGTGGTTCATTTTCTCCTGATACCCTTGAGAAAATTAAAAAAATTGTGTCGAAAGAAAAATTTTGGGGAAAAAAGTTAAATGTTCCTTTTTTCCTTCCACATTGCTTCAATTCTGAAGAGTTAATAAACTTCTTGAATGTGATATTGAACACCTTGAGGGGTGCAGTTTTTAGAATGGTGTCACTTTTGGGTATTTCCTGTCATATTGACCCCTCAAAGTCACTTCAAATGTGAGGTGGTCCCTAAAAAAATTGTTTTGTAAATTTTGTTGTAAAAATTAGAAATCGCTGGTCAACTTTTAACATTCATAACTTCTAGCAGTGATGCTGCACTAAGTAATATTATAATATATTTTGCTTTGCCTGAATAAATGCAATTATTTCAGATTACATATATTCAATCATGACTTTGTTATTTTTCTTTTTATTCCTATTTTCCCACTTACTCTCTATGCTGAGATTACTGTGATTAATCTGTGACAAAACCCATGCAAGTACTGGTGTCATTAACAGGAGACAATAGAATGTAAATGTGATGTATGATTACTTGCTTAATTGTTGATGAAAGCTTGTGATGGGCTGAAAAGCATCTTGATATGTTATGTATTTTACACCAAAATAAAATAAGTTGCATTGAAGTTGTGAGTGCTATGAGTTCCTTTTGACTTCTATTTTACCAATTCCATATGCACCACCTGAAGAGCGGAGTGCCGATCATTTTGTTAAGAATGACACATTTCATTTGTATTTTAGGCAAAAGATAAATACATGCAGTATGATTTCGTCTTTTACATTTTAAAAATTAAAAATTAAAAATTACAAAAACAAAAAGCGTTTAGAAACTGTGTTACTTTCCAAAGGGGGTTCTACTAGGTACTAACCATGCAGGGTGCCCAAACTTTTGAATCCGTCCATTTTCCTTTTTGTAATTTTTAAATTGAAAAAGATGAAAATGTATGTATTTTTTGCCTAAAATACAAAGGAAATGTGTCATCTTTAGGGCTTTCAGAGATCATTTAATTTTCAACTTGCATAACTGTTCACAGTAATTTTTACTTGGGGTTGTCCAAACATTTACATGTCACTGTATGTTAAGGTTCGAGTTCCCGCTGCTGCACAAGGGGAGTATCGAACCCGTCCCGCTGCGGTCTCCCATTCATCTCCGGCCGCAGTGGAGCCTGCTCAGCAGAGACGTCGGTCCAGGCGTCTTGCCCACTCCTCTACTGTGCAGTGACTTGCTGCTGCCTTTCCTGGATCTGCTATTATAGCCAGTGCTGGAGCAGCCGTCTTTGAGACAAAGTCCTGAGTTTTCCCATCTGAGCATGCCCAGAGTGAGATCTCTCATTGGAGATCAGGGGTCACATGTTCAGGTGCTGCAGCAGCTCCTATTGGTCCGCCAGGAAGGTCATGTAGCTACGTGTGTTTGTAACAGCTTCTCATTGGTCCTTGTTCCTGGAAGGTCCTGTAGCTATTGCTATAAAAGGGTAGCATGGCTGGGCCGCCATGCGCTAATATCAGCCATTGTATGCTATGCGCCAGTGTGATTATGCGTATGTGTGGTTAGGGACCCGGCTGAAATAAGCCACTAGAATACCGACTTAATCGGTGAGGAGTTTGGTATGGTAGCTGGCCAGGGTCGGTGTCCTAGATGCCCTAGATTACCGGCGTAACAGGTGAGGAGTTTTGATTGCCGTATTCAGGGTCTAGCGTTCAGACGCCATAGATTGCGGGTGACTCCCGCGAGGACATTAGCACATGATCACGCGTTATGTACGCTTAGCACTTAACTGTGTACCTGAGAGCCTGACAGGACACAGCACTTTTCCTCAGCGGCCCTGTGACGTAACAGGGTTTGCTTTCGACGCTAGACAGCGCCCTAGCGTTTTACTTTGCGGCTCACTGAAGCTAAGTGAGTTCGCACCTATCGCCATATAGCGCTGTGGCATTTCCGTTAGCGGCTCTGGGTATTAACAGAGTTCGCACTTACTGCCACAACGCGCTATGGCGTTTATTTTAGCGACTCTGCGGGATAACAGAGTTCGCTACTTTCGCCATTTTACTAGCAGCTGGTTCCGCCTTCACGGTGGACCCCGGGCTGCGAACGCACCTCTCTACCTCATATATTTGGTGCGTTCCGCAGACCCTAACATAATATTAGCGCCAGGGTCTGGCTGGTAAAATGGCGGATGACCAGTGTCTACTACGGGACATCCAGCAGCTGGAGGGTAGGTTGGCGGCTCTTGAGTGCACAACCTCAGCTGTGGATGTTACCGCAGTCGCTGTTCAGGCTGCTATCGTGGCTGCAGCCAGTGTGTCCACTGCCACCTCTGCCCCCACAATATCCCACCTCCCGCTTCCAGACAAGTTTGCTGGTGACAGCAAGCAATGTCGGAGATTCGTGAGTCAGTGCTCTATACAACTCGAGCTTCTGGCTGCACGTTTCCCACGGATCGGGCACAAGTGGGCTTTATAATTTCGCTTCTGTCAGGCAGAGCGTTGGAGTGGGCCACCCCGCTGTGGGAGCGTGACGACCGTGTGGTGCAGAGTGCTCTTCGTTTTCTGGAGGCTCTAAAAAAGGTCTTTTTAGGACCTCCGGTCACCCACGATACGGCGCTACAGCTGCTGGCATTGGCACAGGGTTCGTCTTTGGTCAGTCTGTTTTCCGTCCAGTTTCGGACTCTGGCCTCAGAGCTAGACTGGTCGGATAAAGTACTCATTCCAGTCTACTGGCGAGGACTGGCTGATCATGTTAAAGATGCTTTGGCTACCAGGGAGATTCCCGCCACACTGGAGAAGCTTATCGCCATATCTACCCGCATCGACCTCCGTTTTCACGAGCGGAGGTTGGAGCGGTCCCAGTGTAGGCAGAGGTTCCGGCTGGCTCCCACCTTCGCCAGACCTCTGGAATCTTCCAGCCAGGCGCCCGACTCCCATGAGGCCATGGAGGTTTCTCGAGCGGGACCTAAGTCCCGGGCCGCTCGAGTACCGTGGTCTGTAACATCTGCCAGCAGTTAGGACACTATGCCAACAAATGTCCACAGCGGTCGGGAAAACGGTCGCATCTAGTGACCTTGGGAGGAGGTTCACTAGACACTGTGGCATTTTCCACCAAGTTGTCCTTTAAAGGGACAATTACAGTAGGTCCATCCATGCTCTCCGCTGAGCTCTGTGTGGATTCCGGAGCCGAGGGGAATTTCATGTCCTCTGCATATGGTCTCCGCCACACTATACCTCTGGTGATGCTCGCCCAACCAGTGACTGTGCGAGTAGTGAATGGATCAACTCTGCCCTCCCAAATCACCCACCAGACGATCCCTCTCACTTTATCTATGTCCCCGTCCCATCAGGAGAGTATTTATTTTCTTGTCCTGCCCGAGGGAATAGACGAGGTGTTGCTGGGAGTACCTTGGCTCCGTTACCACTCTCCCCATATTGAGTGGTCCTCTGGGAGGATACTGGGTTGGGGTGATTCATGTAGAGGCAGGTGCGTCAGGGAGTGCGTTCAGGTCACCACCACAGAGATACCCGTAGATCTCACTTCTCTTCCTCAGTGTTATTGGGCATATGCAGACGTTATCTCCAAGAAGGCGGCGGAGACTCTTCCACCTCATCGCCCCTACGACTGTCCTATTGATCTCTTGCCTGGAGCAGAACCTCCTCGGGGGAGAGTATACCCCCTCTCGCTCCCTGAGACGGAGGCCATGTCCCAGTACATTCAGGAGAATCTGGCAAGAGGGTTCATTAGGAAGTCGGTGTCACCAGCAGGGGCAGGGTTCTTCTTTGTGCAAAAGAAGAACGGAGAATTACGTCCATGCATTGACTACAGGGGACTTAACGCCATCACCGTCAAGAATAAGTACCCGTTGCCCCTAATCTCTAAGCTCTTTGATAGGCTCCGAGGAGCAAGAGTATTTACCAAGCTTGATCTACGTGGTGCCTATAACCTAATTCGCATCCGTGAGGGGGACGAGTGGAAGACAGCTTTTAATACCAGGGATGGGCATTACGAATACCTGGTGATGCCCTTCGGGCTCTGTAATGCTCCCGCTGTTTTCCAAGACTTTGTCAATGATATCTTCCAGGATATGCTCTCCACCTTTGTGGTAGTCTATCTGGATGATATTCTCATCTTTTCACCAGATATAGACTCTCACTGGAGGGATGTCAACAAAGTCTTCGACCTCTTACGGGCAAACTCCCTCTATGCCAAGCTGGAGAAATGTGTGTTTGAGCAGGAGTCCTTACCTTTTATGGGCTATATCATCTCTGCCCAGGGATTGGCTATGGATCCTGCCAAACTACAGGCTGTAATGGACTGGCAAGAACCCCATTCTCTTAAAGCGGTGCAGCGCTTTATGGGGTTCATTAATTATTATCGCCAGTTCATTCCCCATTTCTCGACTTTGGTAGCTCCCTTGGTAGCCCTCACCAAGAAGGGAGCAAATCCCAAGTTGTGGTCTGAGGAGGTCTCCAAGGCGTTCTCTTCCATCAAGTCGCATTTTGCCAGTGCTCCCATATTACATCGCCCTGATGTTGATAAAACCGTTTGTTTTAGAGGTGGACGCCTCTTCTGTTGGTGCTGGAGCAGTCCTATATCAAAAGGATGCTCAAGGTCGGAAGCATCCCTGCTTCTTCTTTTCTAAGACCTTTACACTAGCAGAGAGGAATTATTCCATCGGGGACAGGGAGTTGCTGGCTATGAAATTGGCCTTCTCAGAGTGGAGACATCTTCTGGAGGGAGCTCGTTTTCCCTTCCAAGTCTTCACCGACCACAAGAACTTGGTATATTTGCAAACGGCTCAGCGGCTACATTCTCGCCAGGCCAGATGGTCCCTATTCTTCTCTCGGTCCATTTCACCCTCCATTTTCTCTCCGGTGAGAAGAATGTTCGGGCCGACGCTCTCTCTCGTTCCTTAGTGTCATCAGAGGAGGAGGATGAGGAGCCTCGGCTTATTGTCCCTGAAGAAAGCCTGAGAACTGTAGCCCCGGTTTCGCTAGAGTCTGTGCCTCCGGGCAAGACTTTTGTGCCCACTAATTTGCGACCGGAGGTACTCTCTTGGGCACACTCGTCCAGGGTGGGTGGACACTTTGGGGCAAAGAGGACAACTGAGCTCTTGGCGAGGACATACTGGTGGCCACATATGGTCCGTGACGTCAGGGAGTATGTTCAGGCGTGTGTATCCTGCGCCAGGAACAAGTCCCCTCGACAACGGCCAGCTGGGTTACTTTTTCCTTTGCCGGTGGCAGACAGGCCCTGGGAGATGGTCGGGATGGACTTTGTGGTGGGCTTACCCAAGTCTCGGGGTTGCACTATCATTTGGGTGATCACTGACCACTTCTCCAAAATGGTGCACTTAGTGCCGCTACCACGGTTACTTTCCGCACGGGCCTTGGCAGCATTATTTATTAGACACATCTTCCGTCTACACGGTATGCCAGACAAGATTGTCAGCGATCGAGGTCCCCAATTTGCGTCTCGGTTCTGGAGAGAGTTGTGTCATCTACTCTGCATTGAATTGAACCTCTCCTCTGCATATCATCCCGAGACGAATGGGTTGGTAGAGAGGGCCAACCAGACCTTGGTCACCTACTTGCGACATTTTGTCTCTGCCAGGCAGGATGACTGGGCATCTCTGCTTCCGTGGGCGGAGTTTACGCTAAACAATGCTGTGGCTGACTCCACCGGACAGACCCCATTCCTCTTAAATTACGGCCAGCATCCGCGGGTACCGGTGCCCATGCCCGTTGCTTCCGCTGACTCCAGGGTGGCAGACTGGGCTGTGGAAGCACGGGACATATGGGACCGCACCCAGGATGCCATTCAGGCTTCCAAGGAAAGGATGAGGTCTTCTGCCGATGCTCATCGGCGTCCCGCTCCGACATTTTCTCCTGGCGACCTAGTGTGGCTCTCCGCCCGAAACATCAGGCTACGGGTGGAATCCACTAAATTGGCACCCCGCTATTTGGGTCCCTTCAAGGTTCTCGAGCAGGTGAACCCTGTGGTTTACCGTTTGGCCCTTCCGCCTCGCCTTGGTATCTCCGACACCTTCCATGTATCCCTCCTAAAACCCGTGGTCATCTCCCGGTTGCCTGAGTCATCTGCCGGGACGTCGGGTTCGTCTTCGGACGACTACGAGGTGAATGCCATTGTTGGGTGCAAGGTGGTACGAGGCAAAAAAATTTATTTGGAGGATTGGAGGGCCTGAGGATAGGTCCTGGGAGCCTGCCGAGCATGTTCACGCTCCGCAGCTCATCGCTGCCTTTGAACGCAGCGAGGCCCAGAGAAGGGGGGGCCCTAGGAGGGGGTAATGTTAGGGTTCGAGTTCCCGCTGCTGCACAAGGAGAGTCTCGAACCCGTCCCGCTGCGGTCTCCCATTCATCTCCGGCCGCAGTGGAGCCTGCTCAGCAGAGACGTCGGTCCAGGCGTCTTGCCCACTCCTCTACTGTGCAGTGACTTGCTGCTGCCTTTCCTGGATCTGCTATTATAGCCAGTGCTGGAGCAGCCGTCTTTGAGACAAAGTCCTGCGTTTTCCCATCTGAGCATGCCCAGAGTGAGATCTCTCATTGGAGATCAGGGGTCACATGTTCAGGTGCTGCAGCGGCTCTTATTGGTCCGCCAGGAAGGTCATGTAGCTACGTGTGTTTGTAACAGCTTCTCATTGGTCCTTGTTCCTGGAAGGTCCTGTAGCTGTTGCTATAAAAGGGTAGCATGGCTGGGCCGCCATGCGCTAATATCAGCCATTGTATGCTATGCGCCAGTGTGATCATGCGTATATGTGGTTAGGGACCCGGCTGAAATAAGCCACTAGAATACCGACTTAATCGGTGAGGAGTTTGGTATGGTAGCTGGCCAGGGTCGGTGTCCTAGATGCCCTAGATTACCGGCGTAACCGGTGGGGAGTTTTGATTGCCGTATTCAGGGTCTGGCGTTCAGATGCCATAGATTGCGGGTGACTCCCGCGAGGACATTAGCACATGATCACGCGTTATGTACGCTTAGCACTTAACTGTGTACCTGAGAGCCTGACAGGACACAGCACTTTTCCTCAGCGGCCCTGTGACGTAACAGGGTTTGCTTTCGACGCTAGACAGCGCCCTAGCGTTTTACTTTGCGGCTCACTGAAGCTAAGTGAGTTCGCACCTATCGCCATATAGCGCTGTGGCATTTCCGTTAGTGGCTCTGGGTATTAACAGAGTTCGCACTTACTGCCACAACGCGCTACGGTGTTTATTTTAGCGACTCTGTGGGATAACAGAGTTCGCTACTTTCGCCATTTTACTAGCAGCAGGTTCCGCCTGCACGGTGGACCCCGGGCTGCGAACGCACCTCTCTACCTCATATATTTGGTGCGTTCCGCAGACCCTAACATTGTAGATCAGCATCATGCCCTCCTACTAAAATCACATAGAGGTTGGGGCTTATAAAAATATAACCCAAAGTTGTGTGGTGTTGCAATGTTTTGTTGGAGCTTCCAGGCTGATCCACGATTGGGCTTCAAAGAGTCCAGCCAAAATTGATGAAAATATTAGTAGCTACATAAAGACTTTAGTAGAAAAACAATATAAAGCAGGCAACAAAAAGGACAATTTGAGAATCCTTACACCTCCAGCTACCATTTATAATATCATTGGGGTCTTTTGATGTTCAAACAGGCATTTGGACCATCTCTGTCACCAAGTTGGGCAATGCTCCCGACTAGTTACATCATATTTTCACAAATATACATATAAAGAAATGTACACTACAAAAAAAAATTGGATATAGTTATTGGAAAATATAAAAACACTTCACCTGCTGTAATTTATTCTGCATGCTATCATATACTGATAGAAGAGTCCACATACAGTTTATCATATCCAATATCTGCATGTAACCATGACTGGTATATATATATAGAAGCAGAATTGTACAACTGTACATTATTGGAAGGCAAATTAAGCACCAGAGATTAATTTGTGACAAGTAATTTACATTTTGTAACCCCTAAGGATTTACAACATTAATAAAGCCATAACATTTTATTTTTGTTATCTGTAGTGTAAGAGTTGGAGATGGGCGAACCTGAGGATGTTTGGGTTAGGCCGAACATTTTAAAAAAGTTCGGTTTGGGAACAAGAATGGTACCCAAGCTCGAACCCGAACCAAATTAACTAATGGGCCCCCCCAAACATGTTTCACATGCTGTCATCTGTGTGACTGTAATGTATGTAGTACAGTTCATATAGCGTCTTGTGCTTGGGTGCGATGAAAATACTTGAGACACAGGTTTGATATAGAAAGTCTTGTATTACTTCATACAAGTTGGCAAAAATAGTCACACAGTTTGCAGACACAGAAGCAGGAGACACAGCAGGCCAGAGTAATCTAAGCTCAGCAATCACTCTCCACAATAGGTTCAGGATCTTCTTCTCTGTTACCGTAAGTCCATGCAAACGTGGGTCTTTCAAAGAGCAGGGTTCAGAGTCCACAAGTGCTTCAGAGTTCCTCAGTAGGAATAGCTGGAGTACAAGGTCCAAGGCTTTAGGAGTCAGGTCACAGGTTCACTGCAGGCTAGATTCTGAAGCACTGATTGCTCAGCTGTGGCTGCTTAAGAAGCAAAAGGAGAGAATCAGGGCGGGAACATGCAAGCTGGAAACTCCATTTTGACTGAGGGCAAGATAGCTGCAGCAAGACAGAAAGTAAAATGGCTGACGAACAAACTGAGTTTCAGGAACATGTACACAGAACCTTACATTATTCCCCCCTTAGGGACAACCTCCGGATGACCTCAGGCCAGGCTTGTGTGGGTACCTCTGATGAAACTGACGGAGCAAGCGAGGAGCATTAACGTTATTGACTGGTTCCCATGAGTTGTCCTCCACTGGGTAGCCCTGCCATTTAATCAGATATTGTAACTGATTTCTATACAACCTGGAATCTAAAATCCTTTCCACCACAAATTCTTCCTGACCATCGACTAGCACTGGTCAGGGCAAGGAGAAGAACGTCCAGGAAACGTATTGGGTGTCGCAGCCTTTAGTAGGGATACATGAAAGACAGGGTGAATTCTCATAGTTCTGGGCAGTTGAAGACGACAAGCAACGGCACTTATAATTTTACTGATTTTATAGGGTCCAATGTACTTATGTCCCAACTTAGACGATGGAATCCTTAACTTAAGATTTCTGGTTGACAGCCAGACCAAGTCTCCTACCTTGAAAGCTGGTGCAGGTTTACGAAATTTATCTGCTGCTTTCTTGTACCTTTCCTGAGCCGATTCCAGATTCTCCTTTAGAAGATCCATATTCTTCTGTAAAGACGTGATTCTTTCAGCCACTGCTGGTAAAGGCGTTTCTATGAGAAATCGTGGTAGAATGTTAGGATGATAACCTAGATTAGAGTAAAAAGGAGACTGCTTAGTGGAGGCACTCTGAGAGTTGTTATAAGAGAACTCAGCTAATGGAAGTAGATCCACCCAATCATCCTGTAGGTGGCAGATAAAGCAGCGGAGATACTGCTCCAGGGTTTGATTGGTTCGTTCGGTCTGTCCATTAGTCTGGGGATGAAAAGCAGAAGAAAGGTTTACTTTAATGTCCAATGCTGCACAGAAATTTTGCCAAAACCTAGAAGTGAATTGCACCCCTCGATCCGAAATAACCTCATCCGGTACTCCATGTAAGCGAAACACATCTTTAATCATCAAATCTGATGTCTGTTTTGCAGTGGGTAAGCCGACACAAGGGATAAAATGAGCTGCCTTTGTTAGACGGTCAACCACCACTAGAATGGTGTTCTTCCCTTGAGAGGTTGGTAACTCCACAATGAAGTCCATAGAAATGGATCCCCATGGGCGGGACGGGGTGGGAAGAGGCTGTAACAGACCAGTTGGTGAGGAGCGAGGTGTTTTGCATCTTGCACAGACTTCACATGAAGTGACATAGTTTAAAACATCCTTCCTGCAAGTGGGCCACCAAAAGAAACGAGAGAGAAATTCCTGTGTCTTTAGAATTCCTCTATGCCCAGCTATCTTGGAATCGTGAATGAGTTGCAATACTCTCAATCTGACTGTTTCAGGAATATACAGGCGTTGTCCCTGAATCCACACACCATTCTTAAAGACAAGACTTACGTCCCTTGGGGGTTGTGCCAAAAAGGAATCCGCATGGTATGCTTCCTTGATGTCCTTAAGTAGGTTTTGATTATGAATTACTCCTAGGAATCTAGAGTCAGGAAGAATAGTCTTAGGAGGAGTAATTGGACGTGTCTCTGCTGAGTAAATCCTAGAGAGTGCATCAGCCTTTCCATTGCGCGATCCTGGTCTATAAGAAATGATAAAATTAAATTGGTTTAAGAAAAGATTCCAGCGAGCCTGGCGAGGAGTCAGGCACTTAGCCGACCTGATAAACTCAAGGTTACGATGATCTGTCAGGACGACTATTTGCTGTGCAGCTCCCTGAAGAAGGTGTCTCCATTCTTTGAAGGCGGCAATAATGGCCAACAATTCGCTATTGCCCACATCGTAGTTCATCTCAGCCGAAGACAACTGCTGGGAAAAGAAGGCACAGGGATGCAAGACATTCTTCTCACCTGTTCTCTGAGAGAGTATAGCTCCAACGGCACAGTCTGAAGCATCCACCTCTATTATGAAGGCAAGCTCAGGGTTGGGATGTACTAGGATAGGTGCAGTGGTAAATTTATCTTTTAGACGGGAAAATGCTTCCTGGGCTTGGGGAGTCCAGGAGAACCTAGACTCTTTCCGGGTAAGTTGGGTGATAGGTGACACTACCTCAGAGAAATTTCTAATGAAACGTCTATAGAAGTTGGCAAACCCGATGAAGCGCTGTACCTCCTTCACATTTCTAGGACTTGGCCAATCCTTGATGGCTTGGGTTTTGCTTCCATCCATACTAATTCCTTGTGTAGACAGTACATACCCCAGAAATTGAATTTCGGTCCTATGGAATTCACACTTTTCAAGTTTGATGTAAAGATGATTTTGTCTTAGACGTTCCAAGACCATTCTCACATGTCCATGATGTTCATCTGTGGAGTTAGAAAAAATTAGAATATCATCCAAATAAATTACCACGAATGTATCTAGGAGATCCCTGAAGATGTCATTCACCAAATGTTGGAAAGTGGCTGGGGCGGTACTCAGACCAAAAGGCATAACTAGATATTCAAAGTGTCCATAGTGTGACCTGAATGCAGTCTTCCATTCATCCCCAGGTCTAATACGGACTAAGTTATAGGCCCCACGAAGATCTAGTTTAGAGAAAATTTTGGCATGTCGCACTCTCTCCAATAACTCAGGGATTAAAGGCAATGGATAACGGTTTCTAATAGTAACCTTATTGAGTTCCCTATAGTCTACGCATGGTCTCAGAGATCCATCTTTCTTCTTTACAAAGAAGATGGGTGCATCTGCAGGAGATGAAGAGGGGCGTATGAAGCCCTTGGCTAGATTTTCGTCTATGTAATCCTTTAAAGCCTTTAGCTCGGGCCCCGCCAGGGGGTAGATCTTACCAAAAGGTATCTCTGCTCCAGGCAATAATTCAATTGGACAATCATATGGACGGTGAGGAGGAAGCTGGTCAGCGTTCTTCTTGTCACATAAATCCACATAGTCCTGGTATACAGCTGGTAGTTCAGGGACTGACATGGTTCCTTTAGGAACAGAGCAAGCTGAAACTTTTGGACTCATCTGTTTCTCTGGAAAGTGTAATTCCTTGGTCTCCCAGTTAATGGTAGGATTCTGAGCCTGCAGCCATGGTAGCCCTAGAATAATGGGAAAGTGGGGAGAAGAGATAAGCATAAAGGACAGTTTCTCTTGATGATCTTTACCCATAAGAACCCTCAAAGGCTCTGTTTCCTGATCCACTGGTCCAGAGGTCAGCAGGGAGCCATCCACAGTTTCCATCTGTACTGGAGTAGCCTTCTTCACTGAACGTATCCCCTGTTTCAGAGCAAAGGAGACATCCATAAAATTTCCACTTGCCCCTGAGTCGATCATAGCAGAGCTAGACACCCAAGCTGAGTCAACCCAGAGTTTGATGGAAAGAAAGCAATGAGAATTGTTTTTCTTACAACTCAGCTGGGACACCGCTGAGGAAACTTGAAAAATGGCAGCGTTTACACAGTCAACGTCCTCAGAGGTAACGGAGTTTAAGTCCGAGAAATCAAGATCTGTTGCTGCAGATCTCTCTGGAGCCTGAGGCTCGGACCTGACAGATCCCCTCTCGCAACACTCACAATGAATGAGTGCTGCAGTAGTCTTACGAGAACGGCTGGGGCAGTTTATAATGAAGTGCCCTGACTTACCACAATAGAAACATAGATTTTCCTTAAAACGATGTTCCTTGCGTGCATCACTAACCCGTCGTTGTAAAGAGTCTACCTGCATGGGTTCAGGTTCCCGTGTAATCCTACTCAAAGGTTCCTTAGCTGGAGAGGAAGGTAGGAAAAGGTTAGTGCGATTGCTTTCGAACCATCTCTCTTGCCTGCGTTCAGTCAGACGAGTATCAATACGGATGCAGTAGTTAATAAAGTCACCTAACGCAGTGGGAGGGTCGGCACGAGCAAGTTCATCCTTAATCAGTGGAGATAACCCCTTTCGAAAAATAGATTTTTTGGCGGAACTGTCCCAGGTGGTATCAAGGGCCCATCTCCTGAAATCCAAGGCATATTCAGCTACCGAGTGCTTACCTTGGCGCAAAGCTAACATGGCTGCTTCAGCTGTTGCACCTCGATTGGGGTCATCAAACACCTGCCCCATGGCTGAAATAAAAGCATCAAGATGATTCAAACAATCATCCTCAGTCTCAATCAGAGGGTTTGCCCACATCAAAGCCTTGTTGGTAAGCAACATAATTATAGTAAGCACCTTAGATCGTTCAGTGGGAAATTGTGAAGCATGTGCAGAAAAAAAAAGATTGCATTGATTAATAAATCCCCTGAATTTCTCACGTTCACCGCCAAAACGAAAAGGAGGCAACTTGGGAATCCCAGAACTCGGGGCTAACGGCAGGAGCCTGGACTCGCTCTTCTAGAACCTCAATCCTGGCTCGCAAATCCTGGGCAGTCTGTCCAAACACTTGCAAATTGTGATTAGTGAGGTCCTGTAGGCTTGAAAAACGGGTCTTTATATTCTGCAAATCTGCAAGGATATTATCAGTCACTCCGCAAAGTTCCTTTATGCGGGCCTCCATTTTCCAGATCTTTTAAGACAGGAGTACTGGAAGAAGAGGAGAGGAGAAAAAAAAAACAATAGTGTTTACCTGTGGTAACACTGCAGAGAGAAAAAAAAATTAAGGGAACTGCTCACCTGGAATGGTTGTGAGAAGTCACAACCACTATCATCACAGAAAGTTCACCCGGACATCTGATATCCACAGTTACAGCAGACAAAAAAGAGAAAAGAGAAAAAAAAAAAAACAATAGTGTTTACCTGTGGTAACACTGCAGAAAAAAAAACACTTAAGGGAATTGCTCACCTGGAATGGTTGTGAGAAGTCACAACCACTGTCATCACAGAAAGTACAACCGGACATCCGATATCCACAGTTAAAGCAGACACAGCCTTTCCAGACCCAGCAGACACTAACGTTTTGGCTTCAGAATCTTGTAATGTATGTAGTACAGTTCATATAGCGTCTTGTGCTTGGGTGCGATGAAAATACATGAGACACAGGTTTGATATAGAAAGTCTTGTATTACTTCATACAAGTTGGCAAAAATAGTCACACAGTTTGCAGACACAGAAGCAGGAGACACAGCAGGCCAGAGTAATCTAAGCTCAGCAATCACTCTCCACAACAGGTTCAGGATCTTCTTCTCTGTTACCGTAAGTCCATGCAAACGTGGGTCTTTCAAAGAGCAGGGTTCAGAGTCCACAAGTGCTTCAGAGTTCCTCAGTAGGAATAGCTGGAGTACAAGGTCCAAGGCTTTAGGAGTCAGGTCACAGGTTCACTGCAGGCTAGATTCTGAAGCACTGATTGCTCAGCTGTGGCTGCTTAAGAAGCAAAAGGAGAGAATCAGGGCGGGAACATGCAAGCTGGAAACTCCATTTTGACTGAGGGCAAGATAGCTGCAGCAAGACAGAAAGTAAAATGGCTGACGAACAAACTGAGTTTCAGGAACATGTACACAGAACCTTACAGTGACAGTGCGAGAAACACTAGCTCTGATTGGCAGGAAGTTCATTACTGCCGGTCAAAGCGCTGTGGTTCCCATGCTGTCATATAGATGTCAGCTGTGACTGGCTGTAAAAAGGTTGCTGCTGGTCACAGGCATCGGCAGATGAGAGTACTACTCTCATCATCCTACGCCTGGTCTCACTGATAGCAGCTAGAGCAGACATATGATGATGAGAGTATTCATCAGTCGGCGCCTATGCAAAAAATGTTGGTTCCCCTCTATTTTTGATAACCAGCTCAGGTAAAACCAACAGCTGCGGGCTGCAGCCTCCAGCTGTCAGCTTTATCATGGCTAGTTATCAAGAATAGACGGGTCCCCATGCCGTTTTTTTAAAATTATTTAAATAAATAATTTTAAAAAATGGCATAGGGTCCCTCTATTTTTGACAACCAGCAAAGCTAAAGCAGACAGCTGGGGGCTGGTATTCCCAGGATAGTAAGGGGCCATGGATATTGCCCCCAGTCAAAAACTAGCAGCCCGCAGCCGCTCAGGAAAGGCATATCTATTAGATATGTCAATTATGGAACTTTTCACTGCTCTCAGGAAAGGCACATCTATTAGATATGCCAATTATGGCACTTTTCACTGCTCTTCCCTCTTGCCCTATAGCAGTGGCAAGTGGGGTTCATATTTGTATGGTTGATGTCAGCTTTGTATTGTTTGGTGACATCAAGCCCATGGATTAGTAATGAAGAAGCATCTATAAGAAGGCAAGTGCCGATACGCCCGTAGGGGACATTGGCACACATCTCCCAGCTTTGGTTTTTATACTTTCTTTATTCTACTTCCCTTGTTACTCTTCATGTTGCTTTAGGAAATATGCACATGGTTTTCTACTCATGCTGTGTGGGTTACTTCTTGATTTATTATAATTCTACTGTACAGGATCTTAACTGTTTCCCCATGATGATATGAATGTCCTTGGCATTCCTCTATTAAGTGCACGTTTTTGAGTGACATATTACTATTTACTTATTTATCAATTGCTGGGGATGTTGCCTACTCGTTTTCAAACTTTTAGTCTCTTTGCTTTATTAAACTTTTAAAAGGATGTAATAAACATTTATTCTTTTATCATTATGCTTGTTACATTGTCTCTTTGCACCTTTTGTTACAAGATTCATGAATCTGTTGTCTTGCATGGCCCCACTAACAGTCCTATCCCTTTAAGTACATACATATTTAAAGGGAACCTATCAGCTAGATTGTGCTGAGTAACCTACAGACAGTGTCAGGTTGGCACCCATTATACTGATTAAAATGATACCTGGGTTTATGAAATCCATCTTGTGGTTGTTGTTTAATCTTTATTTTTAGTTCTCAGATAATGAGATAATGAGATTCTCGTGCTATGGGGAGGGGCTGTGAGTGGGGTTTATGTGGTGCTCTGTTTACATATTCATCTGTATGGCTTCTGACAGGTCACTGATCTCTCAGTGATCTCCCCCATATTTTACATACTGTATATGTTATTGTTTGGAAATAATAAAACAAATTACATTCATCATGCAGGCACCGGCGGCGGCACCAGCGCTGTATTCTGATCGGATCTATTATATACATATTTTCATTTTATTTAGTCATATAAATTTCTTTTGAAAAAGAAAAATTTTCCTCAAAATTGTGCCTGCGCAGTAGCATAATTCAGAATGAGATAGATGCTACTGCGCAGGTGCCACCGCAATTTTGAAATATTTGAGAAAGAACGGATTATTGCAAAAAACTCACATAGTCTTGTAACATTGCAAAAAAGGCAGTTTGTAAAATTATTTCCTCCTAAATATTCCAAAATCACCTGGGAATAGTATTAGTCACCAACGCTCTTCTGTGTCCACAACCGCAGAGTCCAAACCTCATCAGATATTAACATCAGCACAAAAACTGTGCATAGGGCTGTTGATAGTTGATCAAATTTAAGCAAATGGTATATCACCAAGTACAATGACAATTGTATAGAGTACATCATGCTTTCACTGGACTCTGGAGCAGTAGAAACATGTTCTGTGCAGTGACAGATCACACTTCTCTGTCTGGACGAGTCTGGTTTTGGTGAATGCCAGGAGAACGTTACTCGCCTGACTGCATTGTGCTCGCTGTACAGTTTGGTGGAGAAGGGATGAAGCTGTAAGCAGGTGCTGGGATGCAGTACGCTGGGATTACAGAGCAATACGGTATAACAATATCATTTAATTTAACAGTAAAGATGAAAGTAATCTCCTCGCAGGTAGTTAATAAACAGTCAACAAGAATTAAAGAATTAATGCGACATTCTGAGGTTTAAACAGCACTTATCATGACTCCCTTGATGGGGATTGTAGTACCAGCAACGGCCGGCATATAGTGCTCAGATGGGGTCCTCTGGCAGCGGTCCAACTTCTGGCGGCTGCAGGCGGTTTCCTGTTTTACCCGCTGAGCCCCAAGTCCATAAGCCTGAGTAGACAAAGTGAGGGAAGCTGCAGGAGTCCCTGTTACAAATGTGGGCTGATGCGCGCTGGTCAGCAGAGGGAAACACACCTCAGTGTCCTGTAGCCGGCCTACACTTTTCCGTACAGCACTGCCCGACGTTTATCCAGGTGCCCGGCGCTCTCCTCAGTTCCGCTGAAGCATGCGGGTATGCCTGGTCATTACCCATCTTGACTCTGCTGTGCTGGATGCGGAGTGCGCTGCTCACCCTTCTACACTCTCCCTGACGGCGGGCAACTGAACCCAGCTTTGCACGCTTTCAGCTCTGTTTCCGGCTTAAACACGCCCCTTCTTCTCGGGTCATGGGGTCCGTCTGGTCCCCTATTCCTTCCCAAGGGCAACATGGGATGCAGCCTTGACAGTTCCGGACCCGGCTCAATGCAGGTACCCACAGTTCAGTCTTCCTCCTTACAATGCTAGGGTTGTAATCCAAGGTTGGCTTCAGCCCCTTATTTCCAGAGCGGGAAAACCTTAATAATTTAGCAGACCAAGACATTTTGGATAATTCTCGCTTCCAACTTTGTGGGAACAGTTTTGGGAAGGCATTTTTCTGTTTCTAAGTGAAAAAAGGTACTTCCAGCTCCTGATAGAATGCTTGTCTTTATTATAGAGTTAAAATTAAGGAATACATATGGATCCCAAAAATATAGCCATGTATAGCAGCTATGCATTTCAAATGCACTCTGCCAGCCTTTATTTGAGCTGGAGGGTGTTTGAATTGCCTAGCTGCTATACATGGATATATTTTTGGAATCTTTATGTAATTCTTATTTTTACTCTGTAATAAAAGCAAGTATTTTATCAAGAGCTGGAAGCACCTATTTTCACTTCATTCATGTTTGGACAGAGCAGATTTCCACGTTCCTCTTTCATAAGAACTGTTTTGTGAGTTGGCTGCATTTTATTGTTTTTTCATTTTTCTGTTTCCCATGACGGTGGTCAAGTATGCATGTAAGGTGGACAAGCTGCTGATTCTGCACACTCTGGCACCTTAAAGGAAAATTGTGTCCCAGTCCCAATTTGCTGTTAGGTATGGGGTGCATGACACACTGTCTTGTGGGCCATAGGTCTCCGCTAACTCCAGGCTTTCATCTTCAAGAACCGCCACAAACAATCCAGGGGACACCAAGTCCTTTTTAACAGTCAATCTTTTACTATACAGTTCACAGTGATTACAGTGGAGCATGTAGGATGGGGCACAACAGGTTACAATCTTTCCCTCAGGTACAAGACATAACGTCAGCCCTAACACTTGTTTCCGATGGAGTATCCCTTTTCCTACTGTCTCCACTTCCTCCAGGGATCCCTCTCCACTGGTGGCACTGCATCCAGATTTCATCATTCTCTGCCTTTGAGGAACTGAGTCCATCTTCACCTGCTGGCTTGCAGGTGTGATATGCCCAAAGGCCCCAGTGCCAGTCTTGAGGTCCTGTGCCCAATGAATGGATCCGCATGGAGAAGTTGTATGGCAATCCACTGCCCCTATTGATATACCTATTTTAGCCCTGGCAGACCACCGAACTTGAACTCCACAAAGAACTTGTTTAAACCTTCCACTACTCCTAACTAGAAATGATCGGTTCGGATTACGTTAGCTGAATTTGCAATATTCACCGATTAATTTGTCGAAAATTCGCCAAACATAACCGAATACCATTCATCTCAATGGGAGGCAAAAACAAACTCATGCACAACACCTTATAATGGCTCCAAATGCTGCCAAAACGCAACAAATGAGGGATAGACACCAGGAAAGTGGCCTTAATTCACAGACAGTACAGATTTTAGCATGACACTGCAGCAATCAGCCAGGCACAAGGTATCGGGGTCTGGGACAGCATTTACAGCTTTCAATTGAACATCACATCACAGTAAGACCAGGTGGGTGAGTGATCTGTGTATGGCCCCTTTGCTGGGAGCCTTAATACCACATGCAACACCTCTACCTGCTTTCATGCTGAGCCACACTCAGGTGGCACAAATATCAGTTTTGTAGAGTACCATTGTCAGAATTAGAGTTGAGCGAAACAGGTCGGTCAGATTCATAATTCGCCGACTTTCGCTAAAGTCGGGTTTTGCCGAGCGAAACCCGACAATAGCGTGAAGTCGGCCATGCGGTCGACAAAATGAGCGCCAAAGTCGGATTTCCCAGAATGCTTGCAGGCGCCTTTTTTCGGCCAATGAGCAAGGACGCACACTGTGGGCAACGAGATGACATGTGCCACGTCCACCACCATATTAGAGAAGGGCATTGCAGTGATTGGCTTGCTTTGGAGGGCGTCATAGTGTCTATAAAAGCCCTGACCGCAGACCTCCATTTTACTTCTGCCGATCTTAACAGTAGGGAGAGGTTGCTGTTTATCAGTAGGGAGAGAGTTAGGGCTGGAAAGAGAAGTTCTTCTGTGCTTGTGCTGATAGCGATTGTGCTGTACAGTTAGTGTGCAGTGACAGGGGAGGATTTTCTTGTGTGCAGCAGTGTTGGTTATTAGGCTGCCTGATAGCTGTATTGCTGTGTGTACACTGCTGTGCAGACTGCTTTTTACACAGCATTAATACTTTTATTCTTTTTTTCTGCACAGTTACCAAGCATTCATTTTTTCCAACATCGTATAGAGCTGTACGCTCCCCACACACTACCGTGTACAGACTGGTATCACGGACAAATACATGCTGACTATCTGTGTGTGACTCTGGAAATATATACGGAGATTTCAATTTTCCCCTTCACCGTATACAGCTGGTGTATTCTGATACAGTACTGTTTTTCTGCCTTTTCTATTACGGTCAAATCCATACTGAGAGAGCGTCTGTGTGTGACTACGGAAATATATACGGAGATTTAAATTTTCCCCTACGCTGTATACAGCTGTACGCTTCTGATACAGTACCTTTTTTCTGCCTTTTGTATTACGGTCAAATCCATACTGAGAGAGCGTCTGTGTGTGACTCAGGAAATATATACGGAGATTTAAATTAACCCCTTCAACGTATACAGCTGGTATCTTCTGATACAGTACCGTTTTTCTGCCTTTTGCATTGCGGTCAAATCCATACTGAGAGAGCGTCTGTGTGTGACTCCAGAAATATATACGGAGATTTCAATTTTCCCCTACACTGTATACAGCTGTACGCTTCTGATACAGTAACGTTTTTCTGCCTTTTGTATTACGGTCAAATCCATACTGAGAGAGCGTCTGTGTGTGACTCTGGAAATATATACGGAGATTTCAATTTTCCCCTACACTGTATACAGCTGTACGCTTCTGATACAGTACCTTTTTTCTGCCTTTTGTATTACGGTCAAATCCATACTGAGAGAGCGTCTGTGTGTGACGCAGGAAATACATACGGAGATTTAAATTTTCCCCTTCAACGTATACAGCTGGTATCTTCTGATACAGTACAGTTTTTCTGCCTGTTGTATTACAGTCAAATCCATACTGAGAGAGTGTCTGTGTGTGACTCCGGAAATATATACAGAGATTTCAATTTTCCCCTACAGTGTATACAGCTGTAGGCTTCTGATGCAGTACCGTTTTTCTCATTTTTGTATTCTGGTCTATTCCATACTGAGAGAGCGTCTGTGTGTGACTCCAGAAATAAATACAGAGATTTCAATTTTCCCCTACACTGTATACAGCTGTACACTTCTGATACAGTAGCGTTTTTCTGCTTTTTGCATTCTGGTCTAATCCATACTGAGTGAGCGTCTGTGTGTGACTCCGGAAATATATACGGAGATTTAAATTTTCCCCTACACTGTATACAGCTGTCCACTTCTGATACAGTATCGTATTTCTGCTGTTTTTATTATGGTCAAATCCATACTGAGTGAGCGTCTGTGTGTGACTCTGGAAATAAATACGGAGATTTAAATTTTTTCCTACATCGTATACAGCTGTCCGCTTCTCATACAGTACCGTCTTTCTGCTGTTTTTATTTTGGTCAAATCTATACTGAGAGAGCGTCTGTGTGTGACTCTGGAAATAAATACGGAGATTTAAATTTTCCCCTACACCGTATACAGCTGTACGCTTCTGATACAGTACCATATATCTGCTGGTATTTTTGGTATATTTTCCCAAACATGGGGAAGTAAGATGGAAGAGGCCGCGGACGTGGGTGGGGGGGCCAGCTGGTACTGATGGTGGTGGTGGTGCATCTGCTGGTAGTGCCAAAAGCACAATAGCACCTAAGGGAGGAGGTGTTGGGTCTGCTACATCGTTTGGCTCCAGAAGGCCTGGAAGGCTCCCTTTTCTGGGAGTAGGTAAACCACTTTTAAAGCCGGAGCATCAGGAACAGGTTTTGGCTTACATTGCCGAACCAGCCTCCAGCTCTATCGCCTCCTCTTCTGAAGTTTCAAAAACTGCAAGCAGTGAGTCGTCAGTGCAGGCTCCTGGTCAGGAACAACACCTTTCCTTGTGTCCTTCACCCTCATCAAAAGTGAAGGATGAGGCAGGCCACACTTCAGATTACTCCATGGAGCTCTTTTCACATACCATGCCTGGGTTATCAAGTGAAAACATGAATTCCCCAGTCCAAGATGAATATGACATGGAGTGCACTGATGCACAGCCACTGCTATATGATTCTGCTGGTACATTCACCCAGAGCACTGCATTGCCCTCATAGTCTACTGAGCCAGATTCTGACCCTAATGAAACTCAGGTGTCCCTTCCGCAAACTATACCACCTTACACGGTGACACAGAGGAAGGTGCAGATGAAATTGAAGAGGAGGTGATGGATGTCCCAGTTGTTGACCCGGATTGGCATCCATTGGGGAAAGAGGGTGCCGCTGCCAATAGCTCAGAAGAGGAGGAGGATCCACAGCAGGCATCGACATCTCAGCTGCGGTTATCTGGCAGGCCCGTCGCAGTCCAAAAACGTGTCAAAAAACAAAAAGAGTTGCAGGACAGCTTGGACAGATGGTCAAATCAGCACAGCGTGCCAGCCCTGAAAATTTATCCCATGGTAGGAAGAGTGCAGTGTGGCACTTTTTTTACCAAAATCCTATCGATGAGGCAAAGTTTATCTGTAAGAAGTGTGGAAGGACCTTTAGCCGAGGGAAAAATCTCCGAAATTTGAATACCAGTTGCATGCTTAGACATTTAAACACCATGCACTTGCAAGCATGGACGGACTACAAAACCTCAGGAAGCACACGTGCAACTGCTCAGACTGAAGGTAGCCAGCAATGCTACATCGCTTCCCCCACTGTAAGCCCACCGGTTAGCACACCACCAGCAAGAAATGTTGAGGTGTCGTCGCAAGGACAAAGCAGTCAGGGAATTACAATGTTTTTCCAACTAAAGACTGAATCTAGGCCATCACCACCACCACCATCACCAACCCCTCTCAGTCCGCCATGTCCACCGCTAGTTCCCCCATATGCAGCTCTCAAGTCCAGCTCATCCTAGCAGACACTCTGAGTAGGACTAGAAAATACTCATCCTCTCATCCGCGTACACTGTCTTTGAACGCCTACATTGCCAAACTGATCTCATTAGAGATGATGCCCTTCCGTTTGGTTGAAAGCGCAGCGTTCCGAGAGCTCATGGCCTACGCTGTCCCACGCTATGACTTACCCAGTCGGCACTTCTTTTCTAGAAAAGCCATCCCTGCACTCAACCTGCATGTGAAAGACCGCATTGTCCATGCACTCAAACAATCAGTGAGTGGAAAGGTGCACCTCACAACAGATGCATGGGCCAGTAGGCATGGCCAGGGCCGTTACATGGAGTGCACTGATACACAGCCACTGCTATATGATTCTGCTAGTACATTCACCCAGAGCACTGCATTGTCCTCGCAGTCTACTAAGCCAGATTCTGACCCTAATGAAACTCAGGTGCCCCTTCCGCAAACTATACCACCTTACACGGTGACACAGAGGAAGGTGCAGATGAAATTGAAGAGGAGGTGATGGATAACCCAGTTGTTGACCTGGATTGGCATCCATTGGGGGAAGAGGGTGCTGCAGCCAATAGCTCAGAAGAGGAGGAGGATCCACAGCAGGCATCGACATCGCAGCTGCGGTTATCTGGCAGGCCCGTAGCAGTCCAAAAACGTGTCAAAAAACAAAAAGAGTTGCAGGACAGCTTGGCCAGACGGTCAAATCAGCACAGTGTGCAAGCCCTGAAAATTTATCCCATGGTAGGAAGAGTGCAGTGTGGCACTTTTTTGACCAAAATCCTATCGATGAGGCAAAGGTTATCTGTAAGAAGTGCGGAAGGACCTTTAGCCGAGGGAAAAATCTCCGAAATTTGAATACCAGTTGCATGCTTAGACATTTAAACACCATGCACTTGCAAGCGTGGACGGACTACAAAACCTCAGGAAGCACACGTGCACCTGCTCAGACTGAAGGTAGCCAGCAATGCTACATCGCTTCCCCCACTGTGAGCCCACCGGTTAGCACACCACCAGCAAGAAATGTTGAGATGTCGTCGCAAGGACAAAGCAGTCAGGGAATCACAATGTTTTTCAAACTAAAGACTGAATCTAGGCCACCACCACCACCACCATCACCATCACCAACCCCCTCTCAGTCCGCCATGTCCACCGCTAGTTCCCCCATATGCAGCTCTCAAGTCCAGCTCACCCTAGCAGACACTCTGAGTAGGACAAGAAAATACTCATCCTCTCATCCGGGTACACTGTCTTTGAACGCCTACATTGCCAAACTGATCTTATTAGAGATGATGCCCTTCCATTTGGTTGAAAGCGCAGCGTTTTGAGAGCTCAAGGCCTACGCTGTCCCACGCTATGACTTACCCAGTCGGCACTTCTTTTCTAGAAAAGCCATCCCTGCACTCAACCTGCATGTGAAAGACAACATTGTCCATGCACTCAAACAATCAGTGAGTGGAAAGGTGCACCTCACAACAGACACATGGGCCAGTAGGCATGGTCAGGGCCGTTACGTGTCCATCAGTGCACACTGGGTTAATGTGGTGGATGCAGGGTCCACAGGGGGCAGCGGCGGTGGGACAGTGCTGCCTAGCCCACGGTATAGGCAACAGTTGGTTGTAGGCGTTCGACCCTCCTCCTCCTCCAGAAGTGAAAGCTCGTCGACAGAGCACAGTCGCATGAGCACTCCATCCACAGCTGCCAGTGTCGAACACTAGGTGTCACACTATCGAACAGCTAGTGGTAAGCATCAGCAGGCTGTTTTGAAGATGATGTCTTTGAGCGACAACAGACACACCGCTGAGGTGTTCATTCCCTTTGACTACTAGGCCTGTAAACTGGACACCTGTCCTGAATTTGGCACAATATGCCTTACAGTAGCTTGCTTGCCCTGCTGGTAGTGTGCTATCAGAAAGAGTCTTCAATGCTGCTGCATCAATCCTGACAGAAAGAAGGACCCGGCTGTCGACCCAAAATGTAGGTGATCTCAACTTCTTTAAAATGAACCATGCCTGGGTTTCAAAGGATTTTGTACCATCTTCCCCTGATGACACATAGGTTGCCAGCAAAATGGCTCGCTTTGTCCTCCTCTTCCTCCGACTTCTCCAATTCCTCGATTTGCAGCTGCTGAACGTCCAGCCTACACCTCAACATATGCCAGTTTTTCCACCTCCCTAACTGGGCTGTACCCCCCCAGGGCCGTCGTCAGCACCTGGCGCAGCTGGGCAAGTGCCAGGGCCCTGAGCATGTGGGGTGGCCCACTCGCCGTCAGAGACACGGCGTACTATGAGGGGCCCTGTGCCAGTGCCGGCGCCCACGAGTGTGCCCCCCCCTGCTTGCTCAGGGACCCCAGCACTTGCAATACTTACCTCTCCCTGCTCCACCGCTGTATCGTCTTCCGCGTTTCCTGACAGTGACATTCAAGTCAGAGAGCGCGATGATGTCACGTCTGTGAGCCCTCTGCCTGAGCAGTCACAGTGCAGAGAGCTGGAAGATGGCGACACTGAGGAGTTCAGAGTAGAGCAGTGCCCAGCGAGGAGAGGTTTTTCATTTTTTTAAATGTTTGGAGCAAGATATGGGGAGCATTATACACTGGAGAATTATATATGGGGCCCATCATACACTTGAGCATCATAGATAGGGCCCATTATACACTGGAGCATTATAAATGGGGCCCATCATACACTGGAGCATCATATACGGGGCCCATTATACACTAGAGCATCATATGGGGCCCATTATATATGGAGCATTATATAGGCCCATCATACACTGAAGCATCATCCATGGGGCCCATCATATACTGGAGCATCATATGGGGCCCATTATATATGGAGCATTATATAGGCCCATCATACACTGGAGCATCATCCATGGGGCCCATCATATACTGGAGCATCATATGGGGCCCATTATATATGGCGCACATTATATATGGATCATCACATGGAGCCCATTATATATGGGGACCATTATATTTGGAGCATTATATGGGGCTCATCACACACTGTAGCATCATATATGGGACCCATCATATACTAGAGCATCATAGGGGTTCATTATTTATGGGGCATCATATAGGGCCCTTTATATATGGAGTATCATATGGAGCACATATGGGGCCTATTTTGTATGGAGCATTATATGGAGCCCATTCTGTATGGAGCAATATATGGGGCCCATCATGTACTGTATGGAGCTTTATATACGACTCATTATACTGTATGGAGCAATATGTGGGGCTCATTATACTCTATGGCGACCAGCCCATACTGTATGGCACATTATATTGGGACCATCACATACTGGAGCATTATGTGGAGCTCATCACATACTGTATGGAGTATTATATGGGACCAATTATGTATGGAGCAATATATGGGGCTCATTATTTTGTATGAAGCAATATATGTGGCTCATTATACTGTATGAAGCATTATATTGGGCCCATTATTCTGTATGGAGCATCATATATGGGACTCATTATTCTGTATGGAGCAATATATGGGGCTCATTATTCTGTATAGAGCAATATATTGGGCTCATTATTCTGTATGGCGCACTATGTGGTGCCCATAATACTGTATGTAGGACTATACTGTTCGGTTTTTGAGCTATTGTAGAATTTACAATAGATATCACTCATGTAATGTAAGAAGTGAAGTATTTGGCATTGGACTATACCTATATTTCTCTGACGTATCGGAATTGTGGTTTGTGTTAAAGGGGCCAACTGAGACTCTTTCGCCCGGGGCCCACGAAAACCTGGAGCCAGCCCTGCCTCCCCCACAACTTTAGCCAAATAACCCCCAGTTTTCAATGCGTAACTATTATTATAAAGTAAATTAAGGTTGACAAGCTTAAGTAAGAAGAATTGATGTCGTTGGCATTGAAATGGGCACTGTAGGTGTATTTACTGTCCTCCACTCCCTGCCGACTATCCTTCCCCATTGACTTGCATAGGGGTCGGTTCGAGTTTCAGTCGGACCTTCGACTTTTTTCGATAGTCCGCCGATTTCTTTCGTCTCGACTTTTGGGAAAGTCGGGTGGTCCGAAACCCGACTCGACCTTCCCGGAGGCAAAGTCGCTCATATCTAGTCAGAATAATTTAAGGATAGCAAAATGGGTAGTAGAGTCCAAGGAAGAGGAGGCCTGGCGCACTCTGAGGCCTACTGCTACAGGCAACATGCATGAAGGAGACCCAACCAGGAGTGTTCAGAATTCCAAAAATTATAGGCGACACTACCAAAGTGGCATAAACTTCACCACAGTAGAAATAGTATAATAGGGACCGACAGTTCTTCCACTACACCCAATACAGCAGATGGACACCCAACCTGGAGTGTTCACATTTCCAAAAATTATTGGCAGACACTACCAAAGTGGCATCAATTTCATCACAGCAGAAATAGTATAATAGGGACCGACAGTTCTTCCACTACACCCAATGCAAGCAGATGGACACCCAACAAGGAGTGTTCACATTTAAAGAAATGAGGGTCTTACACCACAGAAGTGGCATCAATTTCACGAGAGTAGAGATAGTATAATAGGGACCAACAGGTCTTTCACTATACCAAATACAGCAGATGGACACCCAACCAGGAGTGTTCACATTTCCAAAAATTATTGGCAGACACTACCAAAGTGGCATCAATTTCACCACAGTAGAAATAGTATAATAGGGACCAACAGTTCTTCCACTGCACCCAGTACAACAGATGGACACCCAACCAGGAGTGTTCACATTTTAAAAACTGAGTGCTTGACACCACCGAAGTGGAATAACTGTCAAGAGAATAGAAATAGTATAATTGAGACCGAAACATCTTCCACTACAGCTAACCCAGAAGATGTAGACCAACCATGACTGTTCACATTTTCACAAATTTGTGTTAACATCAGCAGCAGCCACAGCAGGCACAGAAGCCACACTAAAGATATCACAGAGTGCAGTTACATGGCATTAATGCATCACACTAAAAAATGCAATATCACCAAATCAATACAGTCTGCGATTGAGGTGCAAAAGTCCTTGGAGATCCATGACTTGTTCATCTTAATGAAAGTTAGGTGGTCTACACTTTCAGGGGACAGCCGGCTGCGCTTATATTGTATGTCAGGACATCACCAGCAGCGCTGAAGACACGTTCTGAGAGAACACAGGCTGCCGGGCATGATAAAACCTCCAAGGCATGAGAGGCGAGCTCAGACCACTCATCCATTTTGGAAGACCAAAATGCAAAAGGGTCCAAACCTTCCCTGATGGTATTTATATTCAGTTCTGGATACTCCTTCACCATCTCTCAATTCATTTACCACGTGTAAGACTTGGACTCTGTTGTGCTGGTGCACGAGTTGGTCTAAAAAAGTGTCAAAGGAC
Organism: Oophaga sylvatica; assembly: GCA_033576555.1. NCBI lineage: Eukaryota > Metazoa > Chordata > Amphibia > Anura > Dendrobatidae > Oophaga > Oophaga sylvatica. Next base: position 352,306,475 of record JARQOD010000003.1, on the reverse strand, counting down.
TCACAGAAGTTGCTTCTTCCACTTCCACCACTGCTGCTGCTGCTAATGTTTTGGAGTTGACGAATATTGACTTGCCGGAGGTTGGAAGTGTAGAGCTGTGATGCAAACTGTGTGCTTCACTGCTGTCTTGGGGAAAAGCTCTCGTAAGGTTGTGTAAAAGCGTGTTTCGATACTCCAGCATTCACTGGTCCCTTTTTAGGGTGGGAATTATCTGGCAAAATTTGGTTTTAAAATGATCTATCAAAGTGGCAACTCAGTAGTCAGCAGTATTCCTAATCATAACTATACGGGGATCATGTTGCAAATAGTGCAGCAAGAAGGCACTCATATGTCGGGCTCTACCATGAGGTCCAAGCCCATGCTGTGTTGGTGGCTTGGTAACAATGAGGCTCCTTTCCTCTGTCCCCTCCTGCCAACCACAAACAACAGAGAGGGAGGATTATTCTCTTCATCTGACAGTTGCTCGTCCATCACCTTTTCCTCCTCCATTTGTTCCTCGGATCTTGCACCTTCGATAACTGTTTGTCTGTCATCACCAGCCACCCTCGATCGCAGTAATCCACCCTCCCTGGGCACTCGCCTGTGTGACTACAGTCTTGAACTTAGAGACAATGTTATTCCTTCCTCATCTTCCTCTGCTTACTTCTCTTCTTCTGGGACCACCATTTTTTCCCGCAGGCTATTCAAAGTCTGCTCCAGCATATAGATGACCGGAATAGTGATGCTGATGATGGCTTTGTCAGAGGTAACCATCTTATTAGCCATTTCGAAACTGTGCAGAAGGGTGCAGAAGTCCTTAATCTGTGCCCACTCTGTAAATGTGATATGCGCCACATCCGACCACATCCGTACTGCGTTGGCCCAGGCTATATGAATGTCACGGGGCAGTAGTAGGAAAACTACCTGGGCCCCTTAACTGTCCCTAAGGCTAAGGGAGGGCCCTGTCTTTCCTTAACTTGCGGCTACACTTGAAGGTAGTGAGGCCCAAGACACCAACCTGTCCCTGTCTCCTGTTTAGCCCTGAGCTAAACCCCCAACCCCCTCCCCAGGAGGTGAGACAGGGAATGAAGGGAACCACACAAAATAACCAAAAGAAAGGAAATACAGACACCTAGGGGTTAAATCAATGAAACAACAAAACTTAGCTTTCTCTGCTGCAATGCACCACACAGTAGAGTAAGGCACCAGATCAGGGAAACTGCAGAAGTACAACTGCACTTAGCAAGCTCCTGACTCCAGCTTGGTTTAGTCTCCAAAAGGCAGAAATATCACCAACAGTCAGCTGACGCCTCAGGTGACCTTTTAAAGGATGATGGGAGTGGTCACCACCTTCCCCTGACAAGTCAGCAGCAATGTAATTACACCAGCGGCCACCGGGGGAAAAGACTGACATTAAACCCCGATGGCCTAAAAGGAATAAGGTTTTAATAGACAAAGAAGGATCTGCCACAGATCCAAGAGTGGATCGTGACAATGACATGACATACTGCGTCATGGCTCGTTGCTGCTGCCACAGTCACTGCAACATGTGTAGTGTGGAATTCCACCTTGTTGGCACATTGCATATCAGCCTGTTAAATGGCATGGACAAATACCTCTGTATCGATGCAAGTCGATGACCAGAGGGGTGCGAAGAGCGGAAATGAGCACACAGCTTCCATGCCTTCTGGAGCAGCTCACCCAGGCCTGGATAGTGGCAGAGAAAACACTGTACTGTAAGGGGGTGGCAGTTCCCCCCAGTTGCGCCCTCTCCTCCTTCCGTGTCACCCTCGTGCCTCTTATGTGTATTCCTGTATGTTCTATGTAATGTATGTGCTGTAATTGTAATACTTTGTATTTTGGATGTTTTCCTTTAAGTGCTGTATAAGCAATGTATAATGTCACTGTTGCAGAATTAGGGACAGGCAATAGTTAAAAGGGCTTGCCGCCACAAGGAGAGAGGAAGCTGCAACCTCCACAGAACTGCCCGAGCACTTCGTTCAGGGCAGACGTTTGCTACTGGAGGGGCACTGCTAGACCCCCCCGGACGGGAGAGGTCTGTTGCCCTGGACCAAAGAATAAGCACCAGGACCAGGGACTACAACACAGGCCAGCAGGACTTTGTTGTTGGCATATGCAACAGAATAGGACTTATTATAAATAAAAGGAGGACTTTATGCTGACCTGACAGTAGATGGCGATGTTGTGTAACGTTTCCTTCTGTTTAATGTATTGTATAAGAAATAGTCTCACTTGTAGTTTCACTTTCGTTTTGTTCCTGTGTTTCCTGATGCAATGCTAAAATGACTGTGCATTCTTCCTTTACCTCATGATTAGTGTTGAGCATTCCGATACTGCAAATATCGGGTATCAGCCGATATTTGCTGTATCGGAATTCCGATTCTGAGTTCCGATATTTTTGTCATATCGGATACCGGAATCTGAGTTTTCCGACCAAGTGTATGGGAGTTCCTGTGTCACAGAACGAAGTACGTGACACAGGAACTCCCCGAAACTGTCACTGTCAGTGTCGGTCGGGTCTGTCAGGTGTCAGGACTCAGCAGAGTCCGCACTTACCTTGCAGAAGATCCCCTTCCCCGGCGGTCACGTCCTCCTGGATGGCCGCCATTACCCTGTCCCTGGCGGTCACGTGCAGAATCTCGTGATAACTGCAGTGACTGCCGGGTACTGGGTAATCTCGGCCAGCTGTACTCTCGTGACAGCTGGCCGTAAACCAGTCAGGATTACGTCACCGCCGGGGACGCAGCTCAGGTAAGCAGCTCTGCTCTATGTGGATGTCAGGCTCAGCCTGTCATCCAGATGTAGCAGAGCTGGACTCGTCGTGGGACACTCGTTATCTTGGACTGCGTCGGACAGGTGGTATTTGTGTTGGTTTGTTATTTTTGTTTTTTTACAGGAGAACGATGGCGTCGCAGGAATGAGAGAAGAATAAAATTAATGATAACTGTGTGGTATTTTATTTCATTAAAAGACTTTTTTCTTGCTGTGTTTTTTTTTTAATTTACAAACTATGATTAATAATGGATCGGTGTCTTATTGACGCCTCTCCATTATTAACCGGGCTTATTGTCACCGATCAATCAAAGATGACATTAACCCCTTATTACCCCGCTTGCCATCGCTACAGGGCAAGTGGGAAGAGCCGGGTAAAGTGCCACAATTGGCGCATCTTTGGATTCGCCATTTGTGTGGCTGCTGCAGCCTGGTATTTTTAGGCTGTTGAGGGCCAAAATCCATGGGCCTTGACAGTCTTTTAATACCAGGCTGCAGCAGTCTGCATTTTACTTGGCTGGTTAACAAAAATAGGGGGATCCCACGCCATTTTTTTTCGAGGGGATCCCCTATTTTTGATAACCAGCCAAGCTAAGCAGACTGCTGTGGCCTGGTATTATCAGGCTTGCAAGGTCCATGGATATTGGATCCTTACCAGCCTGAAAAACCAGGCCTCAGCAGTCTGCTTCATCTGGCTGGTTAACAAAAATAGGGGGGACCCCACGCCATTTTTTTTCGAGGGGATCCCCTATTTTTGTTAACCAGCCAAGATAAGCAGACTGCTGTGGCCTGGTATTATCAGGCTGGCAAGGTCCATGGATATTGGCTCCTTAACAGCCTGAAAAACCAGGCCTCAGTAGTCTGCTTTATCAGGCTGGTTAACAAAAATAGGAGGGACCCCAAGCCATTTTTTTTTTAGAGGGGATCCCCTATTTTGTTTAATCAGTTCACTTCAGGTCAGCCGGGATTCCTTCTGATGCTGTGGGTGTCCCTGGCTGACCAGAAGTGAAAGTGGGAAGCAATCAATTATGCTAACCACTTCCTCTCCTGTCAGCCAGGAGAGGAGCTCATTCATTCGGGGGTTTACTGTGAGACTGTCAGCATTAGCTGCAGTCTCTGCAGTAAACATTAACCCTTTCAGAAGGATTACATCGGGGGACCTGACTGAACATCGGATAGGTAAGAATAATGTTGCTTTATTATTTTATTTTTATTACAGGTGAACAAGGGCTTTGCAAGGAATGGCAGTAAAATAAAATATTGTCAAAAACTGTGTGTTTACTTCATTAATATGATTTTTAATTAAAGTGTCTGTGTTTTATTTTTATTTCATACAATAGGATTAATAATTGATACCTCTCAATTATTAACCTGGCTTAAACTCACCTTTCAATAGCAAGGTGGCTTTAACCCCTTATTAACCTATTCACCACCGCTACAGGGCAATGGGAATAGACGGGCAAAGTGCCAGAAAGGGCGAATCTAATTATAGATTTGCCTTTTCTGGGGTGTCTGGGGGCAGATGTTAGTAGCCAGGGGGGGGCCAAAAATAATGGTCCCTCTCTGGGCTATTATTATCTGCCCCCACTCGCTGGCTTTGTCTGTCTGGTTGAGAAAATAGGGCGGGAGCCCACGCATTTTTTTTCAACAATTTTACACCTCAAATATATATATATATATATATATATACATGTCATTGAATTTGTGACACATATATATATTTATAGTTCATACACTTCTACATAGTATAATAGCCGCTAATTCAATTGCCGGCTTTTGTGAAAATACAGAAGCCGACATGAAATGACACATGGTTTACATAGAGTTAACCATGTCATTTCATGTTGTTTGATATATGGTTTTCACTAACAATTACATGAGTGTATGTGTGCAAAATTTGACACATGTAGGGGTTAATTAAAGGTGTAAATTCGTAGCAAAAAAAGTCAGTTTTTTTACAACGAATTTACACCTTTAATTAACCCCTACAGGTGTGAAATTTTACACACATACACTCATGTAATTGTTTGTGAAAACCAGATATCAAACTACATGAAAAGACATGGTTAACTCTATGTAAACCATGTGTCATTTCATGTCGGGTGCTTCTGTATTTTCACAAAAGCCGGCATTACCCGGCAATTGAATCAGAGGCTATTTTACTATGTAGAAGTGTATGAACTATAAATATATGTATGTATATATATGTCACAATGACATATATGTATTCTATGTGTGTATATTTAGTGTTTACAAGGAAAGAAAGGGTTTTTTTTAGTTCCGATATTTCTGTCCCATTGACTTGCATTGTGTTTCCGGTATCGGATCGGCGATACCCGATACTTTTTGAGTATCGGGCCGATCCAATCCGATCCGATATTTTAGGATATCGCGCAGTATCGCTCAACACTACTCATGATGTTAGAAGTAAAAGCTTGTTATCCCATGCAGCCTGCTCTGTGAAGTTTTCTACTGCAAAGGTGTGGATTCAGAAGCTGTGCAACAGGTTATGGGCCCAGACACCCAGTTACCCCAGATACAGCGTACCCAGACATCTAGGCACCAGAGAATCCAGATACCACAGATCCCAAGCACCAAGAATACCTGATACCCAAGACACTAGAACTCTCAGCAAGACCCTGGTGAATGCAGAAGAATCTCCAAACAAGTAAGAAAGTTAAAAATGACAAGTAGCACAGAGCTAAAACTCACAGTAGCTAAACTGAATGATGAGAACTATCAGCTATGGAAGTTCAAAGTAGAGATGTTATTGTCTAAAGATGATTTATGGGAAGTAATCACTACAGATAGACCTGATCAAGATAATCAGACATGGGATAAGAAAAATAGACAAGCGAGAGGCGCCATTAGCTTATTAGTAGGGATGAGCTTTCCGATATTGCAGTATCGGAAATTGGCCCGATTTTTGCTATATCGGAATTCCGATTTCCGATTCATGATATTTTTTTCACATCGGAAATCGGAAATCCCATAATCTTTCAGCCTCTGAGTGCTCCGTGGAGCCAATCAGGAGCTGAAGAATTGCTGACAACATTGTGTAACTCCCCTAAGCTTGGTAGGAGGCGTCCAAACTTGCTAGCTAAGGGCTGCGTTGCGATTGGCTGGCTGGATGGTGTGATCAGGCAGTATAAAAGGCTGCGCCTGCCATTTTAGCCTCATTCTACTGTGAAAGCAGATAGGGATAGGTTGCTGTTGGAGATAGGGAGAAATCTCGAATCTAATAGTGAAATTGCCGTTCTGAATCCATCAATAGAGATGAAGGCAGGGAGTAAGGGACGTCCCCGTGGCAGCCGCGGAAGAGGTGCATCAGCAGCTAGACATGGTGCATATCCAGAGCAAGCAGCAGACCCAAGTCACTCAGCACCTACTTTCACCCGGCAGCAGTCATTTATGCGCAGCTTGTTAGGAGCACAGGGCCATAGGCTGATAAGAGAGGATCAAGTAGAAACCGTTGTTGGTTGGATGGCAGCTGAGGCATCCACCTCAATGAGCGCAGCATCCTTCCAGGACCTCTCCACCACATCGGGTCAGGCCACTGAAGAGCAGCACCCATCTGCTTCTTCATCGCCCACTAAATTGCCCAGACATTCAGAAGGCCAGGAGCCAACCTTAATCCTCTTCTCAGAATCTGTTGGCTTGGATTCTGTGTGCCAACCAGACAGCATTCCTGCAGCTGAAGAAGAGGTAGTGTGCACAGATGCGCAACCACTGTGTGCGTCTGAGGAAGAAGTGGAGGGTGGGCCAGTGCCCACAGTGACCAGACCCCAGTCAGCAGATGATGATGAAACTCAGCTGCCAGCTTCTGCTGATGAAAGTGTATTGGATGATGAGGTCCTTGACCCATCAAGGCATGCTGAGGGGCAGCAAGCAAGTAGGGATAGCTCAGAGGAAGAGCTTGCAGGTGTGGCGCAGCGTGGCCATTCCCGTGGGAGAGGAAGAGGGAAAAATTTGTTGTCTGCTCCCTCAACTTCAGCACCCGTTAGGAGCAGGGCTCTTTTAAAGAGCACAAGGGGTGCGCCCAAGAGTTGTGGTGCATGGGCCTTTTTTGACAAAGTTGCAGATGAGGTTACAGTAGTCAGATGCAAGCTTTGTCGACAAACTGTGCGGAGAGGGAAGAACATCAGCAACCTTAATACCACCATTATGTTGACGCATGTCAGGAAGAGGCACCCTGTGGAGTGGCAGCATCACACCCAAGATGATTCGCTACCTGCAGCTGATCCCCCACTTTCCATCTCTTCAGCCACCTCTTCCTCCAGCTCGCAAACAGCTGCTCCCGCTTCCTTGCCAGAATGCCAGGGTGCATCTGCAGGCAGTGTTGTATGGCGGCACACTGTCTGTACTTCGTCAGCATCAGCATTCCAATCGCTGGCATCCTCACACTCCCAATCCAGTGTGCAGCCATCTGTCACACAGGTGTGGGAGAAAAGGCGCCCGTACTCGGCAAATCACCCACGAGCACAGGGCATGAATTCTCGCATTGCCAAACTGCTTGCAGTGGAAATGCTACCATTCTGGCTGGTGAGCAAGCCAGCCTTTATCGATATGTTGGGGTTTGCAATCCCACAATACAGCGTTCCCAGCCGCTTCTACTTCAGCAGGCAAGCCGTCCCCGCCCTGCAACAGCATGTGGAGTGTAAAATTAAGCATGCGCTACAAAATGCAGTTAGTAGCAAAGTCCACCTGACCACCGACGTGTGGACCAGTCTGCATGGCCAGGGATGCTACATTTCCATCACCGCCCATTGGGTAAATGTAGTTGAGCCTGGAACTGAAGTAGACAGTGCAAGTGCGCGGGTCCTGCCAACTCCACGGATTGCAGGCCTCTCCTCCGTACAAATTGACTCCTTCTCATACTCCTCGTCTGACTCGCCTGCACCCAGACGTACCACAATAACCGATTTCAGCACTGCATCAGCCAAACATCAACAGGCCATGTTGAAATTGGTTTATCTGGGCAATGTTAGCCGCACCGCAACCGAGCTGTGGAACGCGCTCAAGGAGCAGAGCGACATGTGGCTTGCGCCGCTCAACCTCCAGCCAGGTATGGTGGTGTGTGACAATGGCCGAAACCTGGTCGCCGCTCTGGGCCTAGGTGGTCTGACTCACATTCCATGCCTTGCCCATGTCCTATAAGTAAAGAAATGATGTGCACACTGTGTAACAACTTGATAGGTGCTGGCTGAACGAAAATGTCCAATATAGTAGAGAAATCAGCCGCACTCAGTGTTGAATATAAAGCAAATAAAGTTTCATTTATTATATCAATTATCTGGACAAAAACACCAATGATTGTGTGGTAGTTAAACAAAACAAGGACAGATCTGGCGGGGTTTAACGTTTCGACCATACGTGGTCTTTCTCAAAAACCTCACTGTGAAGTAGAACATAAATAAAATGAACAAGCAAGTGACATACATTATACAAAATACATAGTATGTACAAAAGTGCTATCTACATATATACATCTATATACATATATGTACAAAGAATTTTCTATGTACATTCATTCAAAAGTCCTGAAGATAGAATATTTTAGATATAGTCATACCCAGATGATTGCATGAACAACAACTACTATTACATCTAGAGCTTTGGATTAAATAGAGATAAATCTGGGACAGCGGTACACATAACCAAAAAGGTCAGACAGTGCCCTTCTGAATGGTAGCCTGCCAATCAATCCCGAGAGAAAATAGCTTTACTTATAAGGATAAAATATATGTCATAGCATATTGGAATCAATTTTCAAACGTCATAGTATCTATGAATCAGTTTTTATACAGAGATCAATTTTTATATACTCGCCGAAATCAGGGGATTGGTATAACAGCATGGCTATCAGTTGATACCTAATAGGAGCTCGTGCACATTATTATGACATTTGTGATTCCAGGGTAACTGATCAAGCAGGTACAGAAAAACACTAACCTTATGGTGCAGAGAGTAAATGGAGGATAAGCAGGAGCCAAGTCCAATGCAGGCTATATGTGGAAATAAGTCAGGGAAAAAGATAAGTAAGAGGAAAACAGAAGAGATAGAGTGAACAAAATGAAGTGAAAAAAAAGAAAAAAATGAAGTGAAACAAATGAAGCGACCGCCGCTAGGAAAATAGCTGGGGTAATATAGCATAAAACCAACCTGGTTTTGTGAAGTAAGGACAAGGGAGCCGTCCGTCCAGAGAGATAAGATGTGGGCCGTGTTTGTCAAAGCGGCGCTTTAAATGGGGCCACAGGAGTCTAAATCCGGAAGTAGTGCGCCTAACATGACGCTCAGAGGAGCTGAAATGAGGCTAGACACGCAGGGACGTGTTGTAGTGGACTGCGCATGCGCTCAGTTGCCTGACGTCACAGCGTCACGTTATCAAAGGAGAGAGCTGAAAAGAGGTTTGATACGCAGAAGCGTGTCACCCAGACTGCGTCTGCGCAGTAGGGAATATGGGAGACATTGGATGGAACCAGTAGAGGAACACACCATGCAGCTGAAGCATGTATTGACCTGATTGATAGGGAGATACATGAGACTCTTAGGAAACAACAGAAAGGCTTATTCCCCACCAAAAGCAACATCACATCACTGGAGAAACAAGCCATTGAGTCTCTTAAAGCTAATAAGAACATAACCATCAAGCCAGCTGATAAGGGTGGGGCAATAGTGATAATGAATCAAACTGATTACATCAAAGAGATCGAGAATCAGCTATCTGATGAATCAACATATAAGAGAATTCCGTCTGACCCCACCCCGCAAATCAGGAGGAAAATAGATTCTTTACTTAATAAATATCTAGTCAACAACTGCATAGATAAAAAAACATCTACCTTTTTGACCAACCTATACCCAATCACACCAGTCATATATATACTTCCTAAGATCCACAAATCTCTGACCAATCCTCCAGGGCGCCCTATTGTGGCATCGACTGACTCGATTTTAGCACCTTTGTCTATCTTCCTGGAGAAATCTCTGACACCACTGGTCAAAGAAACCAGGTCCTTTGTCCTTGACACTGGACACTTCATCAACACCATTAAATTCCTGCCAGACATTCCATTAGGGTGCCTCCTAGTAACATTAGACGTCAAAAGCCTCTACACCTCGATCAAGCATGACCTTGGTATAGAGGCTGTCAAAGAATCTCTCCGCTCGTCAAATTTAGGCACCACTTCTCAACAATTCATTTTGGAACTATTAACCTTGGTTCTCAATGAGAACCATTTTCTTTTTGGTGACCAATTCTACTACCAAACCTGTGGTACAGCCATGGGATCCAACATGGCCCCAGCCTATGCCAACCTCTATATGGATGCCTTTGAGAACAAATACATCTACAATAATAATCTGTTTTTGCTTCACTCTAAATGTTGGCTCCGGTATATAGATGACATTTTTTGTCTCTGGGATGGCACCCTTGATACTCTCATCTCATTCACAACTCAGATCAACAACATCAGACCTGAATTACAATTTTCACTCAACTGGGACTTGCACAAAATCCCTTTTCTAGATACCATGGTAATCAAAAATGATGTCTGTGGACTATCCACAGACCTGTATACCAAACCTACCGACTCCAACAACCTTCTATTATTTACAAGCTGCCACCCCAAATCTACACGGGAGAGTCTTCCCCGTTCTCAATTCCATAGAGTGAAGAAAATTGTCTCCGATCCTCATCTGGTAGAGACACGACTTGATGAGATGGCCAATAAATTCAGAGAGAGGAAATACCCAGAAAATATTCTTTCCATGGAAAAACAGAGAATTTTGTCTTATGAACCCCCCACCAGCATATCCTCAAAACCTGAACGGATTCCCTTTATTCATACACATCATCCTTTAATGAAATATAATCTACAAAATCATCAATAAACATTGGCATCGTTTAAATGAATCCTATCCACAAATTTCAGCTTTTCAAACACCTGTACTCATGTGCAAAAGGAGACCCAAAAACTTCAAAGACCTATTGGTCCGTGCAGACATTGGTAGCCTTACTAAACTACCTAAACAAACATTTATAGGGACACAAAGGAGGGGAACATTCCCATGCTTGGGATGTTCCTGCTGTGCCAATGTAATCAAAACTGATAATATCGTCCACCCACATTCTGGGAAAAGATATAAGATCAATGGCTTTTACACATGTGACACCAATTTTGTGGTATATTCGATAAAATGCCCATGTGGCCTCCTCTATATAGGGGAGACCACACAACATATCAGAGAAAGAATCTCAAGCCACAAATCTACTATTAGATTAAATAAAACATGGCTGCCGGTCCCAGACCACTTCTCCAAAGCAAACCATTCCGTTTCGCAACTCCGTTTTCAAGTGATAGAACAGGTTGACAAACCGAGACGGGGGGGTAATCACATTAGACTCCTCAAACAAAGGGAATCCTTTTGGATTCATACACTACAGACCCTGGCTCCCAAAGGTCTCAATAGGGAATTAGACTTTACCTTTTGTTAAAGATTTTTTGTATTACTCATGACTGTTTGACTTTTCTTTGTCTCCAGGTTCACTGGTCCAGTATGGTGCACTAACATTTCTCTCTTGTAGATTCCTTAATAGGGAAACCATGCGAGAATAAGTCCATAAAAAGTCCTTTTCCCTCTATTCTCTCTCTTCAATCACTCATTGGTAAGTTTTACAAATATCATAACCCTTCATTAATTTTCTTTCATTATTTCAATTTTTCAATTTTATTCTTATTTTTTATTTTTTATTTTTCAATTTTTATCTTTAATTTTTATTTTTCAATTTTTATTTTTATGTTTTATTTTCTATTTTTCATTTTTATTTTTATTTTTCAAAGAATGTTGTTATTATTTTTTCTTTTATTTTTTTCTTCTTCATTTCATGACCGTGTTTATTCCATCCACCATTTCCATCTTTCTTTATAAAAACAAACATAAAATTTATTTTATTTTTATTTTTTAATTTTTCTATTTTTCCATTTTTCATGTTCCCATTTTGTCTCAGTTTTTACTTTTAACTACTTTTTCCCTACATTATCTATTTATATTTTTTCTCTTTCTTATTTTGTTCCCTTGGTTTCCATTGCGGTTTTTTTCCCCCTTTTTTCTCCCCTCTTTTTTCCTCTCTTATCTTTTCTGTTTATCTTCCTCTTATCTTATTCCCATTTTTCTCCTCTCATTTTGCATATAGCATGTCTTAATATCTTGCCTTTTTCTTCCATCCCCTCTGTTTTTTGCTCCTTATTCCCTTTACCGCTCTTGTTTTTTATTTTTCCCTCTTTACCGCTTTCATCCTCTTCCTTTATCTTATTCTCATTCTTCCCTTCTCACTTTACATGTATTATGTGTCAATATTCTGCCTTTGACTTTTACCCCCTCTATTTCCTCTACTGGTTCCATCCAATGTCTCCCATATTCCCTACTGCGCAGACGCAGTCTGGGTGACACGCTTCTGCGTATCAAACCTCTTTTCAGCTCTCTCCTTTGATAACGTGACGCTGTGACGTCAGGCAACTGAGCGCATGCGCAGTCCACTACAACACGTCCCTGCGTGTCTAGCCTCATTTCAGCTCCTCTGAGCGTCATGTTAGGCGCACTACTTCCGGATTTAGACTCCTGTGGCCCCATTTAAAGCGCCGCTTTGACAAACACGGCCCACATCTTATCTCTCTGGACGGACGGCTCCCTTGTCCTTACTTCACAAACCAGGTTGGTTTTATGCTATATTACCCCAGCTATTTTCCTAGCGGCGGTCGCTTCATTTGTTTCACTTCATTTTTTTCTTTTTTTTCACTTCATTTTGTTCACTCTATCTCTTCTGTTTTCCTCTTACTTATCTTTTTCCCTGACTTATTTCCACATATAGCCTGCATTGGACTTGGCTCCTGCTTATCCTCCATTTACTCTCTGCACCATAAGGTTAGTGTTTTTCTGTACCTGCTTGATCAGTTACCCTGGAATCACAAATGTCATAATAATGTGCACGAGCTCCTATTAGGTATCAACTGATAGCCATGCTGTTATACCAATCCCCTGATTTCGGCGAGTATATAAAAATTGATCTCTGTATAAAAACTGATTCATAGATACTATGACGTATGAAAATTGATTCCAATATGCTATGACATATATTTTATCCTTATAAGTAAAGCTATTTTCTCTCGGGATTGATTGGCAGGCTACCATTCAGAAGGGCACTGTCTGACCTTTTTGGTTATGTGTACCGCTGTCCCAGATTTATCTCTATTTAATCCAAAGCTCTAGATGTAATAGTAGTTGTTGTTCATGCAATCATCTGGGTATGACTATATCTAAAATATTCTATCTTCAGGACTTTTGAATGAATGTACATAGAAAATTCTTTGTACATATATGTATATAGATGTATATATGTAGATAGCACTTTTGTACATACTATGTATTTTGTATAATGTATGTCACTTGCTTGTTCATTTTATTTATGTTCTACTTCACAGTGAGGTTTTTGAGAAAGACCACGTATGGTCGAAACGTTAAACCCCGCCAGATCTGTCCTTGTTTTGTTTAACTACCACACAATCATTGGTGTTTTTGTCCAGATAATTGATATAATAAATGAAACTTTATTTGCTTTATATTCAACACTGAGTGCGGCTGATTTCTCTACTATATTGCCCATGTCCTAAACTTGGTGGTGCAGAGTTTCCTTAGGAACTATCCTGACCTTGAGGAGCTGCTGCACAAAGTCAGATACGAGTGTCTCATTTGCGGCGTTCAAGCATGGCTGCATCGAGCCTTTCAGCCATGCAGCGCAGATTGGGCCTGCCCGAGCACCGTATCATTGTTGACCTCCCCACCAGGTGGAATTCGACTTTGCATATGCTGCGGAGGTTGTGTGAGCAGCAACCTGCAATTATGGAGTTGCAGCTGCAGCAGGCACAAAGTCGGCGACACACATCTCAGCCCTCCCACTTTACAACCACAGAGTGGGCAACCATGAAGGATATATGCACCATTTTGAAGTGCTTCGAGGACTCCACTCTGATGGTGAGCGCAGATGCTACCCTACTCAGCCTGACTATTCCCCTTATATGCCTTATAGAATCAACACTTAAAGGACTAAGGGATGAGGTTTCTCAGGAGGAGGAGGAGTATGATGAGACACTTGCACCAACCAAGCAATCTTCATTGGCCCGGTTGGTACAAAGCTCTGTGGGTGCCTCACAAAGGTCCAGGCAGGACACAGCAAGCGAGGAGGATGAGGAGGACTATGAGGATGAGCTAGAGGAGGAAAGTACACAGCGCTCTACTAGTAGTCACCAGATAGAGCGTGGATGGGGTGATGCAGATCAGCCAGAGCACATTCCTCCAGCTGGTGACAGCGATGCATGGCCAGTTGGCAGCCTTCAGCACATGAGTGACTTCATGCTGCAGTGTCTGAGAAAAGACCCACGCGTGGCTCGTATTCTCCACACAAATGACTACTGGGTGGCCACCCTCTTAGATCCACGCTACCGGGACAGCCTTGAAAGCCTAATTACACCGTTGAACTGGGCGCGTAAAATGCAGGAGTACCAAGAAGCACTGGTTAATTCACTCATGTACTCTTTTCCACCGCATAGCAGTGATGCGCGTGCACTAGCAGGCACCTCAGTGTGTCCTGGGCCCAGCGGAATCCGTTCAGAAGCCGGTAGCAGAAGCAGTACATCTGCTACTGACAGGTTCAGTATACCCAACCTGTTCCAACGGTTTCTGAACCCGCAAACAGTTCGGGCACCATCAGCACAGACAGTGCAATGCACTAGGAGGCAACGTTACCGTGACATGGTGGCACAATACCTCTTCACCCCTGTCAGTGGGCTTCAGGATGGATCTGCCCCCTTCAAGTTTTGGGTCTCCAAGTTGGATACATGGCCCGAGCTTAGCCAGTATGCCTTGGAGATCCTGGCTGGTGATTTCTGAACACGTCTTTAGTGCAGCTGGCAATGTACCAGACTATCCGCTGCAAATGTGGACCAGATTACATTCCTAAAAATTAACCAGGCCTGGATTTCTGGTGACTTTTGCTGCCCTGGGCCACAGTACACAGGTTACATGCATGGTTGGTAGCAGTATGCATGCTCTGTCATGTGCCTTTGTTGCACACAGCGTAATCTGTTATGCCCGTGCTCTGGCCTCTACTTGGTAGCACCTGGTTCTGTGACTGACTCTTTCACCTCATACTGTTTTCCATTGTATCTACAGTAGTACCGCCAGCTAGTGCCCATTTCTGTGACTGCCACTTTCACAGCATGCCGTGTTTCCGGGCTCTAGTACCGGCAACTAGTGCCCATTTCCGTGACTGCCACTTTCACAGCATGCCATGTTTCTGGGCTCTAGTACCGCCAGCTAGTGCCCATTTCCGTGACTGCCACTTTCACAGCATGCTGTGTTTCTGGGCAACAGTACCGCTAGCTGTACCTTGTTAGACCAAAGTGGAAAAAAAGGACGACAGATGCCAAACACCTATAGGCAGAAGCACAAGAGGCGGGATCCAGCCGCACCGGCTGTTTCGTGGCAGTGAAGTGCGGACACAGGTGCCTCCCCTGTTATGTTTCGGTAGCTGAGGAGAAAAATCAAAAACAGCAATACACCAGAGAGGCTGGAACCTATTGGATTGCAGTAACCTGAACTAACCACACAACTATAGGTAGCCGTGGAGCGTTCCTACGTTGATCCTAGACGCCTCGTCACAGCCTGAGAGATAACTACACCTACAGGCAGAAAGAGGAAAGCTATCTGCCCCGGAGCAGATCCCCAAAGAAAATAGGAAGCCCCCAAACATGTAATGGCGGTTAGACAAGGAGAAGCACGGACACAGACAGAAAATAGAATGAGCAAACGCTGGGGCCCAATCTGTCTAGACAGAAAAGTACAGGAAAGGATTCTCACTGCAATCTAAAAAAAACCTAAAAAATACCAACTCTTCTGATTGCAAAAACACCTGAGATCACACGATCTCTACCACCTAAATCAGATCTCTGGTGTAACAAAACTAAGCCGCAGCCACTGAAAAAACATGAAAAAGCAAATGAACAAATATCAGTGGCAGAGTGCAGGGAACGATGCAAAAAGCAAGCACAAAAATAAAAGCAGAAAATATCTTATCTGAAAGCAGAAGATGCAGGCAAGACTCAGCAAACTTCCAAATGAACCAGGAACCACAATTGAGACAAGAACAATTGATCACCGGCGACCATCATGGGAGGGAACCTCCCTTATATCAGTCCAGTCCGTGATCCCAGATTGCCTTTCCTCGCTGTGAGGTTCAGTACTGTCTGCAACCACCAGAGGGAGCCTCTGCTCAGAAATCATCTCCAGCACATTCATAACACTCCCCCAAAGGGTAAACCGAGTTCCAGCATCGCCAGCTGGTTCTCGGGAGTGCCCAAGGGCACAAGTACCTCCTGCTCCAAACCGTGTTTCGACAACGCTCGCTCTAACCCTAACCCTTACCCTACTAACCATAAACCCTAATCCTACCCCAACTAATCCTAACCCAAAGAAAAAACACAGCTGTTAAGAAGATGGCGACTAGTTTTCCTGCTACAGTTTTCGCTCTGTGCATTTTTCTAGCAATTTTTTTTGCTCCTCTGCATACTCCTTCCCCATTATACTGAGGTGTTTCCCCTCCATTTTATCCATTATAAAGCACTGTAGTGGTCATTTTGTAATTCCGATTTTTTTCTCCCATTGACTTGCATTGATATCGGAAATCTGAAATTCCGATATCCGATATTTTTCCAATATCGGAAATCGGAATTCCGATACAATTTCGGGCAATATCGCTCATCCCTACTTATTAATGGATGATGCTCAATTAATATAGTCATGATGAACACATCAGACTATATGAAGGAAGCAAACAGACAACAGTTTTAGCAGGAACAAAATTCATACCATAGCTCAAAACCTGGATTTGAGAATCAGATAAATTATGTTTAGACAAATTCAATACATTAGTGGATTCAAACTTATTTAAAACCGTTTCATGCGTGTCACCATTCCTGAACCGCTTGCGGTGTTTGCGTCCCGCTCGTTTCCCATGCGTTTGTGACATTTTTTTGTGTTTCGAAAATAAGAAAAATCCTGACGAGGAACATGTGTATCAGATTCGTTAGTATTAGAGTCAGAAAGATCCGGGTCCGAAGAGCTGAAACTGACATGGGAGCGTGAGAAACTCCTATCTTCATTATTCGGACGTTTCAGTATGGATTTAGGAGATTTGTTATATTTTTCCCAATGTCCCCATTCATAAACCTGGTTAAGTTTATAATCATTACTGTCCCGATTAAATTTATTCTGTTTCCTGTTGATAATAACATCTTCCAGCTTCAAAACAGACGTTTGTACTCTTTGCATAAGATCATCAAATTCTGTTGCATTAATTTTAATCTTTAAACCAGATTTAAGTTTCTCAATTTCAGCTTGTAAATCTCTCAGTTTATTTTCTTCCTCTTCAATGATATGCTTAATTAAATTTAGGAAACATTCGGAGAGAATAGTGTTCCATTTGTTGACAAAATCATTTGAGTAAATAGTGGTAGGTATTTTCCTAATACAGAGTCCTCTAGGAATCATGTTGTTATTTAAATAAATCTTCAGAGTTGTATGATCCCACCATACTTTACTCTCATTGAACATCAACCTCTCCAATTTATCCTGTTCCTGAGAAAGTTCAAGCATGGAGGAATCAGATGGAACATCATTAAGAGAGAAAACCTGTGCTGCTCTCCGGACACGGTCCTGGGTAAGATTAGCCATATAAACAGTCTTATGGTATACAGCAAAATTTAAATGTTGAATAAATATATATCCATAAAAAATGTGGAAAAAGCAAGGCAAAATTGTTCCAATAATCACACAAAAGAAGAAGCCAGCTTACCACAGCGGTATACCTCTGCACGGACTCCAAGGGGAAAAGCCAGGATACAAATGGAAGAAAACGGTGATTTGAGTCCAGTTGATTAAAAGACTGATTTTATTCAAAAATGGTAAAATTCATGTCACCACCACAAAATGACAATGTGGGATACGGCAGCTGTATCACATTCAGCAACAGAAAAAATTAGAATTTTTTTTAATGCGCGCTAGGTCTGCAGACAGGTTCATATCACCGCCACAACATGACAATGTGGGATTCGGCAAGCTGTATATCATTCAGCAAAAGAAAATATTATTATTGTTTTTAATGTGGGCTAGGTCTGCACACACGTTCATATTACTGCCACAGAATGACAGCGTGGGATATGGTAGGCTGTTTCACATTTAGACACAGAATAAATTAGAATTTTTAATTAATGCGCATGTTAGATCCCCAGCAGTGTCCGGTACTGTGGTCTCCCTTTCAAGTAAAGCTGCTGCGATTCCTGCTCAGCACATATATCAGTCCCAGCGACTTGATCAGGCTCATGGTATACGTTTGGTTACTGCTGGCTCTTTAGCCACGTCTATGCTAATCAGCAATATGCAGGTGCAGCCTTGCACTCTGGAGTCTATGTTCAGAGATCACCTTACTGAGCATGTACCTTATGTAGTGTCTTCTTACTGGTGGTCGGACGTTAGCTGCTCTGGTGATGTGGCATCTCCGGATTGGTCCGTGGGCGATATCTCGACTGACTGGGCATGAATGTTTGGGGTGGAGCATATAAAAGGCTCTCAGCGGCGCATGTGGGCACGCTAGTGTCATTTGTGTTTTAGTGTGAGTGGGTGGTAACTGTACCAGTCTGCACATTTTCGAGTGTCTGTCTATTCTCAAAGACTGTACACTGTGGTAGGCAGGTAACACACTTATGCGGTTTTCGCTCCCATGGCTCAATGCCTGAGTCCCTAGTTAGCTGCACGCTTAGGGTGCCGGCCAGGCACAAATTCAGTAGTGTCTAGACAGGGGTAACTAGCCGCTTGGCTTAGTGGACCCTGGGTTGCGACTGCACTTTATTTTATATTTTATTTAGTGCAATCCACCAACACTAACAGCGCGTTAGGTCTGCAGACAGATTCATATCACTGCCACAACATGACAACGTGGGATAGGCAGGCTGTATCTCATTCAGCAAAAGAAATTATTATAAATTTTTTTTAATGTGTCTACTCTTAAGTCCGCACACACGTTCATATCACCGCCACAAAATGACAACGTGGGATACAGCAGGCTGTTTCACATTTAGCAACAGAAAAAATGTTAATTTTTTTTAATGTGCCTTAGGTCTGCAGACAGTTTCATATCACCACAGCAAAAAATGACAAGGTGGGATAGAGCAGGCTGTTTCTCATTTAGTTAGTGAAAAAATATTAATTAGAATGCTATACTCGTGTATACAGCACAATAGAAGCAGTGCAGAACACGTGCCCTGCTGGCTTTCTTTGTGGACCTCAATGTGGCCAAAAAAAGAAAAACGTGCTGGAAGGTAAATTTAACAGCCACACTGGACACTAGCTACCTACTGTATCTGACTGATATACAACCACCTATCTAAGTAGCTGAAATGTGGATACAGCAGGCTTTTTCACATTTAGCTAGTGAAAAAATATTATTTAGAATGCTATGCTTGTGCATGGAGCACAATAGAAGCAATGCACAACACACTTGTAGGACATGTGCCCTGCTGGCTTTGTCTGTGGACCTCAGTAATGGACCCCCCCAAAAAAAATTCCGGAAGGTAAATTTTACAGCTACACTGGACACTATCTAGTTACACTATCTGACTGATATACAACCGCCTTACTAAGGCCTCTTTCACACATCCGGCGGGCGCCTAAACGGTGCCCCCGGCATTTTACCGCAGCGCCGCATGTGAAAAGCTTTCACACTTCCGGCGCCCAAAATGCGTTTTTTTTGCCGGATGGTTTCTGATGCTTGGAGAGATAAGAAACCATCCGGCAAAAAAAAAAAACGTTACATGCAGCGTTTTTTCCGGACGCCGCAATGTACATTTGCGCCGCATCCGGACAAAACCGCATGCAACGCATTGACATGCGGCGCCATGCGGCGCTAATGCATGTCAATGCGAAAAAAGCCGCATGCGGCGCATCAGATTTTCAGATGCGGCGCTGCGGGAAAATGCCAGGGGCGCCGCAAGGGGAAAAACGGATGTGTGAAACAGGCCTAACTAGATAAAACCTTGCTGTTAACAATCGCAGCGTTAGGAGCAGCCTCTCTGCTTTGTTACAGTGTTAAAATGGCGCTAAAACAAGATGTCCGCTATTTATATGGAGAGGGACATGTGATTTGAGCAGCCAATGACACAAGCCGTTGTGTCAGTACATTGTGGGTGTTTCCTGTAACCGGATTAGCTAGCCGCAATGTGCACACATAAAGTTAGGAAAAAAAATAAAAATGACTGCTTTGCTGTGCTTACAAGAACGCCGCTCCTCTGAGCTCTGAAAGCCCCCTCCCACATCAAACACGTGCCAAACGCCCATGATACACCACCATTATCGTTTCTAAAGTGCTGAAAATATTTTTGTGGCATCACAAATATTTTCCCGCACTTTTACCGAATGTTACCGATTTTTACCGATTTTATAAAATTTTGTTCGGGTTTCCAATCACGAATCCGAATGTGCCATATTTGTACCAAATATATATTAGCGATCGTTTTCCGAACAAATTTGCTCATCACTACTCCTAACCACCCATAACTAGGTAGTACCTCTTCTTTTATTAACACTATGAGATGTCATAAAAGCTCCTGTAGGTTTTTTTTTAAAAAGATGAAAGATACAAATGATTGCACTTCATATATTTTAACAATAAAAATCTTTATTAAACAGCTTACACAAAAAAATTATACACACACAGGATTTTCCTAACTATATTATGTTCTTTTTCTTGTCATGTATCCTCATCAATTAAACAGCTATGTGTATAGCACGGTATCTTTGGAGGTTTTTTGTTCATTTTCTTCACCAGGTTCAAATGCTATTATAATCCTTTTTTTCTCTCCCTATATTAATACATTTGTCACTCTCTAGCACATTAATGTTTTGTACATTTTACACTTTCTTTTAACTAATTATTGCTATTTATATATATTGTTGGTGTCATGATCCAGGCCAGGGTTTGTTTCATGTATTCTCTCCCAGGTCTGGTCATGCGAGGGTTAATCTTCTCTGCCTTGTTTTGGGTTTTGTGGGGCTATTTAAGTCTGCTGTGGCCTGCTGACCAATGTCAATGATAGTTCATGCTTCCAGGCTAGAGCAGCAGACCCCTTGATACCGTGTTTTGTCCTCTACCGCTTACTCTGTTCCCGTGATCTCCCTTTCCTGCCACCCCGTTTGTCTTAGTGTTTGCTCCCTGTACTTGGACCCTTGGTATGTGACCCCGCTTTCCTTTTAACCTGTTCTATTGTCTCTCGTCTTGGTTATCTCTGCTCCCGTCCGGCTCTGACTTTTGGCTTGTATTTGACCGCGTGAATTGCTATGACCTCTGGTACTTCTTACCTTGACTGTTGCTAAATCGGCTCGTCTGACCACTCTTTCGCCACGGGGTGGCACTTGTGCTGCTGCCTTGTGATATTATGCTGTGTGTGCAACTTCTATTCCCTCACCAGCATCCCTTGGTGGAGGTTGCACTATACTGCACTGCAGCAGCATTACAGTTGGTGTGTCTTTTTCTGTTTTATGACATCTGACTATGTACACCCTTCCCCCTTTTGTTGGTGCCCTTTTTTTACTTTTGTCATGCAATTAACCATGTATGTGTGCTGTATACCGCTCTTATGTAACCTGAAGAAGAGTCAGTGTTACTCTGAAACGCATTGACAATAAACCAGCAGATTATTTCCGATTTTGGATGTTATTTCTCCAGTAAGCACAGAACATTTCCTTTGCCAGGGCAATTATTTCCTGACATTATCATATGAGAGCTGCAGCATCGGGATTTTAGTCTTGTCAGTGGTTGTGTCGCGCACAACCCTGCAAGGCGAGTGGATTTACCTTTTTCTCTCTTGTGTTCTTGTGTGAGTCCCTATTGCACTTTTGTATTTTATTTACATTACACATTACAGGAGAGAGAGCAAAAGAGAGAGAGGACTCCTCTGACCATAAGAGTTTAAACTCTACAGAAGAGAGAGGACCCCACTGACCATGAGAGCTTACACTCTACAGTAGAGAGAGGATCCCGCTGACCATAAGAGGTAACAATCTACAGAAGAAAGAGGACCCCACTGACCATAAGAGCTTACACTGTACAGGAGAGAGAGGACCCCACTGACCTTAAGAGCTTATACTCTACAGAATAGAGAGAGAGGACCCCACTGACCATAAGAGCTTATACTTTACAGAAGAGAAACAATCCCGCTGACCATTAGAGCTTGCACTCTACAGAAGAGAGATGACCCCAGTAACCATAAGAGCTTATACTCTACAGAAGAGAGATGACCAACTGACTATAAGAGCTTACACTCTACAGAAGAGAGAGGACCCCACTGAACATAAGAGCTAACACTCTATAGAAGAGAGATGACCCTACTGACCATAAGAGCTTATACTCTACAGAAGAGAGAGGACCGCACTAACCATAAGAGCTAACACACTATATAAGAGAGAGGACCCCACTGTCCATTAGAGCTTACACTCTACAGGAGAAAAAGAGGACCCTGCTGACCATAAGAGCTTAAAATCTACAGAAGAGAGAGGATGCCACTGACCATAAGAGCTTATACTTTACAGAAGAGAAACGATCCCGCTGACCATTAGAGCTTGCACTCTACAGAAGAGAGATGACCCCAGTAACCAAAAGAGCTTATACTCTACAGAAGAGAGATGACCAACTGACCATAAGAGCTTACACTCTACAGAAGAGAGAGGACCCCGCTGAACATAAGAGCTAACACTCTATAGAAGAGAGATGACCCTACTGACCATAAGAGCTTATACTCTACAGAAGAGAGAGGACCGCACTAACCATAAGAGCTAACACACTATATAAGAGAGAGGAACCCACTGTCCATTAGAGCTTACACTCTACAGGAGAAAAAGAGGACCATGCTGACCATAAGAGCTTAAAATCTACAGAAGAGAGATTACCCTAATCACCATAAGAGCTTAAACTTTACAGTAGAGAGAGGACCCCACTGTCCATAAAAGCTTAAACTCTACAGAAGAGAGATGACACCACTGACCATAAGAGCTTACACTCTACAGAAGAAAGAGGACCCTGCTGACCATAAAAGCTAACACTCTATAGGAGAGAGAGGACGCTACTGACTATAAGAGCTTAAACTCTACAGGAGAGAGAGGACCCTGCTGACCATAAGAGCTTACACTCTACAGGAGAGAGAGGACCCCACTGATCATAAGAGCTTGCACTCTACAGAAGAGAGAGGACCCCACTGATCATAAGAACTTACATTCTACAGGAGAAAAAGAGGACCCCACTGATCATAAGAGCTTACACTCTACAGAAGAGAGAGGACCCATTGGCCATAAGAACTTATACTCTACAGAAGAGAGAGGATCCCGCTGACCATTAGAGCTTGCACTCTACAGAATAGAGAGAGAGAGGACCCCAATGATCATAAGAGGTTACACTCTACAGGAGAGAGAGAGCGAGAGAGGACCCCACTGACCATAAGAGAACTTATAATGCTGCCCTTCACCTCGCCAAACAGACCTACTTCACCACCCTGATCTCCTCACTAGCCAACAACCCCAAGAAACTTTTTGACACTTTTCACTCCCTCCTCAGGCCAAAAGCACAAGCCCCTATCACAGACATTTGTGCTGATGACCTGGCCTCCACTTTATATAAAAAATAGATACTATCCATCAGGAAATCTACTCTCAACCACCAAGTGCTGTGACTCCCATCCCACCCTGCATTTCCCCTGGCTCACTTTCCACATTTGATCCCATCACAGAAGAAGAAGTCTCCAGACTCCTCTCTTCCTCTCGTCCGACTACATGCACTACCGACCCCATTCCCGCACATCTCCTCCAGTCTCTCTCTCCAGTTGTCACAACTCACCTAACAACAATCTTTAATCTCTCACTCTCCTCTGGCATTTTCCCATCTTCATTCAAACACTCCATCATTACTCCACTACTAAAGAAACCCTCTCTCGACCCTTCCTGCACAAACAACTACAGACCGGTCTCCAATCTCCCCTTCATCTCTAAACTTTTGGAGCGCCTAGTCTACTCCCGCCTCACCCGTTACCTCTCCACTTACTCCCTTCTAGACCCTTCACAGTCCGGCTTCCGCCCCCTACATTCGACTGAAACTGCACTCATCAAAGTGACCAATGACC
>JARQOD010000003.1:352199920-352282328 GCA_033576555.1 Oophaga sylvatica | reverse complement strand
AGCGGAGCGTTCCCGTCCCCTCTGATATACCGGCGAATCTGGAGAGAGCGCAGCCCGGTCATCAGGTGAAGCAAGCAACATTAAGGACTCGGAGAGTTCTACCGGCACTCCCACCGTATAAAGGCCTGAATCCTGCCGCCCCCAGTTGGGGTCCAGGGAAAACTACCACCGGTGGAGACGCACCGTGAGTGCCCCTTTTCGAGACTTGTGGTTCAACCAGCCCGTTACAGTGAGTACACTACGCCCCAGACTATTTACCTTCGTGAGCATCTAAGTGCACCAACGGTTATAAATTTGCGCGCCAACATCCGCGGCAACTGGGCCCCAATGTTTGGACTGGGTTAATACAAGAAAAGGGGAACCCTGCTACGTTATATTTGCAGGGTTGGGGAAAGAATTAGGTTGTGATGTGTATATGATTTTTATAGAGCACCGTTACCTGTATTGCATGTTGTTTCTTTAAATACACTTCATTTCTGCTGCATATCCATAAACCAGTTAAACTGTTTTACTCCTGTTTTGGGTGAGTGTGTACTGAGCTATAGGCAGGGGTTTCCCGAATCAGTCCCTGGCAGAAGATAACAGTCCTTCTGCAGTCCTAGAGAGAGCTCCAATCAAGATTCGGGTGGAGGCACTGCGCCCTAAAGAGGTGAGACCCCCCCATAACACCCAGCGTACCGTGGTAGCCCTGAAGGGGTGTTACAGTGGAGGCACTGCTGAGATACAGAACTAACACAGGAGTATTTACTATGGAGACTTTAACAGAGCGAGAAGTATATTTGTGGTGTGAAGAGATGGATGTTACAGCTAGACAAAACTTTGCAGTGAGTGGTGAGCTCTGTGATGCATCTGATGAAGAGATACTGAAAATAGTTAACCGACTCACTGAACTTGCCCACCCTGAAGTGGTCGACCGCAGAAAGGAAAAGGGGGGACAGTTACCCATAGCCCTGATCTCAACCGGGCAGATCTTGAGGAAAGATTACTTCCCATCCATGATAGCCGTGTCCCCAGAGTATGGTCGACAATGGAAGATCACTTGGCCTAATGAGTCCGAAGTTGAGACCCGGCAACAGGAATCAACCACTCAGTCTAGGAAGACTAGTATACGTCCGCCCTCTACTCCCCTTAGAACCAGTCCTGAAGAGACAGCGGCACCTGTTGATGTGCTTATGACAGCTATGGAAAAGTTAGTCAGTCAGTTTGCAAAGATGCAGCCAGAAGGGAACTACCGTCGTTTAAGAACCTTCTCGGGTGCCCTCCCCACCCCTGCTGGAGAAGAAGAATATGATACTTGGAGGGATGTCACTTTACTGTGCTTAGAAGAGTGGCAGTGCACTGATGCCGTGAAGAAGCAGAGAATAGTAGAAAGTTTGAAGGGTACTGCTATGGAAGTGGTGCAGGCTGCTTGGCGGAGCAAGCCACTAGCAACTTATCAAGATTATATGAGTGCTTTAGAAGATGCTTTTGGATCCCTGAAGATGCTACTGATCTACTCTATAAACTTCGTACCACCTACCAACAACCAGATGAGAAGATGTCCGACTATCTATACCGATTGGATAAGATGGTTCATAGAATAGTATCTAAAGGTGGAGTCAGCCCTAAAGAAGTTGATCAGTGTCATCTGGACCAAGTACTCAGAGGAGCTCTCACTCATGATCCAATTGCTCAGCGGATGAGGTCTTGTGATAAAGAGAAGATTCCTGGTTCTTTTCATGAGTTGCTTAAGGAAGTTCGCAAGGAAGAGGTTATTTTGGCCGCAAGGGGAGACCTCCCCTCGGGTGACTACTGTTGCCTTGAAGCCAGCAGCCGACTGCCGAGAGAGGGAACTGCTGAAAGTCATCGAGAAACAGGGGGAGCAGATTACTCAATTGTTAAGTGCTCAGGCCAAGACAATACAGCGGTTACAAAGTGCTGCAGAGGTAGCCGAGAAGCAGACCCTGGCTTCAGGAAGAGAGAACGATGACCTGTGTAGAGTGGAAAGTAGGAAACCAGAAGGGTGCTTTGTCTGTGGGAGTCCGGGCCATATAGCTCGTCAGTGTCCAAAGAGGTGGAGCTCAAAGAACTCTTCACATTCTCCCCACCTCCCTCCGAGGCAGTCGGGAAACGGGAAAGGGGGCCAGTAGAACCCCATACTGAGCCCCCATCAGCAACTAAGACCTATTCTACCTCTCCATCCAATAGTGCCTCATCGAAAACACTGCCTGAAGGGTTAGTGGGACCAGCCCCGCATGTCCCCGCATATATCAATGGTTTTCTGTGTTAGATCTCCGGAGTGGTTACTATCAGATACCCATGTCAAAGGAAGATCAAGAGAAGACCGCTTTTATCTGCCCCATTGGGTTCTTCGAGTTTCAAAGACTGCCTCAAGGACTGACAGGTGCTCCGGCCACTTTTCAGAGATGTATGGACAAAGTAGTGGGGGACATGCACTTACGTGAGGTCTTGGTTTATCTCGATGATCTTATTGTTTTTGGGAAGACTCTGGAAGAACACAACCAGCGGTTGTTCAAGGTGCTGGATCGGTTGAAGGAGGCTGGGTTGAAGTTGTCCCTTGATAAGTTCCGGATTTGCCAGACGACTGTGAAATATGTGGGGCACATAGTCAGCAGAGAAGGAATTTCCACCGACCCCGCCAAAGTGGAGGCTGTGGTAAACTGGCCTAAGCCCACCAAGCTGGGGGAGCTTAGGTCCTTTTTAGGATTCTGTGGATACTACCGAAGATTTGTACCCCAGTACTCTCGGATTGCGAAGCCATTAACTGCTCTTACCCAGGGGTATCCCCCTTCCGGCGGGACAGCCCGCCCCTCAAGGTCAGGGAAAAGAGACTACTTCCGAGTTAATGAACCTTTTGGGGAAAGATGGACACCCTTATGCGACGAGGCATTCGAGAAACTGAAGTCATGTTTGACCCAAACTCCAGTGTTGGCCTATGCAGACGCCAGTAAACCATATGTGTTACATATAGATGCTTCTCTCGACGGACTAGGAGGGATTCTCTATCAGGACCATGATGGCTGTCTACGTCCCGTTTACTACATTAGTCGAGGATTGACTCCCAGTGAACGCAACTACCCAGCTCACAAACTGGAGTTTCTGGCTCTGAAATGGGCTGTAGTGGACATGCTGCATGACTACCTCTATGGGGTACGCTTCGTGGTTCATACCGACAACAATCCATTAACCTACGTGAGAACCACAGCAAAACTGGATGCCACGGGGTACCGGTGGCTTGCCGCACTCTCTCTGTATGATTTCAGCTTAAAATATCGACCAGGGATCAGTAACATTGATGCAGACACACTCTCTCGCCTGCCTAGTGAACCTTTAAATGAGGAAGAAGAAGGAGGATGGATAGAGGTCCCTGCCCCTGAGGTGAAGACTCTGTGCCATAGACATCGAACTGATGCCCTCACTCTGCAGTGCTGTGCTAAATTCTTAGGAGCATCTAGCGAAGCGCTCCGTTGTCGTACTGTCGAGTGACAAATGTAACCCCAGACTCTCTCCCTCAACTGACTCATAATCAAGTCAGGACGGCGCAGCAGGAGGATCAGTCAGTGGGGGTAGTTCGATGGTGGGTGAAGAGGGGCTGGAGGCCCGAAAAGAATGCATTAAGAACAGAGGAGTCTGTCCTGCTGACTCGGCAGCTAGAGTCGCTAGTAGTAAAAAATGGGCTACTATACCGAGAGACAAGAGTCGGGGACTGAGGAGGTGGGCCCCTCGGTACACACTCGTCCCAAGCAGGACATTAGGCCACCCATGATGTTGACTTATGACAGAATGGGACATACCACTGAGGTCCCCAGGTTGATACACCCAAATTCAAATTCTGTTTGGCCTTATTTCTCGGTATCTTCCATGTGTCCAGGAGGTGGTTTGTATGCATGTAAATTTGGTGTTAGTCAGGATGCCTTAACCCCCATTCATGTTTCAGGTGGTGAGTCCTCATGTCGTGATGGGACACTTTCAATGACTCACCAGGGGGAGAATGTAACACCTGCACATGGAACTGTCAGAGCAGCTACTGGTATACTGGGATTTACAGACACTAAGAAGAGTTTTGCAGCTGCTGTTAAACAGGGACCTTCAGACATTAATGGTTTTTTCCCTGAGCTGCGGGGGACTACAATTCCCATGGACCCTTGTTTCAGTCAGATGACACAGCTAGGAGGGAGGAGGAACTTGGGGGAGGGAGCGAGAGAGGAAGTGAAAAAAGTGAGAGAGCGGATGGTTCATGTAAAAGATGGAGCGCTGTGGACTTGTATTCCTCTAAAGAGCGGAGCGTTCCCGTCCCCTCTGATATACCGGCGAATCTGGAGAGAGCGCAGCCCGGTCATCAGGTGAAGCAAGCAACATTAAGGACTCGGAGAGTTCTACCGGCACTCCCACCGTATAAAGGCCTGAATCCTGCCGCCCCCAGTTGGGGTCCAGGGAAAACTACCACCGGTGGAGACGCACCGTGAGTGCCCCTTTTCGAGACTTGTGGTTCAACCAGCCCGTTACAGTGAGTACACTACGCCCCAGACTATTTACCTTCGTGAGCATCTAAGTGCACCAACGGTTATAAATTTGCGCGCCAACATCAGCGGCAACTGGGCCCCAACGTTTGGACTGGGTTAATACAAGAAAAGGGGAACCCTGCTACGTTATATTTGCAGGGTTGGGGAAAGAATTAGGTTGTGATGTGTATATGATTTTTATAGAGCACCGTTACCTGTATTGCATGTTGTTTCTTTAAATACACTTCATTTCTGCTGCATATCCATAAACCAGTTAAACTGTTTTACTCCTGTTTTGGGTGAGTGTGTACTGAGCTATAGGCAGGGGTTTCCCGAATCAGTCTCTGGCAGAAGATAACAGTCCTTCTGCAGTCCTAGAGAGAGCTCCAATCAAGATTCGGGTGGAGGCACTGCGCCCTAAAGAGGTGAGACCCCCCATAACACCCAGCGTACCGTGGTAGCCCTGAAGGGGTGTTACATAAAAAAAAAACATTCTTGCCTTGTTGGTTAATTGTACATGAAGGAAAACAACAAAGAGTAATGTAGAATGTATTGGGGAAGGTTGAGGAGACATTAAAGGCATAGATGTTTAACACAATCAAATGGAATAGCATATATATATATATTTTTTTAAAGATGTTCGGATTGACGAATACATTGACAATGTTGTTAACGTTTTTTCTATTTTGGCAAATATGTATATTTCACAACTTCCATGCTCTTCACCTTTTTAACTTTTCACACACTTTCTCCTTCATAATCTTCAGCAGCATCATCTTTTTCATCAAATTATTCTTCATCTTCACCTTCTTTATCTTCTTCTTAAACTTCTTGCTATTCATCTTTTTGTTAACATTACTCATATTCTTCTTATTAAACTATTATTCTTATTCATATTGTACTTCATCTTCTTCATCATATTCTTATTTGTGACAGAGAATCCTGTACTTGTAATCTGTCAAAGTATGAATTTTTCATCCTTCCATTCTTGCTGTCACAAAAGATTTAAATTACAACAGTATTTGTCCGTGTTCAGTTTAGCCTGCAGCAGCAGGCATTTTCCAGGGGCACCACGAGGAGGAACGGACTCACCCCCATACACTGCTTAGTCTTCTTCTGCTTAGAATTTAGAGCATATATTTTGCTCTTCATTTTGGTCTTATACTTCATGTTCTTCTGCTTTTTGATCTTCTGCTTATTGTTCTTAAGTCTCTTGTTCTGTATCTTGCAGTTTGTCTTAACCTTCTTAGTCCTGTTTGGTAATCTTTTATTTCTTCTTTGTGATGGTGTTTAGGCTGGTTGGCTTGATGCTCGTCGTCCTTGTGGTCGTCATCTTCTTCGGGGTGGTCATCAGGGTCGTCGTCTTCATTGTTGGAGATCCAGAGTGATTACCCAAAAAAGCATTGAAAAAATCTTCAATTTGTAAATGTAGCAGAAGGTACAAGAGTCAATGCAAGTAACGAGGACCAGCTGACTGTGCTGGAACCCGGAGGGGCAGCAGAAGGAAAAGAGCCAATGGCACAACCGAGGACCAGCTGACGTTACTGGGACACGGTTACTAAGCAGGAGGTACCTGTGCTCCAAAGCACTACCAAGGACCAGCAGACGTTGCTGGAACTCGGATACCGAGATGGAGGCACCTAGGCCAAAGGCACTGCGGAGAACCAGCTGACGGTACTGGAACCCGGACGGGTAGCAGAAGGTACAAGAGCCAATGCAAGTAACGAGGACCAGCTGACTGTGCTGGAACCCGGAGGGGCAGCAGAAGGAAAAGAGCCAATGGCACAACCGAGGACCAGCTGACGTTACTGGGACACGGTTACTAAGCAGGAGGTACCTGTGCTCCAAAGCACTACCAAGGACCAGCAGACGTTGCTGGAACTCGGATACCGAGATGGAGGCACCTAGGCCAAAGGCACTGCGGAGAACCAGCTGACGGTACTGGAACCCGGACGGGTAGCAGAAGGTACAAGAGCCAATGCAAGTAACGAGGACCAGCTGACTGTGCTGGAACCCGGAGGGGCAGCAGAAGGAAAAGAGCCAATGGCACAACCGAGGACCAGCTGACGTTACTGGGACACGGTTACTAAGCAGGAGGTACCTGTGCTCCAAAGCACTACCAAGGACCAGCAGACGTTGCTGGAACTCGGATACCGAGATGGAGGCACCTAGGCCAAAGGCACTGCGGAGAACCAGCTGACGGTACTGGAACCCGGACGGGTAGCAGAAGGTACAAGAGCCAATGCAAGTAACGAGGACCAGCTGACTGTGCTGGAACCCGGAGGGGCAGCAGAAGGAAAAGAGCCAATGGCACAACCGAGGACCAGCTGACGTTACTGGGACACGGTTACTAAGCAGGAGGTACCTGTGCTCCAAAGCACTACCAAGGACCAGCAGACGTTGCTGGAACTCGGATACCGAGATGGAGGCACCTAGGCCAAAGGCACTGCGGAGAACCAGCTGACGGTACTGGAACCCGGACGGGTAGCAGAAGTTACCCATGGAAATTTAAGATGACAGGCCGCGAGCCGGCCGCAGTTACCGAATCCCACAGTACTACAGTGGGTGATTGTCCTATTGTCACAACGGAAACAGCCTTTATTTGCATATCCCACAGCACACTAGAACCCTAACTCCAAGCACCATAGAGCGCTAACACGACAGAAACTTATTGGCTAAGTGACTTTACATGAGAGTAACGTGGGTGCTAACCATCTGGCAGGAGGAGTACCTCAATTGACCTTCCGGCATACATGTCGTGTTGTAGCCAGGATGAGAGAGAACAGGTGAGGCGAGACTTTGGTTCAAAGCAGGAACAGCTGACATATGACCAGTCACAGGAGCAAGTGTAGACTGTGCACAGCACTTCCGAGCTACAACTGGCGGTGTTGTAGCCCAGGGATGAGAAGAGAACAGGTGGAGGCAGCAGGACTTTTTGCCGTTCACACAGCAGGGGAACAGCTGACATTACTGAACCCCAGTAACACAGGAGCAAGTGTTCACTGTGCTAACAGCACTTCCGAGCAACAACTGGCGGTGTTGTAGCCCAGGGATGAGAAGAGAACAGGGTGGAGGCAGCAGGACTTTTTGCCGTTCACACAGCAGGGGAACAGCTGACATTACTGAACCCCAGTAACACAGGAGCAAGTGTTCACTGTGCTAACAGCACTTCCGAGCAACAACTGGCGGTGTTGTAGCCCAGGGATGAGAAGAGAACAGGGTGGAGGCAGCAGGACTTTTTGCCGTTCACACAGCAGGGGAACAGCTGACATTACTGAACCCCAGTAACACAGGAGCAAGTGTTCACTGTGCTAACAGCACTTCCGAGCAACAACTGGCGGTGTTGTAGCCCAGGGATGAGAAGAGAACAGGGTGGAGGCAGCAGGACTTTTTGCCATTCACACAGCAGGGGAACAGCTGACATTACTGAACCCCAGTAACACAGGAGCAAGTGTTCACTGTGCTAACAGCACTTCCGAGCAACAACTGGCGGTGTTGTAGCCCAGGGATGAGAAGAGAGCAGGGTGGAGGCAGCAGGACTTTTTGCCGTTCACACAGCAGGGGAACAGCTGACATTACTGAACCCCAGTAACACAGGAGCAAGTGTTCACTGTGCTAACAGCACTTCCGAGCAACAACTGGCGGTGTTGTAGCCCAGGGTCAAGGAGGATGTTTAAATACTATATCAAGTATTTTCCTTGTTACGTGTCAATTAAAAATGTCTATACTCCAAACAAGAGAAATATAAACTTTAGTACCATAAGATGATGATTTAACTTAAAAAAATATATGTAAATTAAAAATTTACAAACATAAACGCATACATTAACATGTTGAAAAGCAATGCAAACCACAATTAAAATAGGTTAAATAATCTGCTATACGGTTTAAAATAAAAGCATACAAGTACACATCAGAATCCATTAATGATGGGTAAGTAACAGTATGTACACCATTTTTATTGTGTAGACAATGAATGGCTGACTTAAAAACATAATCAGCATTACAAGTTTTCTTTGACATTCATAAAACTTTACATTTGGTGAATAATATAACTACAATTTTTTAAAAAATATCTAAAATTTCCATCATGTAATACTGATAATATGTGCCAATCATTTATATTAACAAAACGAAAATTTAAAAAGTGCATAGTGCAGAGTGAAAACAGATATTTATGCCTGACTGTGGACTTGCAAGCATGACAACGGATAGATAAGGTATATATAGATGAGACTGCATAGCCACAGATGGTGAATGGCGATGTAATACTGTACCTCAATAAAGTGTGCGTTACTACTACATCCTTTTTTTTATCTAGCTTTATAAAAGGTTACGTGCATGTATGGTTGCGCCTCTGTTTGGACGCACAGACTGGCTTCCTGCTGTGACGCGTTGGGTATTGGAGCGTCTGTACGTCTTATGACGCAGACTAACATTCACGGTGCGCATCGTTCATCATCGCAAGCGTACCGACAACACAAAGGCGTTGTCATGACTGCTTTACTCAGTAAACATGCACCTATGATGAAACATACACGCATGTGCCCTATTACATAACAAGCTACAAGAAAAACGAGTGTGAGGTGTGACACAGCTGTTTTGTTAAGGTACAGTATTATATCGACATTGTACAGATGTCGCTATTCAGTCTGATAAATATATATCATTCACGTATTCTATCAGTTGTCGTTCTTTCAGCACCACTTACAGGTATATATTTTGCTATTGTGACTATGCACTATTGACTTTACCAAGGTAATGCATGATTTTTGTAAGCGATTATCATGTTTACATGAAGGACCTTTATGATATGGGCTGTTAACTTTCTAATCAAATATGTATTTTTTAAAATGACACAAATATAAGTAATGTTGAAGAGGACTATTCCTACATGCATTGTTTGCACAATATTACACGTGTACATCACGTCCCTTAATCAACATTGGATTATTATATTTACTTGTATGCTTTTATTTCAAAGGCAAGAACACTGAAGTATAACCTTCGCACTGCAGCAGTTGTCAAAGTTCAACCCACATTATGCACTTCCAACATTGCAGCATTGGAGTCATCATGATGTGAGTTGGATTTGTCTAAGCTATGGAGTGACAAGGTTGACCATCAGTATCCTATAGCATAAGTAGGATTTTGTGTTTGCATTTGTTTTCGACATGTGCATATCTGTAATAATATGTCACATTTATTTTGTTACAGATTTGTGACAAAGACTAATCATTTTATGGTTTGAAAGTTGACGTTTCAAATGTTTACAGCTTAGAAATCAGGGTGTAGCCTCATATCTATGTGTAGCACTAGACACTTTGAGATGTCAGGTTTTTTTCACCATGATTAGGTAGCTAGCAGTAATTTTTGCCGGATACACAGCAGGGGAACAGCAGGCGTTACTGAACCCCACAAACACATCAGCGATTGTATTCATTTGTGCATCTAACACTTCTGAGCAGCAACTGGCGCTGTTGAAGCCCAGGGTCAAGGAGGGTGTAGGCAGAGGCCTAGTATGAGACGTTTGAAGTTGAAGTTGTAGTTAGCAGCAGTAATTTTTGCCAGACACACAGCAGGGGAACAGCAGGCGTTACTGAACCCCACAAACACATCAGCGATTGTTTTCATCTGTGCATCTAACACTTCTGAGCAGCAACTGGCGCTGTTGAAGCCCAGGGTCAAGGAGGGTGTAGGCAGAGGCCTAGTATGAGACGTTTGAAGTTGAAGTTGTAGTTAGCAGCAGTAATTTTTGCCAGACACACAGCAGGGGAACAGCAGGCGTTACTGAACCCCACAAACACATCAGCGATTGTTTTCATCTGTGCATCTAACACTTCTGAGCAGCAACTGGCGCTGTTGAAGCCCAGGGTCAAGGAGGGTGTAGGCAGAGGCCTAGTATGAGACGTTTGAAGTTGAAGTTGTAGTTAGCAGCAGTAATTTTTGCCAGACACACAGCAGGGGAACAGCAGGCGTTACTGAACCCCACAAACACATCAGCGATTGTTTTCATCTGTGCATCTAACACTTCTGAGCAGCAACTGGCGCTGTTGAAGCCCAGGGTCAAGGAGGGTGTAGGCACAAAATATTGACTTATTGCCTTGTTACGTGGCCATTGCAAATGTATGTACTTCAAACAAGAATAAATGAAGTTTTACTAGGACAATAAAATGATGAATTTCAATTCCAAGAATAGAAAAATATTTATACTTGAGAGTCCTCTGTGGTTGATACCGTTTAATGGCTAACTGAAAATATGGTAACAAATTCAAAGCTTTCGAGACTACTCAGGTCTCTTCATCAGGCTAAGACTAAAAAAAAAATGGAAGAATCACATATTTGTACACACAACAGGACACAGGAATAGGTAAGACAAGTGAGGGAGGGACAAGTGAGGGTAGACCGGCCAAAAAATGAGAACAAGGATGAATTATCAGCGCCACATGATAAGACAAAAAATTATGGATTTACCTGTGGCAAAACACTTTTGTATGCCCGGTCATAGCATGATGGATATGGAATTACTGGTATTAAAATATAACTTCAAATATGACAAAGATACAAAGGTTTCAGAATATAAGCTCATCATGACCTTTGACACTGTTAGTGATGGAATGAATAGATCACACGGATTTATGTCATTCTATATCAATTAAGGAATCTGCGTCTCTGCCCTTCCAGGGGCATTAAACACAAAACCAGACCCCAATCAGAGGGCAATAAAACTTTCTATCCTTATCTAGGAACTGTTCCAATATTTATGTTCATCCCTCTGTGATAATGACAGTTCTGCTACACGTCACTTACTTGTCTTACCTATTGCACTATTCCTGTGTCCTGTTGTGTATAGAAATATGTGATGCTTCATTTTTTGTTTTAGTCTTTGCCTGATGAAGAGACGTGAGTAGCCTCGAAAGCTTGCAATTTGTTACCATCTTTTCAGTTATCCATTCAAAGGTATCAACCACTGTGGACTCTCAAGTGTAAATATTTTTCTATCTAATGGCTAACACGGTACGAAGATACACATGTTTCCTAACTTCAATAATAAAAATAAAGACACTGCAAATATAAACGCATATATGCACATGCCAACAAGAAATGGAACAACACACCACCCAAAAAATTGGTTACAAAATATAGTGTTGTAAATTTAAGAATAAAAGTCCATTTTTGTATTTATGAATAATGCTTAAGGAACGCTATGTTAAACCATAACATAGTGAAGACAATGGATTTTGTAATCGTCACTCATCATCATCATCATTGCAATTTAGATGTGACAGTCACAGACATTTCAATTATTTAAATTAATAAAATCGTTACTTTGTACAGCATGTATGACATGTCCAGCATGGACTCATCAATGTGATGACACAATAATGTACGATAAAAAATAACCATTTAAAAAAACATAATGCATTGTCACAATTTAAGTGTGTGCCTGCAAGTGTAGGTGAAAGAAAGGCTACGGATAGCAAAGATATATTTATGTCTGTATCAGACAGTGGACAGCCTCTGATGGGTAATGGCGATGTTATACTGTACGTCAATAAAGTCTGCGGCTGCAATCATGCATTTTTTGCTTGGACAGTGTTGAAGAGGGTAAAAGCATGTCTGGTTGCGCAAGGCTTTATCCGTCAACACTACCTTCCTACTGTCACGCGTAGGGTAGGGTAGCGTGTGTCAATTAGATGACTCTATAAAATGTGATGTTACGCAGCGTTATTGCGCCTTAGGGACGCCAAAAATACAACAGCAGTAATCATTTACTGTCTAATACTCCACCTATGACCAACAAAAAAAGACCGTTCCCTCTTTAACAATCTACAAGACTAACAAGCATAATGGTTCACGCTGACTTTATTGAGGTACAGTATTACATCGACATTGTCCATGAGTAACTATGCACTGTGATACCTATATACCATTATTAATTTATATCTGTTGTGGTTGTTTCAACAGCACTTGCAGGTATAACTAGTACTACCTATTGTCAGTATGCATGATGCACTTTATAGATGTAATAATTTATTATTGCACATTATTAGCAGGTTTAGATGCTGGCCATTTCATATATGGTGTGTGAAGTTACAGTTGGCATCAGTATGTGTATTTTATAATGTCTGTCATAAATAAAAATCGTGATGGTGATGATGATGATGAGGATTTTATGATTTGTACATCCATTGACTGCATTATCTTACAGGTACAGATAAAGTTCCTTAAAAAGCATTAATTGATAAGTATGAAATGTACTTTTATGCATAAATTTCAAAAAGTGAAGACTATGTTTTAGTTTTTGTTACCATTTATAATAGACATGTGCAGATATGCGCTGTGATGACAAATTATTATTTGTCCATATTTGTCATAAAAATTTATCATTCTAGGCCTGGAAAACTTCACAATTTCCTGTTTTAAGCATAACAATCAGGGTGACGGCTCTTCCCTATTTGGAGCATGTTCGACATGGGTTTTTCTGTGCATGTGTAGGGAACAGGAGACATGGATAACGTTGCGAACCAGTTATTTAATCTGAAAACGGACAGACAAATTCTGGCGAGATCCATGCCTTGTTCATTTTCAGAAAAGTAAGCCGGTCTACATTATCGGAGGATAGTCGCATGCGACGGTCTGTTAGTACACCACCTGCGGCACTAAAGACGAGCTCCGATAATACACTGGCAGCAGGGCAAGCCAGCACCTCCAATGCATACTGGCTAAGCTCTGGCCATGTATCCAGCTTAGAGACCCAAAACTTGAATGGGGAAGAGCCATCTGGGAGTACACTGAGAGGGAAAGACATGTAGTCTGTCACCATCTTACGGAAACGTTGCCTCCTGCTGACTGGAGCCGTCTCGGATGGTGTAGACATTGGTGGCGCTGCCACAAAACTTCGCCACATTTGGAACATACTGGTCTTGCCCTGTGCAGAGGCGCTGCTTGTGCTCCCTCTTGTTGCAGAGCTGTCTCCACTGCCTCGACGCACAGAGCTGCTTTGTAAAGCAGTAGCAGCAGCAGTGCTCTCAGCTGTAATGGAGAACATTATGGATTGCACCAGTATGTCTTGGTACTCCCGCATTTTACGCTCCCGGTTCAACGGTGTGATGAGGCTTTGTAAGTTGTCCCGGTAGCGAGGGTCTAGGAGGGTGTACACCCAATAATCAGACGTGGTGAGAATGTGGGCGATGCGGCGGTCGTTTCTCAGGCACTGCAGCATGAAATCAACCATGTGCTGCAGACTCCCAACTGGCCAAGAAACGCTGTCCCCTGCAAGAGGCGTCATCTCTGACTGCTCTGCATCACCCCACCCTCGCTCTACATACTGACTAGAGCGTTGTGTACCTCCCTCTGGAGCGATGTCTTCCTCCTCCATTGACTCCTCCTCATCCTCCTCACAAAGTGAACACTGCCCAGCCCTTTGTGAGGAACCACGTTGCGCTGACTGTCCAGAAGGTGATGGAATTTGTGACTCCTCATCCTCCACCTCTTCCAAAACCTCATCCCTTATTGCTTGCAGTGTTTTTTGAAGCAGGCAGATAAGGGGGACAGTCAGGCTGACTAGTGCATCATCTGCACTCGCCATCCGCGTTGACTCATCAAACGCACGCAAAACGTGGCAGATGTCCTTCATAGAGGCCCACTCAGTAGTGGTGAAGTGTGAACGACGCAAATTGCGAGTTGATTGCGCCTGATGCAGCTGATACTCCATTACTGCTGGCTGCTGCTCACACAACCGCTCCAACATATGTAACGTGGAATTCCACCTGGTGGGTACGTCAAATATGATGCGATGTTCAGGAAGGCGAAATCTGCGTTGCAGAGCTGCAATGCGCGATCTGGCCATGCTGGAACGTCGCAAGTGAGCGCACTCTAGGCGGACCTTGTGCAGCAGTGCATCAAGATCCGGATAGTCCCTCAAAAAAACTCTGCACGACCAAGTTGAGCACATGTGCCAGACATGGTATGTGAGTGAGGTTGCTAAGGCCCAGAGCTGCCACCAGATTTTGGCCATTGTCACACACTACCAAGCCTGGCTGGAGATTCGCTGGCAAAAACCACACGTCGCTCTCCTGCTTGATGGCATTCCAGAGCTCCTGCGCTGTGTGGCTTCGATTCCCCATGTAAATTAATTTCAGGACGGCCTGTTGACGTTTGGCCACGGCTGTGCTCATATCGGTCGCATCAGGTAAACGTTCACAGGTCCATGTGGAGGTAGACCGTGACGGCTCCTGCAGCGATGATTCTGAGGAACTGGAGTAGGAGGAGGAGTCAATGTGGACAGACGTGATTCCTGCAATCCTTGGAGTTGGCAGAACACGTACAGCGCCACTCGCAAGATCTGTACCCGGCTCCACAACATTGACCCAATGGGCAGTGAGGGAAAGGTATCGTCCCTGGCCATGGGTACTGGTCCACGCATCGGTGGTCAGGTGGACCTGCTACTGACGGCGTTTAGTAGCGCATGTTTAATTTTTCCCTCAACATGCTTTTGCAGACCAGGGACGGCTTGCCTGCTGAAATAAAATCGGCTGGGCACATTGTATTGTGGGACTGCCAATGACATTAAGTCACGGAAACTGTCAGTCTCCACCAGCCTGAATGACAGCATTTCAAGGGACAGGAGTTTTGCAATGCCAGCATTCAGAGCCTGTGCTCGTGGATGGTTTGCCGAGTATGGCCGTCTTTTATCCCATGCCTGTGCTACCGATGGCTGTTTTGTGGCCTGGGAGTGTGAGGATGACAGGGAACTTGCAGCTGTGGGTGGAATAACACTGGGTCTCTGGACAACAGTTACAGAGGTTCTTCCATGGCGATCCTGTGAGGAAGCCGAACCAGCTGTGTGTGAGCTGGAGGAAGAGGCTCCAACACGAGCTGAAGATGTAGGTGCTGCTGTAGGTTGGCCTACATCTCCAGTGTGTCTTTGTAACTCAGCTACGTGCTTTGTCCGTACATGTTTCCACATATTTGTGGTATTGAGGTTACTGATATTTTTACCTCTTTTAACTTTTTGATTACACAGCTTGCATTTGACATAGCAAATATCATCTGCAAGTGTGTCAAAAAAGGACCACGCAGTGCAAGTCCTGGGAGCGCCCGGTTTGGCTGTTGGAAGAGAACTGCTACGAACGGGTGCCAAACTGGAGGGTACAGGCAACCGAGTCTGCAGCCTACCTCTCCCTACTGTTTGGACCGTTGGGGCAATCTCTTCCTCAGAGCTGCTACCACCACCTTCCTGTTCCTCACGCCATGTTGGGTCTTGGACCTCATCATCTCCACTACCCTCTTCCAACACCTGCTGCTGTTGGGTGGTCTGGCCAGCACCTTGCTCAACAGAAAATGGCACCTGAGTCTCATCATCATCAGATGCGTTCTGCGGTGTGCTGACCATCGGCACTGGCTCACCCGCCTCTTCACATTAGAGAAAACACAGCTGTTGCGCATCACTGCATACTGCCTCTTCTTCACATTCCAGAATGCTGCTTGGCTGGGCCCCTGTTTCCAAGCCAACAGATTCTGAGAACAGAAGCAGAGACTCAGCTGGCTCCAGTTCAGAACTCTCTGACTGCCTGGGCAATTTGGCAGGCGGTGAAGAGACAGATGGTTGTTCAACAGTGCTGTGGTCCTGAGAGGAGGTGGAAGCAATTGAAGTTGATGCATTGGCTGCCATCCAACCAACAACGGCTTCAATTTGTTCTTCCCGCAGCAGGGGGGTACGCTGAGCTCCTACAAAAGTGCGCATAAAGGAACGCTCACGGGAAAACTGGTGGATGCTGTGTCACTGGGTGCGGCAGCAGCCACAGAATCCCCACGTCCTCTCCCTGCTGAAACTCCACGGCCACGACCACGTGCCTTACTCCCTGCCTTCTTCATCTTGGTAGATTGATAAAGAAAGTCAGAAAAGTTATAAGGCCTAAGTGTGGTTATTCCTCAGAGACTGCAGTGAACACTGCAGACAACTGTTCAGTAGCTGTGAAGGCCCCTTTGTGTACTTCTATAGTGTTTGCAACCAATGTATTGTATACGGATGGAAGCGCGTCACACTAATAGATTAGATTTTTTCAAATATAATGGAGCAGCACCAATTAGAGAAAAATGTGAAGGATGAGGCAGTGACACACGCTCAGCAGACTACAACCAGCAGTAGTTGAAGAATTAACTGGAGCGTGATCTGCACTCAAAAAATGAAAAGCTCACAGACTACAGTGAACACTGAAACACAACTGTTCAGTAGCTGTGAAAGGCCCCTTTGTCTACTTCTATAGTGTTTGCAACCACTGTATTGTATACGGATGGAAGCGCGTCACACTAATAGATTAGATTTTTTTCAAATATAATGGAGCAGCACCAATTAGAGAAAAATGTGAAGGATGAGGCAGTGACACACGCTCAGCAGACTACAACCAGCAGTAGTTAAAGAACTAACTGGAGCGTGATCTGCACTCAAAAAATGAAAAGCTCACAGACTACAGTGAACACTGAAACACAACTGTTCAGTAGCTGTGAAAGGCCCCTTTGTCTACTTCTATAGTGTTTGCAACCACTGTATTGTATACGGATGGAAGCGCGTCACACTAATAGATTAGATTTTTTTCAAATATAATGGAGCAGCACCAATTAGAGAAAAATGTGAAGGATGAGGCAGTGACACACGCTCAGCAGACTACAACCAGCAGTAGTTGAAGAACTAACTGGAGCGTGATCTGCACTCAAAAAATGAAAAGCTCACAGACTACAGTGAACACTGAAACACAACTGTTCAGTAGCTGTGAAAGGCCCCTTTGTCTACTTCTATAGTGTTTGCAACCACTGTATTGTATACGGATGGAAGCGCGTCACACTAATAGATTAGATTTTTTTCAAATATAATGGAGCAGCACCAATTAGAGAAAAATGTGAAGGATGAGGCAGTGACACACGCTCAGCAGACTACAACCAGCAGTAGTTGAAGAACTAACTGGAGCATGATCTGCACTCAAAAAATGAAAAGCTCACAGACTACAGTGAACACTGAAACACAACTGTTCAGTAGCTGTGAAAGGCCCCTTTGTCTACTTCTATAGTGTTTGCAACCACTGTATTGTATACGGATGGAAGCGCGTCACACTAATAGATTAGATTTTTTTCAAATATAATGGAGCAGCACCAATTAGAGAAAAATGTGAAGGATGAGGCAGTAACACACGCTCAGCAGACTACAACCAGCAGTAGTTGAAGAACTAACTGGAGCGTGATCTGCACTCAAAAAATGAAAAGCTCACAGACTACAGTGAACACTGAAACACAACTGTTCAGTAGCTGTGAAAGGCCCCTTTGTCTACTTCTATAGTGTTTGCAACCAATGTATTGTATACGGATGGAAGCGTGTCACACTAATAGATTAGATTTTTTGCAAATATAATGGAGCTGCACCAATTCCACAAAATCAAATAAAAAAAAAAAAATCAGTGAGTGACACTTGCAGATGCCTACAAACAGCGGTGGATGCAGAGCAAACTGCAGCGTCACCTGCACTCTCACACACACCTTGCACAGAGCTGTTAAAACAACACTGGCAAAAGGAAGCTTTACACAGCGGTTGGTAAACTAGCCTGCCTAAAGCACAGTAGAGTACACAAAATCGCAATGTCTAACTGTCCCTCAGAGTCAGCACAGCAGCGTTCTGTCCCTAACTGAGTTCACAGCACAGTGACGCTAAAATGGAGGCGGCGCCTTTTATAGTGCATTCTGACATCATTTCAGCAGCCAATCACAGCCATGCCATTAGTTAAGATGACCGCAGCATTACAGGATGTGCCCACACTTCATAAGATTCCTCATTGGCTGACTAAAATCACATTGCCTCTCAAAGAATTATGGGAACTTCCGATTCCGGTATACGATATATGAAAAATATCGGAACTAAGTATCGGAATTCCGATACAGCGAATATCGGCCGATACCCGATACTTGCGGTATCGGAATGCTCAACACTAGTAATGACAGATACAGGGCATGAGGCATATTCGCAGGCACCATGGACATATTCCAGAAACAACAGCGGAAGAAGCAGTGGTGTCACCCGCAGACATTGTTCCTGGAGCCTGAGGTTCACCTTACAAAGTCAGGTGCTTTGCTGCCAAATGCCTGATCATGCTGGTGGTGGTAAGGCTGGTAGTTTTGCTACCTCTGCTGATGTGAGCATGGCAGGTTGCAAATGGCCTGTTTGGGGTTATGGGCAAGGTCTTTAAAAAATAACCAAATTCCGGAAGACCTAACACTTGTACTGGCAACTTCCGTCGTGTTAGTTTTACGAGGAATGTTGCCCGCCTTCTGTCTGCGGCCACCACAGTGCTTCTTCCTGCCTGTTATGGTGATACGCCTCCCTCCCCCTGTGTGCTTTCCTCGTTCTGCATGTCCTATTGCCAGGTTGGGTCAGTTACTATATCATTCATCACCTGCTCTTCCACTTCCGCACCCAGTCCTCCTCCTGACTTTTTGGCAATTGTGTCTCATCATCGTGAAACATTCCCACTGTCGCCTTCATGTGAACGTGGCTGCTCAAATATTTGGGCATCGCTACATGCAATCTCAGTTTGCCACACTTCAAGTGGACTGGGCGAGAGGCCCGAATCTATAAATAGAAAAGTGAACAGCTCTTCAGAGTGTCCCAGTGTGGGATCAGTTGTCTGC
Source organism: Oophaga sylvatica (assembly GCA_033576555.1). Taxonomy (NCBI): domain Eukaryota; kingdom Metazoa; phylum Chordata; class Amphibia; order Anura; family Dendrobatidae; genus Oophaga; species Oophaga sylvatica. The sequence continues at coordinate 352,263,147 of JARQOD010000003.1, read as the reverse complement.
GGGCACTCGGCATGGGAGGAGGAAGGAGGATAAGGGTGAGGAATATGCTGTCCAGACTTACAGCTACTCAGGCTTGACATGTGGAAGACAGGGTGCTGGTGGTGGTGGCAAAGTGACTGGATGCATTATCCGCCATCCAACCAACTACCTTTTCACGCTGCTCTGGTGTCAAGAGTGCTATTCTGCCGTTCCCTATGAATTCTGACAGGAATCTGTTGCGAGAAGATGTGGGTATTTGTTGTGGCACAATTGCAGCTTTCCCATGTCCTCTGCCTCTGCATGCACCATCATCATCACTTCCACTTCCCCGTCCCTTGCCACGCACCTTACCCATTTTAAATGGAGTACAATATTTTCCAAGTTCAATAAAAAAGGATGATTTGGGAACAAACTTAGATGTGATCCGTGTGCGGGAAAAATGCACTTTCAAATATCTGGAATGTACTTTATTTAACAAACTGGTATCAATAACTGTGGTAAAGCCATGAAAAAACTGTAATGTAGCCCTGAAATGCCACAATTTTTAGTATACAGAGAGATAGGCATCTGACACAGATAACACACTGGTCAATATGTATCCTGGATTTATATTTTTTTTAGCCCCAAAAGACTATATACAAATCGGGTAACATACAGCAAATCCAGTGTAATGTAGCCCTGAAATGCCACAATTTTTAGCACACAGAGAGATAGGCATCTGATACAGATAACACACTGGTCAATATGTGGCCTGGATTTATTTTTTTTACCCCAAAAGACTGTATACAAATAGGGTAAGACACAGTAAAAAAAAGAGGAATGTTGCCCTGAAATGCCACAATTTTTAGCACACAGAGAGATAGGAGTCTGACACAGTTAACACATTGGTCAATATGTGGCCTGGATTTTTTTTTATCCTAAAAGACTGTTTACAAATAGGGTAAGACACAGCAAAAAAAGTGGAATGTTACCCTGAAATGCCACAATTTTTAGCACACAGAGAGATAGGAGTCTGACACAGATAACACACTGGTCAATATGTGGCCTGGATTTTTTTTTTTATCCCTAAAGACTGATTACAAATAGGGTAAGACGCAGCAAAGTAAGGGGAATGTTGCCATGAAATGCCACAATTTTTAGCACACAGAGAGATAGGAGTCTGACACAGATAACACACTGGTCAATATGTGGCATGGAATTTTTTTTATCCCAAAAGACTGTATACAAATAGGGCAAGACACAGCAACAAAATGGGATGTTGCCCTGAAATGCCACAATTTTTAGCACACAGAGAGATATGACTCTGACACAGATAACACTCTGGTCAATAAGTGGCCTGGATTTATTTTTTTACACCAAAAGAATAGAAGTAGGGTAACATACAGCAAATCCAGTGTAATGTAGCCCTGAAATGCCACAATTTTTAGCTCACAGACAGATAGGCGTCTGCCACAGATAACACAGTGGTCATTATGTGGCCTGGATTTTTTTTTATCCCAAAAGACTGTACACAAATAGGGTAAGACACAGCAAAGAAAGTGGAATGTTACCCTGAAATACCACAATTTTTAGCACACAGAGAGATAGGATTCTGACACAGATAACCCACTGGTCAATATGTGGCCTGGAATTTTTTTATACCCCAAAAGACTGTATTCAAATAGGGTAACAGACAGTAAATCCAGTGTAATGTAGCCCTGAAATGCCACAATTTTTAGCACACACAGAGATAGGTGTCGGACACAGATAACAATGTAAAAGACATTTTTGGCACTCAACTTGGTAGAAATAGAAGATATTTATTTGCAGTCAGTGGTAAACGTTTCGGTCAATACAGCTGACCTTCATCAATACACTGAGAAATTCAAATAATATGCGAATAAACAACTACAACTATGACAATGATGATGATAAATTTAACATGAAAATCAATAACATTATCAAGCAAGATGCACGGTTAGTGCCTAAAATCACAAGTGTTCTTTATGAATGTGATTAAGGAGTAAGAGTCCACTAAAATATCATATAGTATGGACTTACAAAGAGAATGTCCAGTGGACAAGTGCTGCACACTTTGAAATGTAGTGGGTCCTGAATGGGTCCTAAAAAAATTAATTAATATCATAGTGTCACGGAGTTACAAAAAATACTGGATGAATGATATATCACCAATAGTGGGAGACCCACCTGTTATGTTTTGGTAGCTGAGGAGAGCAGGCAAAAACGGCAATACACCAGAGAGGTTGGAATCTATTGGATTGCAGTACCCTGACTAACCACCACAACTAAAGGCAGCCGTGGAGCGTTCCTACGTTGGTCCTAGACGCTTCTTCACAGCCTGAGAGATTAACTACACCTAAAGATAGAAAGAGGAAAGCTATCTGCCCCGGAACAGATCCCCAAAGAACATAGGAAGCCCCCAAACATGTAATGGTGGTTAGACAAGAGGAAATACAGACACAGACAGAAAATAGTATGAGCAAACGCTGGGGCCCAATCTGCCTAGACAGAAAAGGATAGAAAGGATACTCACTGCAATCCAAAAAAACCCTAAAAAATGCCAACGCTACTGATTGCAAAAACACCTGAGATCACACGACCTCTAACACCTAAATCAGTTCTCTGGTGTAACAAAACTAAGCCACAGCCACTGAAAAAACTGGAAAAGGCAAATGAGCAAATAACTGTGGCTCCAGTGGAACTGAGAGGAGCCCAAGCCCCCCGGGTGGGACCTGGCAGTAGCGTTTTTCACCCTGGAAAACAGGTCAGAAATCAAGGGTAACGGATATTGATATTTCACAGTAATATTGTTCAAAAGACGATAATCAATACACGGCCTTAATGAACCATCCTTTTTGGCCACAAAGAAAAAACCGGCACCTAAGGGTGAAGAGGATGGTCTGATATGACCCTTCTCCAATGACTCCTTGATATAAGACCGCATAGTGTCATGTTCAGGTACAGACAAGTTAAAAAGGCGACCTTTAGGGAATTTACTACCAGGCACTAATTCAATAGCGCAGTCATAGCTCCTATGGGGAGGCAAAGATCCAGATTTACTTTCGCTAAACACATCAGAAAAATCAATCAAAAAGTCAGGAACATCCTGAGCCTGGGGGGAGGCAGAAAAAACAGGAGTGTTGGTATTAACACATTGGCAGCCCCAACTGGTTACAGACACAGATTTCCAATCCAAAACAGGATTATGAGACTGTAACCAAGGGAAACCCAGCACGATAATGTCATGCAGATTATACAGAACCAAAAATTTGCAGCTCTCCTGATGATCAGGTTCAACCCTCATTATCACCTGAGTAGAGAACTGCGGTTTATTCTCAGCCAAAGGGGTAGAATCGATCCCCAGTAGGGGAATAGACTTCTGTAGGGGTACCAAGGGAAACCCGCAACGTTTAGCAAAATCAAAATCCATCAGGTTAATAGCTGCTCCCGAATCAACGAAAGCCTGAGCAGAAAATGAGGACAGAGAGCATATCAGAGTAACAGTTAATAAAAACTTAGTCTGAACACTACCCAAGACAACTGAGCGTGCAAAACGTCTTCCCCGCTTAGGGCAGACTGAAATAGCATGAGAGGCATCACCACAGTAGAAACATAACCCATTGCGCTTTCGAAACTCATGACGCTGTGCCCCAGAAACCACTCTATCACACTGCATGGGTTCAGAAGCAGGTTCACAAGGCAACACTATTCCACGCATACTTCTCCGCTCACGCAAACGTCTGTCAATTTAAATCGCTAATGACATAGAATCATTGAGACCAGAGGGGACAGGGAATCCCACCATAACATCCTTTACATTATCTGACAGACCCTTCCGAAAAAGGGCTGCCAAAGCGTCGTCATTCCATTTGGTCAGGACTGCCCACCTGCAGAATCTCTGACAGTATAACTCAGCGTCATCAAGCCCCTGATTTAATGCCAACAAGGCTTTTTCAGCTTGATCAGTGACATTAGGCTCATCGTACAATAACCCCAAGGCCTGAAAAAATGCATCAACATCACTCAAAACAGGATCCCCAGGTGTCAGGGAAAAATCCCAATCCTGAGGATCGCCGCGCAGGAGAGAGATGACAATTTGAACCTGCTGCGCTGTGTTCCCTGAGGACTTAGATTTTAAGGCAAAAAACAATTTACAATTATTTTTGAAATTCAGAAACTTGGCTCGATCCCCCAAAAATAAATCTGGCATGGGAATCCTAGGTTCCACAACAGGCAACCTAACAAGATAGGTAGCAATACTCCGAACCTCAGTGGCAAGCTGATCCACACGGCCAGACAACTGTGCAAACTCCATTGAGAGAGAGAAAAAAAAAAAAATCCTCCCCAGCACCCAGAGATACAGAGGGAAAAAAAATGCAACAAACAGAAAAATATCTCTGACAACTCTGAGAACCTTTTTTTTTTCACAATATTTTTCCCTTCTGTGAGTACCATATAAATTTCAGTTTTGGGCCGGTGATACTGTTATGATTTGGTAGCTGAGGAGTGCAGGTAAAAAAGGCAATACACCAGAGCAGTTGGAATCTATGAGATTGCAGTACCCTGACTAACCACCACAACTAGAGGCAGCCGTGGAGCGTTCCTACGTTGGTCCTAGACGCCTCGTCACAGCCTGAGAAACTAACTATACCTAAAGATAGAAAGAGGAAAGCTATCTGCCCCGGAGCAGATCCCCAAAGAACATAGAAAGCCCCCAAACATGTAATGGCGGTTAGACAAGAAGAAATACTGACACAGACAGAAAATAGAATGAGCAAACGTTGAGGCCCAAACCATCCAAACAGAAAAGGATAGGAAGGGCACTTACTGCAATCCCAAAAAACCCTGAAAAGCACCAACTCTACTAATTTCAAAAACACCTGAGATCACACGACCTCTACCACCTAAATTAGTTCTCTGGTGTAACAAAATCAAAACAGCAGCCACTGAAAAAACTGGAAAAAGCAAATGTACAAAACATCAGTGGCTGAACTAAACTGAGAGGGCAAAAGCCCCCGGAGGGGACCTTGAAGGCCCCCACAGAAGTGCAGGACAAAATGAAAAAACAAAAAGAAGAAAATGTCTTATCTGTTAGCAGGAGATGCAGACACGACACAGCAGGCTACAAAGGAAACAGGAATCAAGGATTGAGACCAGAACAATTGATCACCGGCAACCCTGATGGGAAGGCGACTCCCTTAAATAAGACCAGTCAGTAACACCTGATTCCCAATCCTCACAATCTTCACTGGACAGTCCAGTACCGCTTGTAACCACCAGAGGGAGCCTCTGCTCAGAACTCAATTCAAGTCCATTCACAACAAGACGCCTCTTCACAGCCTGAGAGATTAACTACACCTAAAGATAGAAAGAGGAAAGCTATCTGCCCCGGAGCAGATCCCCAAAGAACATAGGAAGCTCACAAACATGTAATGGCGGTTAGTAGTGTTGAGCGATACTGCTCGATATCTAAAAATATCGTATCGAAATGGTATCGCCGATATCACTAAATATCGTCGATATCCGATTCCGATACCGGAAGTCCAATGTAAGTCTATGGGAACAAAAAATCGCAACAAAAAAACCCTTTCTTTCGTTGTAAACACAAAATATACACACATAGAATACATATATATATATATATACATGTCATTGTGACATATATATATACATATATTTATAGTTTATACACTTCTACATAGTAAAATAGACTCTGATTGTAAAGCCGTGACATACCCCATAGAAGTCGACGGGCTCGGTGCCGAGTACCCCCAAAAACTCTGGCTCTGTGCGACTCAACTTGGGCGTCACAATCAGGATTCTGTAGCTCGCTATAAGCGAGTCCTGTGTGCCTGAATTGAACTGGTTTTGTGCTTGAGAATTGCTAAAATCATCAGAGAATGTATTTGCCATTTTTCCGCCATATCTGCGTCACGACGAGGCACTGTTGAAGAAGAAGGGCGTGCTCTTCGTGGGTGTACACTCACTCAGTGGCGCAAAAAAGATGGCCGACCACTCTAAATGGTACTGCAATGTAAGATCGTGCCCCACAGCTCTTGTGTTCCGCCTCCTCATCCTCCTCAGTGTGCGGAAACTAACACGAAGGTCCCGCCTCACTACAAAAGAGGGGCCCTCTCCAGATGCTAATGACACATGTGACTTGGCAGAGATGGCTAATGGACACGAGCAGAAGTGTGAAGGGATGGAGCAGTCAGAGCTCTCCCCCCACGGAAGCGACCCGATCGCCACGGAACCACCGTTGGGCACCCGGCCTGGAAACCCTCCTACGCTGCAAGAAGCGGAGGATACCCTAAGAGGCCTGGCCCGGCACCGGGATTAGGTCGCCAGGATGGAAGCCAGCTGGCGTGCCCTAAAACTAAACTTGGAGCGGCGCCAATCCCTCTTACCTGAAGTGTCTGTACCGGAAGGTGAGGCACCCGTTCTAGTAGAGGAGTCCGTGCGGGCATCCCAGCCCTTGCAATGTGATCCGGTTGACGTTGTCGCAGTGGAGGCACCCGTTCCTGCAAAAACCTCTGCACTGGCAGCACCCCAGATCCCGCTGTCTGCCCCCGTCGCTGAGACAGAAGAAGCGACACCCGTCCTCATGGAGGAGGCCACGCAGGCACCAGAGGTCTACCTGTCTGTACCGGAGCCCCGACTGTCATCTGTTCCAGAGCCGGCTGCTTCCTCCGCAGGTGAGCGCCGCCAGGACTGGGGGGCGCCAGGAGAGCTGCCGCAAACCGGACATCATAAGCTGCAGTTTGATGGTGGAGACATGGAGATGCTGCAGGAGAATTACAACCGGCGTCAGGAGGAAGAGTGGAGACGTCGGGAGAAGGAAGCAGAGCTACAAAGGGAGCAGCGCGAATCCCAGAAGCTTCGCCAACGTCACATCGAGAAGGACCGGGCAGATAAGGACCGGATGAGAAAAGATAAAGGTACCCTGAGGGAGCCACGGCGTAAGGGTGCAGTACGGAGCTTTAAATTGAAAGGTGGTTGGGGCTTCATCCAGGAGCCTGGACTTTATTTAGAAGTCTTTGTGACCCGGCGGGACGTGGAGACTCACCTCCCAGAAGGACACCCGGGGAGGGACCTGTTGCCAGGAGACTTGGTGACTTACACCCGACACTGGGGTTACAATGGATGGTACGCCCTAAATGTTACCAGGTGCGACCCCTACTCCCCAGAGTGTCAGGAACCTGTGAGACCCTCGGAGCCTTCAGCCTCCCACATCCAGGCCTCTGCACAAGTGCCCACCCCACGCCGTAAATCTCCCCAGCCTCCCTCAGTGGTCTCCTCAGCAGCCCCAGCTATGGACATGATAACTATAGCTGGCCCGTACCCGGCGCCTGTTAGGCCCCCTGGGGTTCGTTCAGTCCGGGACATAGGGGTCCAGACCCGGAGGGAGATGAAAGAGGTGGCCACACAGACCCAGATAGCGGGTCACGACTTGACTGTACAGGCCACACGACGTCATCAGGTCCTGGTGGTCCTTGGTGTCTCAGATGTTTGGCAAGCATCAGAACAGTACCAGGTGGTACCTGGAACACCCCTGCCAAAGAATTATAAATAACCCGGACAGGGTCCCTGTATGTAAATAGTTAAATTGTTGATGTACCCGGATGGGTGAATGTTCATATAAAAGTTTTTTAATTTAATAAAAAAAACAACAACACAGTTTTCATTACTTTTATTACAGTCTCATCCTGCGACGCCATCGATCTCCTGTAAAAAAATGAAAAAAAAACCAGCAGTATACCACCTGTCCGACGCAGTCCATAGTAACGAGTGTCCCACGACGATCCAGCTCTGCTACATCAGAATGACAGGCAGAGCCTGTCATCCCGGCGCAGCACAGCAGATTACCTGCTTCCCCGGCGGTGACGTCATCGGACTGACTGCTTTACGGCCGGGATTACCCAGCAGTCACTGCAGTTATCGCGAAAAACTGCATGTGACCGCCAGGGAGAAGATAATGGCGGCCATCAAGCAGTCCAGGACGTGACCGCCGGAGATCTTCTGCCAGGTAAGTGCCGCTGACTCCTGACAGACCTGACCGACGGACACTCACAGTGACAGTGACAAATCCGATTCCGGTATTCGATATGACGAAAATATCGGTATTCGGAATCGAAAGGCCGATACAGCTAATATCGGCCGATATCCGATATTTGCAGTATCGTATCGCTCAACACTAGCGGTTAGACAAGAGGAAATACAGACACAGACAGAAAATAGTATGAGCAAACGCTGGGGCCCAATCTGCCTAGACAGAAAAGGATAGAAAGGATAGTCAATCCAAAAAAACCCTAAAAAATACCAACGCTACTGATTGCAAAAACACCTGAGATCACACGACCTCTACCACCTAAATCAGTTCTCGTGTGTAACAAAACTAATACCCCAGCCACTGAAAAAACTGGAAAAGGCAAATGAACAAATAACAGTGGCTCCAGCGGAACTGAGAGGAGCCCAAGCCCCCCGGGGGGGACCTGGCAAACCTCACAGAAATGCAGAGAAATATGCAAATGGTAAGCCCGGCAACCATGATGGGAGGGAACCTCCCTTATATCAAGCCAGTTTTGTGACTCCTGATTGCCAATCCTCATTGAATGGTTCAGTACTGTTTGTAACCACCAGAGGGAGCTTCTGTTCAGAATTCATTTCCAAAACATTCACAACAGTACCCCCCCCTCGAGGAGGGGTCACCGAACCCTCATTTGTGCAACCAGGTGGGTCAGGATGAGCTCAGTGATATGCACGGATCAGTCTCCTAGCATGGATGTCCGAAGCAAACACCCAAGAATTGTCCTCCTGACCATAACCTCTCCACTTAACCAAATACTGGAGTTTCGGTCTAGAAAAACGAGAATCCAATATTTTCTCAATCACATACTCCACATTGCCCTCAACCAAAACAGGGTCAGGAGGCACAGCCATAGGAACCACTGGCTCGAAAAACCTCTTCAATAAGGACTTGTGGAACACGTTATGGATCTTAAATGTCCCTGGAAGAAGTAAACGAAAGGAAACAGGATTAAGAATCTCCATGATCTTATAAGGTCCAATGAATATAGGCTTAAACTTAGGAGAATCAACTCTCATAGGGATATTTCTTGAGGACAACCAGACCAAGTCCCCCACTTTAAACCGAGGACCATCAGTCCTATGCCGGTTGGCAAACCGCTGGGCCTTCTCCTGAGAGAGGGACAACCTCTCCACTACCTGGTCCCAAATCTGCTGCATACGCTCCACAACAGAGTCAACACCCGGACAGACAGAAGCCTCCGTCTGTCCCGAAGAAAATCGAGGGTGAAACCCAAAATTGCAGAAAAATGGAGACATCAAAGTGGCAGAGCTAGCCCTATTATTAAGAGCAAACTCAGCCAAAGGCAAAAAACAGACCCAGTCATCTTGATCAACAGACACAAAGCATCTCAGATAAGTCTCCAATGTCTGGTTTGTTCTCTCAGTTTGTCCATTGGTCTGAGGATGAAAAGCAGAGGAGAAAGACAATTGAACACCAAGTTTAGAACAAAAAGTCCTCCAAAATCTGGAAACAAACTGGACTCCTCTGTCAGACACAATGTTCTCAGGAATGCCGTGTAAACGAACCACGTGCTGAAGGAACAAAGGCACCAATTCAGAGGAGGAAGGCAACTTAGGTAATGGCACAAGATGTATCATCTTGGAAAACCTATCACAAATCACCCAGATGACGGTCATTCTCTGAGAAACAGGGAGGTCGGAAATGAAATCCATAGAGATATGGGTCCATGGTCTCTTGGGCACAGGCAATGGCATCAACAAACCACTAGAGCGAGAGCAAGGCTTGGAGCGAGAGCAAGTCCCGCAGGACTGCACAAATTCCCTGACATCACGAGACAAGGTAGGCCACCAAAAGGACCGACTAACCAAGTCTCTGGTACCAAAAATTCCGGGATGACCGGCCAACGCGGAACAATGAATCTCAGACATCACACTCTTTTTCCACTGGTCCGGGACAAACAATTTCCCAACAGGACAGCGCTCGGGCCTATCCTCCTGACACCCCTCCAGAGCCAGTCTCAAATTGGGCGAGATGGCGGAAAGAACTACACCTTCTTTCAAAATAACAGAAGGATCAGATACCTCAGGAGAGTCCGCAAGGAAACTCCTCGAGAGGGCATCCGCCTTAAAATTCTTAGTGCCAGGAAGAAAGGAAACCACAAAATTAAAACGTGTGAAAAACAAGGCCCACCTGGACTGTCTAGGATTAAGTCGCTTGGCAGATTCCAGATAAACCAGATTCTTATGGTCAGTAAGGACCACCACCTGATGTTTGGCTCCCTCCAGTCAATGTCTCCACTCTTCAAAAGCCCACTTCATGGCCAATAACTCCCGATTACCCACGTCATAATTACGTTCAGTAGGAAAAATTTTCGAGAGAAAAAGGCACAAGGGTTACTTTTAGAGGTCTCTGGATCTCTTTGGGACAAAACGGCACCTGCCCCAATTTCAGAGGCATCAACCTCCACCTGAAATGGCAGAGAAACATCTGGCTGCCGTAGAACAGGAGCAGAAGTGAATCTCTGCTTAAGTTCCTGAAATGCAGAGACTGCCTCAGGAGGCCAATTCACCACATCAGAACCCTTTTTGGTCAAATCAGTTAATGGTTTAACAATAACCGAGAAATTACCAATAAATTTACGATAAAAATTGGCAAAACCCAAAAATCTTTGAAGAGCCTTTAATGAAGTAGGTTGGACCCAATCACAGATGGCCTGAACCTTGACCGGGTCCATTTCAATAACAGATGGGGACAAAATGAATCCCAAAAATTAGATCCTCTGTACGTCCAAAAAGACACTTTGATCCCTTCACATACAGAGCATTCTCTCTCAAAATCTGGAATACAGTTCGAACATGTTTCACATGAGAGTCCCAGTCATTAGAAAAAATCAAGATATCATCCAAATAAACAATCAGAAATTTATCCACAAAATCCTGAAAATGTCATTCATGAAGGACTGGAAGACAGAAGGAGCATTAGTGAGCCCAAAGGGCATCACAAGGTACTCAAAATGCCCTTCAGGGGTGTTAAATGCCGTCTTCCATTCATCCCCGTGCTTAATGCGAATAAGGTTATATGCCCCCCTGAGGTCAAGCTTGGTAAACCAAGTAGCGTTTTTCACCCTGGAAAACAGGTCAGAAATCAAGGGTAACGGATATTGATATTTCACAGTAATATTGTTCAAAAGACGATAATCAATACACGGCCTTAATGAACCATCCTTTTTGGCCACAAAGAAAAAACCGGCACCTAAGGGTGAAGAGGATGGTCTGATATGACCCTTCTCCAATGACTCCTTGATATAAGACCGCATAGTGTCATGTTCAGGTACAGACAAGTTAAAAAGGCGACCTTTAGGGAATTTACTACCAGGCACTAATTCAATAGCGCAGTCATAGCTCCTATGGGGAGGCAAAGATGCAGATTTACTTTCGCTAAACACATCAGAAAAATCAATCAAAAAGTCAGGAACATCCTGAGCCTGGGGGGAGGCAGAAAAAACAGGAGTGTTGGTATTAACACATTGGCAACCCCAACTAGTTACAGACACAGATTTCCAATCCAAAACAGGATTATGAGACTGTAACCAAGGGAAACCCAGCATGATAATGTCATGCAGATTATACAGAACCAAAAATTTGCAGCTCTCCTGATGATCAGGTTCAACCCTCATTATCACCTGAGTAGAGAACTGCGGTTTATTCTCAGCCAAAGGGGTAGAATCGATCCCAGTAGGGGAATAGACTTCTGTAGGGGTACCAAGGGAAACCCGCAACGTTTAGCAAAATCAAAATCCATCAGGTTAATAGCTGCTCCCGAATCAACGAAAGCCTGAGCAGAAAATGAGGACAGAGAGCATATCAGAGTAACAGTTAATAAAAACTTAGTCTGAACACTACCCAAGACAACTGAGCGTGCAAAACGTCTTCCCCGCTTAGGGCAGACTGAAATAGCATGAGAGGCATCACCACAGTAGAAACATAACCCATTGCGCTTTCGAAACTCATGACGCTGTGCCCCAGAAACCACTCTATCACACTGCATGGGTTCAGAAGCAGGTTCACAAGGCAACACTATTCCACGCATACTTCTCCGCTCACGCAAACGTCTGTCAATTTGAATCGCTAATTACATAGAATCATTGAGACCAGAGGGGACAGGGAATCCCACCATAACATCCTTTACATTATCTGACAGACCCTTCCGAAAAAGGGCTGCCAAAGCGTCGTCATTCCATTTGGTCAGGACTGCCCACCTGCGGAATCTCTGACAGTATAACTCAGCATCATCAAACCCCTGATTTAATGCCAACAAGGCTTTTTCAGCTTGATCAGTGACATTAGGCTCATTGTACAATAACCCCAAGGCCTGAAAAAATGCATCAACATCACTCAAAACAGGATCCCCAGGTGTCAGGGAAAAATCCCAATCCTGAGGATCGCCGCACATGAGAGAGATGACAATTTGAACCTGCTGCGCTGCGTTCCCTGAGGACTTAGATTTTAAGGCAAAAAACAATTTACAATTATTTTTGAAATTCAGAAACTTGGCTCGATCCCCCAAAAATAAATCTGGCATGGGAATCCTAGGTTCCACAACAGGCAACCTAGCAAGATAGGTAGCAATACTCCGAACCTCAGTAGCAAGCTGATCCACACGGCCAGACAACTGTGCAAACTCCATTGAGAGATAGAAAAAAAAAAAAAATCCTCCCCAGCACCCAGAGATACAGAGGGAAAAAAAAATGCAACAAACAGAAAAATATCTCTGATAACTCTGAGAACCTTTTTTTTTTTTTTTTTTCACAATATTTTTCCCTTCTGTGAGTACCATATAAATTTCAGTTTTGGGCCGGTGATACTGTTATGATTTGGTAGCTGAGGAATGCAGGTAAAAAAGGCAATACACCAGAGCAGTTGGAATCTATGAGATTGCAGTACCCTGACTAACCACCACAACTAGAGGCAGCCGTGGAGCGTTCCTACGTTGGTCCTAGACGCCTCGTCACAGCCTGAGAAACTAACTATACCTAAAGATAGAAAGAGGAAAGCTATCTGCCCCGGAGCAGATCCCCAAAGAACATAGAAAGCCCCCAAACATGTAATGGCGGTTAGACAAGAAGAAATACTGACACAGACAGAAAATAGAATGAGCAAACGTTGGGGCCCAAACCATCCAAACAGAAAAGGATAGGAAGGGCACTTACTGCAATCCCAAAAAACCCTGAAAAGCACCAACTCTACTAATTTCAAAAACACCTGAGATCACACGACCTCTACCACCTAAATTAGTTCTCTGGTGTAACAAAATCAAAACAGCAGCCACTGAAAAAACTGGAAAAAGCAAATGTACAAAACATCAGTGGCTGAACTAAACTGAGAGGGCAAAAGCCCCCGGAGGGGACCTTGAAGGCCCCCACAGAATTGCAGGACAAAATGCAAAAATCAAGCACAAAAACAAAAAGAAGAAAATGTCTTATCTGTTAGCAGGAGATGCAGACACGACACAGCAGGCTACAAAGGAAACAGGAATCAAGGATTGAGACCAGAACAATTGATCACCGGCAACCCTGATGGGAAGGCGACTCCCTTAAATAAGACCAGTCAGTAACACCTGATTCCCAATCCTCACAATCTTCACTGGACAGTCCAGTACCGCTTGTAACCACCAGAGGGAGCCTCTGCTCAGAACTCAATTCAAGTCCATTCACAACAAGACGCCTCTTCACAGCCTGAGAGATTAACTACACCTAAAGATAGAAAGAGGAAAGCTATCTGCCCCGGACAGATCCCCAAAGAACATAGGAAGCTCCCAAACATGTAATGGCGGTTAGACAAGAGGAAATACAGACACAGACAGAAAATAGTATGAGCAAACGCTGGGGCCCAATCTGCCTAGACAGAAAAGGATAGAAAGGATAGTCAATCCAAAAAAACCCTAAAAAATGCCAACGCTACTGATTGCAAAAACACCTGAGATCACACGACCTCTACCACCTAAATCAGTTCTCGTGTGTAACAAAACTAATCCCCCAGCCACTGAAAAAACTGGAAAAGGCAAATGAACAAATAACAGTGGCTCCAGCGGAACTGAGAGGAGCCCAAGCCACCTGGGGGGGGACCTGGAAAACCTCACAGAAATGCAGAGAAATATGCAAATGGTAAGCACAAAAACAAAAACAGAAAATATCTTATCTGAAAGCAGAAGAGGCAAGACTCAGCAAGCTTCCAAGTGAACCAGGAACCACAGTTGAGACAAGAACAATTGATCATCGGCAACCATGATGGGAGGGAACCTCCCTTATATCAAGCCAGTCTGTGACTCCTGATTGCCAATCCTCATTGAATGGTTCAGTACTGTTTGTAACCACCAGAGGGAGCTTCTGCTCAGAATTCATTTCCAAAACATTCACAACACCCACCTCTGATTCAATGAGGGTTAAGTATAGATAAGTCAATCAGTCTATGTGCACACCCCTAACTGAATGTATGTGGTCCTGGTCCTGGGAAGGACCGAGCGATCCCTCTGGATCTAAGGGTACAAGGTAATAATTATATCGCTTCTCAGATGTACGATCTCTGATATGTGGAGGGTTAGAAGAAATGTGCCTTACCGGTGGTAGATAGTGGAATCTCCTGCTGAATGAGAACACTTGTTCACAGGCAAAGAGAAAGCGATCTGACCCTGTATTTAAAGGCTGGGGGCTGGGTTAGTTACGGAATCGCGATACCGGAAGTGGGTCACCGGAAGTGACATATCCCACTCCCATATGATCATATGCGTTCCAGGAAGTGGTATGGTGGTGCGTTCCACCACTATAAATCCAATCTGTGGGCCACATAACGTGATTTGAGGAAAAAACATTATAATAAATATCCAAAGTATGTCTGGAACGTGCAAAGAAGTGCGCTCTTGTATCTGGAATCAGTGATCAATGAGCACAATTATGAAAAAATAAAAATAAAAAATAAAAATATAGAAAATAATATTAGGCTACATTATGGCAGCGGTTAATAAAAAAAAAAAAAAGAAAAAAAGGAAAAGAAAGAAAAAGAAAGAATAAGGGGGGGAAAGAGAGGAGGGCAAGGGGAAGGGTCCAGGAGGGAGGAGGATCAGGAGGTGATCAATTGCATGTCGTGACTTCAATATAGGTGACTCTGCAAAGATAAAACAGCATGTCAAAAATTTATATATGACATCAAAATTATAAATATTCAAATCATCAAGAGATGAAACGTTATGTACACATAAGACAAATCCCAATGACAATCCATTCATATAGAATATACTGTACAAAGGGCGTGTTCCTAAATGGTAATAAAAAATAACATAAACCCATATCATAAGAAGGATAATAAATCATATTCCCTATTAAGGCCTTTAGGGGTGAGAGTCTCCAATTCATGTATCCAGAATGCTTCCCTCCTTTTGAGGGTCTGGATCAGATTGCCCCTCCTCATTGGTGGAGGGATCTGTTCGATCACCTGGAATTTTAACTGGGGTATGGTATGACCTGTATTGATAAAATGATAGGGTAAAGGTAATAGTGTATTCTTGCATCTGATAGTAGACTTATGTTTACTTATGCGATCTTTAATGGGTTGGGTTGTCTCCCCAATATAAAGGAGACTACAAGGGCATTTGATGGAATAACTTACATAGGATGTGTCTAATGTACTGAAATGCCGTATCTTGTATTGTTTCCCAGAATGTGGATGATAAAAATGATCTCCTTTCAACAAAACTACACATATTTGATAACGACCCGCTCTATTAAACTTTCAAACTAGGTAACCCCTTCAGTGAACACCGTAAAAAATAAATAAAAAACAAGGCAAAAAATAATGCTTTATCATCATACCATCGAGCAAAAAGTGCAACAAGACGTGACCAAAAAGACGAATGTAAATAAAAATTGTACCGCAGAAAACATCATTTTGTCCTGCAAGAAACAAGCCGCCATAGAGCTCCATCAGCAGAAAAGTAAAAAGTTATAGCTCTCAGACTAAAGCCATGCAAAAATAATTATTTTTTCTAGAAATAGTTTTTATTGTGTAAAAGCACCAAAACATAAAAAAAATGATTGAGGTATTGCTGTAATTGTCCTGACCCGAAGAATAAAGCTGTCTTACCAATTTTACCACATGCGGAGCAGTATAAAAAAAACAACAAAAGCAGTTCCTGAATTACTGGTTTTTGTTCATTCTGTCTCCCAAAAATCAGAATAGAAAGCAATCAAAAAATGTCATGTGCCCGAAAATGGTACCAATAAAAATGTCAGCTCGTCCAGTAAAAAACAAGTCCGCAAAACGTTGGGTCCAGGGCAAGCGGCTCAACAATCCAGGGGTAAGCAACTTAATATAAAGGCAGTGAATGTTTACGTTGTGCCAATAGGTAGATTCACATTTTAAGCTGCACACGCTGGAGTGTATACCATTGTAGCATACGTGCCTGGAGTTGTTTAAATGTCCTCATTGTGAGGTATATATTTGCTCTTATAATACAAATGTATTTCTTTGCTGCTATATACTAGAATCCTGGCCCCACGTGTATATTGTTGTTTTTTATACTAGGGTCACTGTCACCATTGTGTGATTTTTATGTACACGTGTTTTTTTTCTAAATAAATGAAATAATTTTTGAAATATCAAGTGTATTTTACTCCTTTTTGTTTCTTTTGGCTTATCTATTTTTTGCAGTACACTTTATTATTATAGTCCTCTTTTTGGGGAATTATCGTAATATGTGCTAGTGCACATTTAGGATATATATATCCCCAATTTTTTGTACTGGTCTGTATTTATTGTTATAAACTTCTGTCAAGCACCTGTGGCTCCAAGGTGCTCAATACACATTTAGATAAGTTTCCTATGGGGTCTAGTTTCCAAAATGGTGTCACTTGTTGGGGGTTTCCACTGTTTAGGCACATCAGGGGCTCTCCAAATGCAATATGGCAACGGCTAATTATTCCATCATATTTTACATTCAAAAAGTCAAATGGCGCTCCTTCCCTTCCGAGCTTTACTGTGTGCCCAAACAGTAGATTTCCCCCACATATGGGGTATTGGCATGCTCAGGAGAAATTGCACTTGCAATTTCTTGCAAAAGTAAAACAAAAATAGGTATAAAGGAAAATTTTTGTGAAATAAAAGTAAATGTTTATTTTTTCTTCCACATTCCAAAAATTACTGTGAAGCACCTGAAGGGTTAATAAACCTTGTGAATGTGGTTTTGAGTACCTTGAGGGGTGCAGTTTTTAGAATCGTGTCCTTTTGGGTATTTTCTGTCATATAGGCCCCTCAAAGTCACTTCAACTGTAAGGTGGTCCTTATAAAACATGGTTCTGCAAATTTTGTTGTAAAAATTAGAAAAGCGATGGTCAACGTTTAACCCTTTTAACTTCCTAACAAAAAAAAATTATGCTTCCAAAATTGTGCTGATGTAAAGTAGAGATGTGGGAAATGTTATTTATTAACTACTTAGTGCGATATGACTCTCTGATTTAAGGGCATAAAAATTAAAGTTTGAAAATTGCGAAAGTAAACATATCAAAATTTTACCACTATCATAAAGTACAATATGTCATGAGAAAACATTCTCAGAATCACCAGGATCTGTTGAAGCGTTCCAGAGTTATGATCTCATTAAGTGACAGTGGTCAGAATTGTAAAAATTGGCCTGTCAGTAATGTGAAAACAAGCTTCATCTCAAAGGGTTAAAGGACTTTATTCTGTCTGTGTATTAACCATATAACTATAGGATTAGTAATGGATAGGTGTCTTAATGCCCTTCATTACTAATTTGTGGGCTTGACGTCACCAGATAATACAAAGGTGACATCAACCCCACAAATATGAATCCCACTTGCCACAACTACAGGGCAAGTGGTAAGTGCCAGGCAGGGCCGGCGTCAGCACCCGGCACACCCGGGCAAGTGCCGGGGCCCTAAGCAGGCGGGGGGGCCCACTCGCCGCCTGGCACCCCCGCGCCCGTTAGCGGAGGAGAGCGGTGTCAGCGCCGCCACTGGGCCCCCCCCGCTTGCTCAGGGCCCCAGCATCAGCTGGCACAATACTTACCTCTCCCGTGCCTCCGCTGCCGCAGCTCTGGGCTCCAGGGGGCGCCGGCGCTTCCTCTCACAGCAGCGCCGCTGAATGACGTCATCATTCAGCGGCGGTCTGTGGCAGAGAGCACGCGGACGTCGGACGGGTAAGACGTGTAAGACGTGTGTGTGTGTGTCTGTGTGTCTGTGTGTATGTAGTGCGGTGCTTTGTGTATGTGTGTGTATAAGTATGTGAGAGAGTGCTTGTGTGCTGTCTGTGTGTGATGATGGGCAGGCATTGCTGATAATGGGGAGGCACTGATGATGATGATGGGGAGAAGATGATGATAATGGGCAGGCATTGATGATGGGGAGAAGATGATGATGATGGGCAGGCATTGATAATAATGGGGAGGCCATGATGATGATGGGGAGACAATCATGATGATAATGGGGAGTCTTTCCACAGCGCCCTTTCCTGAGCCGTAACAGTGCAGAACGCAGTACAGCGCAGAGGAGAGCTCCATATTTTGTATGGAGCATTATATGGGGACCAGTATCCTGTATGGAGCATTATATGGGGACTAGTATCCTGTATGGAGCATTATATTGGGTCCAGTATTCTGTATGGAGCATTATATGGGGGGTGACATCCTGCATGGGGTATTATATGGGTGATGAGGGGGAGACTGTGGTGCCCATAATATTGTATGGAGGACTGTACTGTCCAGTCTGTTCTGTGCGCTGTGAGGATTTGGCGGTTTTTGAGCTATTGTACAATTTACAATAGATATCACTCATGTAATGGAAGAAGTGAAGTATTTGGCATTGTACTGTACCCATATTTCTCTGCTGTATCTGTGCATCATGAATCGTGGTCTGTGTTAAAGGGGCCCACTGAGGCTCCTTCGCCCGGGGCCCATCAAAACCTGGAGCCGGCCCTGGTGCCAGGCAATGTGCCAGAATAGATGCACCTTTTCTGGGCGGTTGTGGGTTGCTATTTTTAGGCTGGAGGGGCAATATCCATGGCCCCTTACCAGCCTGTGAATATCAGCCCCCAGCTGTCTGCTTTAGCTTGGCTGATTGTCAAAAATGGGGAGGATCAAACGTTGTTGTTTACAATTATTTAAATAATTAAAAAATACATCTTGCAGACCCCTCTTTACGTGATAACCAGCCTTGCTAACGCTGACAACTGAGGATTGCAGCCCCCAGCTGTCAGTTTTGCCTGGCTGATTATAAAAAATACAGGGGAACCAATGCCGTGCTTTTTTTCTCTATTTATTTAGAGTGCAGGCCGCTCCTGCCCTTGCTGTAATTAGCAACAGCATGTGTAGGCTGATGGGAGCAGTAGTCCCATTAACTGATGCCAGTGACTGGAGGTAAGCTTAATACCTATGATCACTGCTGTGGGCTCATGCTGTTATTTGACAGCGTGGGAACTGCGGCTGTCTGACCAGTGGTAATGATTTTACGGCAACACAGCTCAGTCCGTGGCCCTGGGCGCTCACCCATAAATGTGGGATATTTACTGTACAGGGGAATAAATGTTTATAAGATGTATCGTGACGCCACCTGTAGTACCTGGTCAGTGTGACTAGCGCTGCTGTGCAGATCCACTGAAGGGTTGATGTTTTGCAGCTAGATATTAGGCCTCCCACAGGTGAGGCTTAGTCCATCAGGGCAGGTAGATATATAGGGAAGCAGGACGAGGGGGGGACCCGGCAGTTAGGGGTAAGAAGATGGACACACACACAAGTCACTTTGGTACCTTTACTGAAGATGTTGCAGGCACTCCCCGGAGCACTGTAGGGTGAAGGGTGCACACCCAGATTCTCCCACTGAGTCGGTGTGTGGCCTCCTGTTCCTTGCCTTTCTGTAAATGAAGTCCTGGCCTGCATGTAGCTGGGCCTAACTTAGTCTCTGTCCTGCACCTGGCTGACCTTGTGGTTGGACCTTCTCCTGAAGTACAGTCCCAACTTGCAGCGTCCCGCATTCCGGACTCCATGCTCCTGGCCCAGTTACATATCAGCTCTGTAGTAGTCCTGGGACCTATAGTCCTCCAGGAACTCCGGTGTTCTCCTAATGGGTCGTGGAGATCCCTATAGGCTCGCACCCCGGCGTCCAGTAAATACTTGTTGAGGTAGCTATTAAGGCTCCTCTGCCTCTTTTACTTCTCTTTCCACTTGCCTTCGGCCAACTCGGGCCCTCACACGATTACACACACTGGCAGTTGGTGGGCTGCCTCTTCGCCGCTCTCAGAGCGTCGGCACGCTCCTGGCTCTCGACTTGAGTTATGGAGTCCCTCACTGCAAACTCCACTCGTCTGCTCTGTCTGCAGACTACTCACTTGTCTCAGCTCTGACTAGGCTGGAATAGATTCAACTCCACTCTACTAGACTCCACTCTACTGAGCTGAACTCTGTCTTTGCTCTCTCTAGACCAGTGGTTCTCAACCTTTCTAATGCCGTGACCCCCCAAAAAATAATTACAGTCATCCATACAATATTATGGGCACCACATAGTCCTCCATACAGTATTATGGGCCAAATATAATGCTCCATAAAGAATACTGGTCCCCATATAATGCTCCATACAAAATATGGAGCTCTCCTCTGCACTGTGCTGCATTCTGCACTGTTACGGCTCAGGAAAGGGCACTGTGGAAAGACTCCCCATCATCATCATCGTCTCCCCATCATAATTGCCTCCCCATCATCATTATCATTGCCTCCCCATCATCATAATCATTGTCTGCCCATCATCATTGTCTCCCCATCATTATCATTGCCTGCCCATCATTTTTGGCTCCCCATCATCATCGCCTCCCCATCATCATCATTGCCTGCCCATCATCATTGGCTCCCATCATCATCATTGCCTTCCCATCATCATTGGCTCCCCATCATCATCATCGCCTGCCCATCATCATTGGCTCCCCATCATTATCGTTGCCTCTTCTGTTGTGAGTGGGCTTGGGATGAGTTCTGAGCAGAGGCTTCCTCTGGTGGTTACAAGCGGTGCTAGTCTGTCCAGTGAAGATTGTGAATATTGTGAGGATTGGGAATCAGGTGTTACTGACTGGTCTTATATAAGGGAGTCACCTTCCCATCAGGGTTGCCGGTGATCAATTGTTCTGCTCTCTATCCTTGATTCCTGTTTCCCTTGTAGCCTGCTGTGTCGTGTCTGCATCTCCTGCTAACAGATAAGACATTTTCTTCTTTTTGTTTTTGTGCTTGATTTTTGCATTTTGTCCTGCACTTCTGTGGGGGCCTTCAGGGTCCCCTCCGGGGGGCTTTTGCCCTCTCAGTTTAGTTCAGCCACTGATGTTTGTACTTTTGCTTTTTCCAGTTTTTTCAGTGGCTGCTGTTTTGATTTTGTTACACCAGAGAGCTAATTTAGGTGGTGGGGTCGTGTGATCTCAGGTGTTTTTGAAATTAGTAGAGTTGGTGCTTTTCAGGGTTTTCTGGGATTGCAGTAAGTACCCTTCCTATCCTTTTCTATTTAGGTAGTTTGGGCCCCAACGTTTGCTCATACTATTTTCTGTCTGTGTCAGTATTTCTTCTTGTCTAACCGCCATTACATGTTTGGGGGCTTTCTATTATCTTTGGGGTTCTGCTCCGGGGCAGATAGCTTTCCTATATCTATCTTTAGGTGTAGTTAGTTTCTCAGGCTGTGACGAGGCGTCTAGGACCAACGTAGGAACGCTCCACGGCTGCCTCTAGTTGTTGTGGTTAGTCAGGGTACTGCAATCTCATAGATTCCAACTGCTCTGGTGTATTGCCTTTTTTGCCTGCACTCCTCAGCTACCGAAACATAACAGTATCACCGGCCCAAAATTTAAAATTGTATGGTACTCACAGAAGGGAAAAAATTTGTGAAAGAAAAAACGGTTGTCAGAGTTGTCAGAGATATTTTTCTGTTTGTTGCATTTTTTTTTTTTCTCCCTCTGTATCTCTGGGTGCTGGGGAGGATTTTTTCTCTCAATGGAGTTTGCACAGTTGTCTGGCCGTGTGGATCAGCTTGCCACTGAGGTTCGGAGTATTGCTTCATATCTTGCTAGGTTGCCTGTTGTGGAACCTAGGATTCCCATGCCAGATTTGTTTTTAGGGGATCTAGCTAAGTTTCAGAATTTCAAAAATAATTGTAAATTGTTTTTTGCCTTAAAATCTAAGTCCTCAGGGAACGCAGCGCAGCAGGTTCAAATTGTCATCTCTCTCCTATGCGGCGATCCTCAGGATTGGGCTTTTTCCCTGACACCTGGGGATCCTGTTTTGAGTGATGTTGATGCATTTTTTCAGGCTTTGGGGTTATTGTACGATGAGCCTAATGTCACTGATCAAGCTGAAAAAGCCTTGTTGGCATTAAATCAGGGGCTTGATGACACTGAGTTATACTGTCAGAGATTCCGTAGGTGGGCAGTCCTGACCAAGTGGAATGACGACGCTTTGGCGGCCCTTTTTCGGAAGGGTCTGTCAGATAATGTAAAGGATGTTATGGTGGGATTCCCTGTCCCCTCTGGTCTCAATGATTCTATGTCATTAGCGATTCAAATTGACAGACGTTTGCGTGAGCGGAGAAGTATGCGTGGAATAGTGTTGCCTTGTGAACCTGCTTCTGAATCCATGCAGTGTGATAGAGTGGTGTCTGGGGCACAGCGTCATGAGTTTCGAAAGCGCAATGGGTTATGTTTCTACTGTGGTGATGCCTCTCATGCTATTTCAGTCTGCCCTAAGCGGGGAAGACGTTTTGCACGCTCGGTTGTCTTGGGTAGTGTTCAGACTAAGTTTTTATTAACTGTCACTCTGATGTGCTCTCTGTCCTCATTTTCTGCTCAGGCTTTCGTTGATTCTGGAGCAGCTATTAACCTGATGGATTATGATTTTGCTAAACGTTGTGGGTTTCCCTTGATACCCCTACAGAAGTCTATTCCCCTACTGGGGATCGATTCTACCCCTTTGGCTGAGAATAAACCTCAGTTCTCTACTCAGGTGATAATGAGGGTTGAACCTGATCATCAAGAGTGCTGCAAATTTTTGGTTCTGTATAATCTGCATGATATTATCGTACTGGGTTTCCCTTGGTTACAGTCTCATAATCCTGTTTTGCATTGGAAATCTGTGTCTGTAACCAGTTGGGGCTGCCAATGTGTTAATACCAACACTCCTGTTTTTTCTGCCTCCCCCCAGGCTCAGGATGTTCCTGACTTTTTTTTGATTTTTCTGATGTATTTAGCGAAAGTAAATCTGCATCCTTGCCTCCCCATAGGAGCTATGACTGCGCTATTGAATTAGTGCCTGGTAGTAAATTCCCTAAAGGTCGCCTTTTTAACTTGTCTGTACCTGAACATGACGCTATGCGGTCTTATATCAAGGAGTCATTGGAGAAGGGTCATATCAGACCATCCTCTTCACCCTTAGGTGCCGGTTTTTTCTTTGTGGCCAAAAAGGATGGTTCATTAAGGCCGTGTATTGATTATCGTCTTTTGAACAATATTACTGTGAAATATCAATACCCGTTACCCTTGATTTCTGACCTGTTTTCCAGGGTGAAAAACGCTACTTGGTTTACCAAGCTTGACCTCAGGGGGGCATATAACCTTATTCGCATTAAGCACGGGGATGAATGGAAGACGGCATTCAATACCCCGGAGGGGCATTTTGAGTACCTTGTGATGCCCTTTGGGCTCACTAATGCTCCTTCTGTCTTCCAGTCCTTCATGAATGACATTTTCAGGGATTTTGTGGATAAATTTCTGATTGTTTATTTGGATGATATCTTGATTTTTTCTAATGACTGGGACTCTCATGTGAAACATGTTCGAACTGTATTCCAGATTTTGAGAGAGAATGCTCTGTATGTGAAGGGATCAAAGTGTCTTTTTGGCGTACAGAGGATCTCATTTCTGGGATTCATTTTGTCCCCATCTGTTATTGAAATGGACCCGGTCAAGGTTCAGGCCATCTGTGATTGGGTCCAACCTACTTCATTAAAGGCTCTTCAAAGATTTTTGGGTTTTGCCAATTTTTATCGTAAATTTATTGGTAATTTCTCGGTTATTGTTAAACCATTAACTGATTTGACCAAAAAGGGTTCTGATGTGGTGAATTGGCCTCCTGAGGCAGTCTCTACATTTCAGGAACTTAAGCAGAGATTCACTTCTGCTCCTGTTCTACGGCAGCCTGATGTTTCTCTGCCATTTCAGGTGGAGGTTGATGCCTCTGAAATTGGGGCAGGTGCCGTTTTGTCCCAAAAAGATCCAGAGACCTCTAAAAGTAACCCTTGTGCCTTTTTCTCTCGAAAATTTTCTCCTACTGAACGTAATTATGACGTGGGTAATCGGGAGTTATTGGCCATGAAGTGGGCTTTTGAAGAGTGGAGACATTGGCTGGAGGGAGCCAAACATCAGGTGGTGGTCCTTACTGACCATAAGAATCTGGTTTATCTGGAATCTGCCAAGCGACTCAATCCTAGACAGGCCAGGTGGGCCTTGTTTTTCACACGTTTTAATTTTGTGGTTTCCTTTCTTCCTGGCACTAAGAATGTTAAGGCGGATGCCCTCTCGAGGAGCTTCCTTGCGGACTCTCCTGAGTTATCTGATCCTTCTGTTATTTTGAAAGAGGGTGTAGTTCTTTCCGCCATCTCACCTAATTTGAGACTTGCTCTGGAGGGGTGTCAGGAGGATAGGCCCGAGCGCTGCCCTGTTGGAAAATTGTTTGTCCCGGACCAGTGGAAAAAGAGTGTGATGTCTGAGATTCATTGTTCCGCGTTGGCTGGGCATCCCGGAATTTTTGGTACCAGAGACTTGGTTAGTCGGTCCTTTTGGTGGCCTACCTTGTCTCGTGATGTCAGGGAATTTGTGCAGTCCTGCGGGACTTGCTCTCGCTCCAAGCCTTGCTCTCGCTCTAGTGGTTTGTTGATGCCATTGCCTGTGCCCAAGAGACCATGGACCCATATCTCTATGGATTTCATTTCCGACCTTCCTGTTTCTCAGAGAATGACCGCCATCTGGGTGATTTTTGATAGGTTTTCCAAGATGATACATCTTGTGCCATTACCTAAGTTGCCTTCCTCCTCTGAATTGGTGCCGTTGTTCCTTCAGCACGTGGTTCGTTTACACGGCATTCCTGAGAACATAGTGTCTGACAGAGGAGTCCAGTTTGTTTCCAGATTTTGGAGGACTTTTTGTTCTAAACTGGGTGTTCAATTGTCTTTCTCCTCGGCATTTCATCCTCAGACCAATGGTCAAACTGAGAGAACAAACCAGACATTGGAGACTTATCTAAGATGCTTTGTGTCTGCTGATCAGGATGACTGGGTCTCTTTTTTGCCTTTGGCTGAGTTTGCTCTTAATAATAGGGCTAGCTCTGCCACTTTGATGTCTCCGTTTTTCTGTAATTCTGGGTTTCACCCTCGATTTTCTTCAGGACAGACGGAGGCTTCTGTCTGTCCAGGTGTTGACTCTGTTGTGGAGCGTATGCAACAGATTTGGGACCAGGTAGTGGAGAGGTTGTCCCTCTCTCAGGAGAGGGCCCAGCGGTTTGCTAACCGGCATAGGACTGATGGTTCTCGGTTTAAAGTAGGGGACTTGGTCTGGTTGTCCTCAAAAAATATTCATATGAGAGTAGCATCTCCTATATTTAAGCCTAGGTTCATTGGACCTTATAAGATCATGGAGATTCTTAATCCTGTTTCTTTTCGTTTGCTTCTTCCAGGGACATTTAAGATCCATAACGTGTTCCACAAGTCCTTGTTGAAGAGGTTTGTTGAGCCAGTGGTTCCTGCTGCTGTGCCTCCTGACCCTGTTTTGGTTGAGGGCAATCTGGAGTATGTGGTTGAGAAAATATTAGATTCTCGTTTTTCTAGACGGAAACTCCAGTATTTGGTTAAATGGAGAGGTTATGGTCAGGAAGACAATTCTTGGGTGTTTGCTTCGGACATCCATGCTAGGAGACTCATCCGTGCGTACCATAGAACTCATCCTGACCGACCTGGTTGCTCAAATGAGGGTTCGGTGACCCCTCCTCAAGGGGGGGGTACTGTTGTGAGTGGGCTTGGGATGAGTTCTGAGCAGAGGCTCCCTCTGGTGGTTACAAGGGTGCTGGTCTGTCCAGTGAAGATTGTGAAGATTGTGAGGATTGGGAATCAGGTGTTACTGACTGGTCTTATATAAGGGAGTCACCTTCCCATCAGGGTTGCCGGTGATCAATTGTTCTGCTCTCTATCCTTGATTCCTGTTTCCCTTGTAGCCTGCTGTGTCGTGTCTGCATCTCCTGCTAACAGATAAGACATTTTCTTGTTTTTGTTTTTGTGCTTGATTTTTGCATTTTGTCCTGCACTTCTGTGGGGGCCTTCAGGGTCCCCTCCGGGGGGCTTTTGCCCTCTCAGTTTAGTTCAGCCACTGATGTTTGTACTTTTGCTTTTTCCAGTTTTTTCAGTGGCTGCTGTTTTGATTTTGTTACACCAGAGAGCTAATTTAGGTGGTGGAGGTCGTGTGATCTCAGGTGTTTTTGAAATTAGTAGAGTTGGTGCTTTTCAGGGTTTTCTGGGATTGCAGTAAGTACCCTTCCTATCCTTTTCTATTTAGAGCGTCTAGCCCAGCAAATGCTGGGCTAGACGCTCTGTTCCTTCTCTCTGATCTAATTATGTAAAGAGTTGCCCTGTTCCTGATTGGAACTATGTTGAATCATGTTACCCATGGTTTGGGTTTAAGTAATTTAACCTTTTCTATTTAGGTAGTTTGGGCCCCAACGTTTGCTCATACTATTTTCTGTCTGTGTCAGTATTTCTTCTTGTCTAACCGCCATTACATGTTTGGGGGCTTTCTATTATCTTTGGGGTTCTGCTCCGGGGCAGATAGCTTTCCTATATCTATCTTTAGGTGTAGTTAGTTTCTCAGGCTGTGACGAGGCGTCTAGGACCAACGTAGGAACGCTCCACGGCTGCCTCTAGTTGTTGTGGTTAGTCAGGGTACTGCAATCTCATAGATTCCAACTGCTCTGGTGTATTGCCTTTTTTGCCTGCACTCCTCAGCTACCGAAACATAACACTCTTCACCACCATCACTGCCTCCCCCCATCACCAGCACACATACAGCACCACACACAGACAGCACCGCAGCACTCTCTCACATACACACACGCAGGCAGACACACACACATACACTGATACACACAGACACATACACCTCACATCTCACCTGTCCGGCGCCCGCGCTCTCTGCCACAGCCAGCCGCTGAATGATGACGTCATCCAGCGGCGCTGCTGTGACAGGAAGCGCCCCCTGGAGCCCGGAGCTACGGAGGCACGGGGAGAGGTAAGTATTGCGCCGCCTGCTCAGGCCGGGTCCCCCCTCTCCCCGCACAGTGGACTCACCAACCCGCCGCTCAGCTCTGGAGGGTCCCGGGCCGCTGCACTGTGACTCCGTGGGAGGAGGAATTGCTGCTGCTGCCACGCCGCCCCACACGCGTGCTGCCTGGGGCGGACCGCCCCACACACGTGCTGCCTGGGGCAGACCGCCCCCCCACCTGCCCACGCTACGCCTGCCGACGCTATGCCCGCGCCCTACGCCCGCCCATGCTACGCCCCTGCTACGCCACTGGGCTAAAGCCATCGGAAATATGCTGTATATATGGCTCCGCTCCCCTCCCATCCTGTATACATGACTCCGCTCCCCCTCCCATCCTGTATATATGGCTGCGCTCCCATCCTCCCATCCTGTATATATGGCTCCGCTCCCATCCTCCCATCCTGTATATATGGCTCTGCTCCCATCCTCCCATCCTGTATATATGGCTCCGCTCTCATCCTTCCATCCTGTATATATAGCTCCGCTCCCCCTCCCATCCTGTATATATGGCTCCACTACCAACCTTGTTTATATGGCCTTCGCTCCCACTCTCCCATCCTGTATATATGGCTCCGCTCCCCCTCCCATCCTGTATATATGGCTCTGCTCCCATCCTCCCATCCTGTATATATGGCTCCGCTCCCATCCTCCCATCCTGTATACATGGCTCCATTCCCACCCTCCCATCCTGTATATATGGCTCCGCTCCCACCCTCCCTTCCTATATACATGGCTCCGCTCCCATCCTCCCATCCTATATACATGGCTCCGCTCCCATCCTCCCATCCTGTATATATGGCTCCGCTTCCATCCTCCCATCCTGTATATATGGCTCCGCTCTCATCCTTCCATCCTGTATATATAGCTCCGCTCCCCCTCCCATCCTGTATATATGGCTCCACTACCAACCTTGTTTATATGGCTCCGCTCCCACTCTCCCATCCTGTATATATGGCTCCGCTCCCCCTCCCATCCTGTATATATGGCTCCGCTCCCACCCTCCCATCCTGTATACATGGCTCCGCTCCACCCTCCCATCCTGTATATATGGCTCCGCTCCCATCCTCCCATCCTGTATACATGGCTCCGCTCCCATCCTCCCCCCGTATACATGGCTCCGCTCCCCCGTCCCCTCCCCCATCATACTTACCCTCCTCGCTCCGTCGCTGCAGGTCCCTGCGTCCCTGTCGGCGGCGGCAGCTTCCTCCTGTGCGCAGCGGTGACGTAATACCGCTCATTAAGGACATGATTATGGACGCCACGCCTAAGGGAGTGGCGTCACGTCCATATTCATTACCTTAATGAGCGGTACTACGTCACCGCACTGCCAGGAGGAAGCTGCCGCCGCTGACAAGGATGCAGCGACGGAGGGTAAGTATGGATGTGTTCTTGAAGCCGGCGGCTGCAGCTGTCACTACAGTGCCGCAGCCGCCGGCTCCTTTAAGCGACCCCTGTGTTTTGGTCGTTAGACCCCCGCGGGGGTCGCGACCCACAGGTTGAGAACCGCTGCTCTAGACAGACTGAACTTTACTGGAGCTGTACTGAACTAAACTGAGCTCTGCTCTGCTCTGCCTTTCTGCAGACTGCAGCCTTTTCCTTGCTCAGCTAGACTGAACTAAAACTGAGCTCACCTTCCTGTCTTCACCGTCCTTTGATATGCCTATCCAGCTCCCTCTGGTGGTCTTAGAGGATGGGTGAAGATGTGTGGATGCATTAGGACCTCTAGTGGTTAAATCTTTTAGTGCACCCTTCCAGGAGATGTGGGAATCCTAGCGCAGCTGGGCTCCACACATGTATCTTGTGTCTAGCGTGTGACTAGTGTGTATGTGTTTTGTGTCTAGTGTGTGAGTGGTGTACATTTGTCCTGTGTCTAGTGTGTGAGTGGTGTGCATATTTTCCTATAGCAATATTTCATTTCCAATTTTCTATAATTCCAAAGCTACATAATATAGCACTTACCTATTTTCTATGGAAGTAATCCAGTTACATTTTCTAGATTTACCATTGCAAACAATCCAGAGTGCAGCTTTAGATTTTCTTAGTACTGGTGTGTATGTGTCCTGTGTCTAGCATGTGACTGGTGTGTATGTGTCATGTGTCTAGTGTGTGTATGTGGCACATGTCTAATTAATGCAATCTTTCTGTGCCTATAAAATATAATTGTTCTCCATAGCACTTGTCTTGTTTACACAAAATTATCTCCTGTTGATAAGTATGTTTTTAAATCAAGCATAAAAATCATTGCACCCAGCAAATGAGCGTTTTGCTGGTTTGTCAGGAGATTGTTTGGACAGGTTTATAGTTGGAAAAAATTCCCTGATTATCAGCTTGACTATATATTAGCTAAGGGAAGACTCTGCAACTAGTACCTCTGGTGGGACCCAAGAATGATTTTCTCTGGTGAACCCAAACTATTCCAGTCCGACGTTGTACTTACATGACTAATTGTTGCACATTTTAATTACTTTTTAAGACTATTTAATTTAATATTTATAAATAAAAGAATATAATTTTAAAATTCTACAATGTTTAAAAGAGGACAAATTGCAAAATAAGTAGAATTACACATTACATTACCACTGACAAGTCAATAGACGTTAGGTTGTGTTGCACAGATCCTGAATGATCAAGGAACTGTATTATGACAATCTATGAATTACAACAATGTTTAGAAAATATATTTTTAATAACTTATCAATCAATAATAGATTTTTTATAGCAAATTAATTTTTTTGCAAACTTATTATAATTTTGAACCTTTCATCTTAACCCCTTAATGACCGCCGATACGCCTTTTAACGGCGGTCATTAAGGGTACTTAAACCACAGCGCTGTTAATTAACGGCACTGTGGAAAAAGTGAATAGCGCCCCCCAGAGGTGCAGTTTCTCCGGGGTGTCGGCTACCGGGGGTAGCCGAGACCCCAGAGAACATGAATCGGGTCGGTTTTTACCGACACCGATGTTGCGATCGCGTTATTAACCCTATAACGGCGATCGCAACGAAAAAAAAAAATGTGCCATTTAATTTCTCTCTCCTCTGAAGTCATCGGACATCAGAGGAGAGAGAAAAATGGTCCCCGGGACCCCCATGTGGCCCCCAATCTGCCCCTTGTGGCCCCCGGGCCCTCCGTTCTCCTCCGATGCCGCCGCCATTGAGAAAATGGCGGGCGCATGCTCAGTGCGCCCGCCGCTATGTGCTGGGGGGATGGGCAATTTTCTCTGGGGTCTCACCGATCCCGGTGTTGCGATCGCTGCTATACAGCATAACGGTGACCGCAAAAAAAAAAAAGATTTCTCTCCCCTCTGATGTGATCGCACATCAGAGGGGAGAGAATTAGGGTCCCCAGATCCCCCGAAACCCCCCGTACCTGCCAGTGTCCTCCGGCAGGTCCCCCTGGCCTCCGATCCTCCCGGTCTTCTTCCTGTAAAAAAAAATGGCGGGCGCATGCGCAGTGCGCCCGCCGATCTGCTTGGTGGCAGATTCAAATTTTTTTTCATTCATTCTCCAGAAAGTATATTTTGATCACTGTGATAAACTATCACAGTGATCAAAATAAAAAAAACAGTACATAACCCCCCCATTTATCACCCCCTTAGTTAGGGACATATAATAAAATATAGAAATTATATTTATTTTCATTTTTCCATTAGGGTTAGGGTTAAGGTTATAATTATTGTTATAATTAGGGTTAGGGTTATAATTAGGGTTAGGGTTAGCATTATGGGTTTAGGTTTATAAATAGGGTTATGGATTAGGCTGGGTTCATACTGCATTATGACAGTCCCTTTAGAAGGACTGCGTTACACCGTGGTATAACGCGGTGTAACGCAGTCCATTAACGCTGCCATTCACCCCATTTGAGGGCATCGCGACGCATACGTAAAGCGCATGCGTTCGCGACGGCCATCATTCAGTGACGGAGCCTCGGACGCGGGCTGCAGCGTCTGGGCTCCGTCACTGCTAGCGCAGATGATATCTGCTGATTCCTCTGTGCTAACGGTATAGATAACGCGATCGGTTATGCTATACCGTTACCAGCCCGTCAATGCTATGTGTTGAACGGTCTGGTAAAACGCAAAATGAACCTAGCCTTAGGGTTAGGGATATAATTAGGGTTAGAATTAGGGTTAGGGTTAGAATTAGGATTAGGGTTAAAATTAGGGTTAGGGTTACAATTAGAGTTAGGGTTACAATTAAGGTTAGGGTTACAATTAGGGTTGGAATTAGGGTTGGGATTTAGGTTAGGATTAGGGTTGGGATTAGGGTTAGGGGTGTGTTCGGGTTAGGGTTGTAGCTAGAATTGAGGGGTTTCCACTATTTAGGCACATCAGGGGGTCTCCAAACACGACGTGGCGTTCAAAAAGTCAAATAGCGCTCCCTCCCTTCCGAGCCCTGCCGTGCGCCCAAACAGTAGTTTACCCCAACATATGGGGTATCAGGGAACTCAGGACAAATTGCACACCAATTTTGGGGTTCTAATTTCTCCTGTTACCCTTGGGAAAATAAAAAATAGCAGGCTAAAAAATAATTTTTGAGGAAAAAAATGATTTTTTTTATTTTCACGGCTCTGCGTTAATAAATTTCTGTGAAGCACTTGGGGGTTCAAAGTGCTCAACACACATCTAGATAAGCTCCTTGGGGGGGTCTAGTATCCAAAATGGTGTCACTTGCAGGGGGTTTCTACTGTTTAGGCAAATCAAGGGCTCTTCAAACACATGATGCCCGCAGAACATTCCATCAAAGTCTGCATTACAAAATGGCGCTCCTTCCCTTCCAAGCACTCCCATGCGCCCAAACAGTGGTTTCACCCCACATATGGGGTATCAGCGTACTCAGGAAAAATTGCACAACAACGTTTTGGGTCCAATTTCATCTGTTACTCTTGGGAAAATAAAAAAATAGCGGGCTAAAGAATCATTTTTGAGGAAAAAAATGATTTTTTTATTTTCACGGCTCAGCGTTAATAAATTTCTGTGAAGCACTTGGGGGTTCATAGTGCTCACCACACATCTAGATAAGCTCCTTGGGGGTCTAGTTTCCAAAATGATGTCACTTGCGGGGGTTTCTACTGTTTAGGCACATCAACGGCTCTGCAAACACAACATGACGCCCGCATAACATTCCATCAAAGTCTGCATTACAAAATGGCGCTCCTTCCCTTCCAAGCACTCCCATGCGCCCAAACAGTGGTTTCACCCCACATATGGGGTATCAGCGTACTCAGGAAAAATTGCACAACAACTTTTGGGGTCCAATTTCTCCTGTTACCCTTGGGAAAATAAAAAATAGCGGGCTAAAGAATCATTTTTGAGGAAAAAAATGATTTTTTATTTTCACGGCTCTACGTTTATAAATTTCTGTGAAGCACTTGGGGGTTCAAAGTGCTCACCACACATCTAAATAAGTTCCTTAAGGGGTCTAGTTTCCAAAATGGTGTCATTTGCAGGGGGTTTCCACTGTTTAGGCGTATCAGGGGCTCTCCAAACGCGACATGGCGTCCAATTTCAATTCCAGCCAATTTTGGTTTGAAAAAGTCAAACGGCGCTCCTTCCCTTCCAAGCCCTGCCGTGCACCCAAACAGTGGTCCCCCCCACATATGGGGTATCAGCGTACTCAGGACAAATTGGAGAACAACTTTTGGGGTCTAATTTCTCCTGTTATCCTTGGGAAAATAAAAATTGGGGACTAAACGATCAGGTTTGTGGAAAAAATATGACTTTTTATTTTCATGCCCGGGCGTTATAAACTTCTGTGAAGCACTTTGGGGTTCAAAGTGCTCACCACACATCTATATTAGTTCCTTAGGGGGTCTAGTTTCCAAAATGGTGTCACTTGGGGGTTTCCACTGTTAAGACACATCAGGGCCTCTACAAACGCGACATGGCGTCCAGCCAATTCTGCTCTGAAAAAGTCAAACGCGCTCCTTCCATTCCAAGCTCTGCCATGCACCCAAACAGTGGTTTACCCCCACATATGGGGTATCATCATGCTCAGGACAAATTGCACAAAAACTTTTGGGGTCTTGTTACCCTTGGGAAAATAAAAATTGGGGTGAAGAGATCATTTTTCTGGAAAAAATATGATTTTTTATTTTCACGGTTCTATGTTACAAACTTCTGTGAAGCACTTGGAGGTTCAAAGTGCTCACCACACATCTAGATAAGTTCCTTAGGGGGTCTAGTTTCCAAAATGGGGTCACTTGTGGGGGGTTTCCACTGTTTAGACACATCAGGGCCTCTACAAACACGACATGACGTCCAGCCAATTCTGCGTTGAAAAAGTCAAACGGCGCTCCTTCGCTTCCAAGCTGTGCCATGCACCCAAACAGTGGTTTACCCCCACATATGGGGTATCAGCATGCTCAGGACAAATTGCACAAAAACTTTTGGGGTCTTGTTACCCTTGGGAAAATAAAATTGGGGTGAAAAGATTGTTTTTGTGGAAAAAATATGATTTTTTATTTTCACTGTTCTATGTTATAAACTTCTGTGAAGCACTTGGAGGTTCAAAGTGCTCACCACACATCTAGATAAGTTCCGTAGGGGGTCTAGTTTCCAAAATGGGGTCACTTGTGATGGGTTTCCACTGTTTAGACACATCAGGGCCTCTACAAACGCGACATGGCGTCCAGCCAATTCTGCGTTGAAAAAGTCAAATGGCGCTCCTTCCCTTGCGACCTCTGCAGTGCGCCCAAAAAGTGGTTTACCCCCACATATGGGGTATCGGCTTATTCAGGAGAAATTGCACAACAAATTTTGTGGTTCATTTTTTCTTTTAACAGTTGTGAAAATAAAAAAAATTGCTTCCGAAGTAAAGTTTTTGCAAAAAAAGTTAAATGTTAATTTTTTCCTTCCACATTGCTTCAGTTCCTGTGAAGCACTTAAAGGGTTTATAAACTTCTTGAATGTGGTTTTGAGCACCTTGAGGGGTGCAGTTTTTAGAATGGTGTCACTTTTGGGTATTTTCTATCGTATAGACCCCTCAAAGTGACTTCAAATGTGATGTGGTTCCTAAAAAAAAAATGGTGTTGTAAAAATTAGAAATCGCTGGTCAACTTTTAACCCTTATAACTTCGTAACAAAAAAAAATGTTGTTCCCAAAATTGTGCTGATGTAAAGTAGACATGTGGGAAATGTTATTTATTAAGAAATTTGTGTGACATATCTCTCTGATTTAAGGGCATAAAAATTTAAAGTCTGAAAATTGTTAAATTTTCAAAATTTTCGCTATATTTCCGTTTTTTTCATAAATAAACACAAGTCATATCAAAAAATCTCAGAATCAGCTGGATTCGTTAAAGCGTTCCAGAGTTATAACCTCATAAATTGACAGTGGTCAGAATTGTAAAAATTGGCCTGGTCATTAAGCTGCAAAATGGCTCTGTCACTAAGGGGTTAAATCACAACAATAGATAATGGGGAATTTCAAACTTATGGAAAGATGGATCTACAATCTAGTGTGTCATGTATTTTTTCTTGTGTGTGTTGAGATCTTGCTGTGTGTAATTATATTAGAACCCAAATGCAAGTCCAATAATGACTGGTCTGAAGCGCCTCTGCCACTATGCCCTTTTGGAAATGTCATATCTTTTACCATGGATATAACAAGAGATGATTGGATCACTCTGCTGCGTACAGAAAAAAAAGCCCAGCGACCATTTAATACATTGCTAAAGAAAGAGCACACTCATATGGCATCAGGCTTGGCCACATGGGCTTCCCCATATGCAGCTATCACATACAATGGTGCAGCACAATGATCCAGAGGGGACTAGCATATAAAATATATGGGAATATTAGGGTTTTACAGCGAAGTGATAGGAGGTCAGAGTACACAGTTCATCATTACACAGAAGAATAAAAAATTGTATTAGCCCTAAAAATATATTTTCAATATTTGACTTGATCTCTACAGTCACATCCAAATCATTTAAGATTTTTACTTTTGGATTTAGACTAAATTACAAAATGAACAGAAACAATTTATCAGAATTTTATCTTCTGTAAAAATATATTCTTTATGCTTGATTTGACCTCTTTGTTTCGTAGGCTGTATATAAAAGGGTTTAAGAGAGGAGCAATAACAGTGTACATTAAAGACACCAAGCTGTTCTGTCCAATCCTATATTTTGACCTGGGTCTAAGGTACATAAAAATTCCTGAACCGTAAAATATTGTAACAACTATTAAGTGAGAGGAGCAGGTTGAAAAAGTTTTTTTCTTGCTGGATGTGGAACGAAGTTTTAGAATTTTTGAAATGATATTTACATAGGAAATTATTGTTACTGTGAACGGACCAATCATAACACAACCGGCAAGCACAAATATCACAAGTTCATTAACCCAAATGTCCTGACAGGAGAGTTCTAGGATGGGTGGAACATCGCAAAAGAAATGGTCTATCTCTTTTGATCCACAGAACGGTAATGAAAAAGTGAATGTTGTGTGAATTAGAGCATTCACTGCACCAATGACATATGATCCCACTATGTGCTGGATACAGACCGCTTCACTCATAATCACAGTATACAACAGAGGGTGACATATGGCGTTATAGCGGTCATAAGCCATGGCTCCCAGCATACAGCATTCTGTTCCACCCAACAGCAAGACACAAAACATCTGTATAGCACAGTTAGAGAAGGAGATGGCATTACATTCTGACCATAGACTGGACAACATCTTAGGGACGGTACATGAAACATATATTATTTCCAAGAGAGAAAAATTAGCAAGAAAAAAATACATTGGAGTGTGGAGGCTCGGACTAAGCTTGTATGCAAGGATTATAGATAGGTTACCACACACAGTGATGATATATGTACATAAAAAGATTGGAAAAAGGAAGACTTGATTCTCGATAACCCCAGAAAATCCTAGAAGAATAAATCCTGTTACCATTGTATGATTGCTATTCATTTCATAAAATTTCCTATAATAGAAAGAAAAATAGTGAAATTTTAATAAAGTTAATTTATGGTAGTTTTGGATGAGGTTCTTTGTTTTTTCAGATGGTTAAACTACCCACTCTTCTTGGCAAAAAGCCTGTAGTTCCTGTAAATTCCTGGCCTGTCTAGCATGAATTGCGTGCTTGAGACCTCCACAGAGTGGCTCAATGATGTTGAGGTCAGGTGACTGAGATGGCCACTCCAGAACCTTCACTTTGTTCTGCTGTATCCAATTATAGGTCAACTTGGCCTTGTATTTTGGATCGTTGTCATGGAACGTCCAAGTACTGTATATCCCATGCGCAGCTTCCAGGCTGATGATTGCAAATTTACCTCCAGTATTTGCTGATAACATGCTGCATTCATCTTTCCTTCAACTTTGACCAATTTTCCTGTGCCTTTGTAGCTCACATATCCGCAAAACATCAGCAATCCACCTCAATGCTTTACAGTTGGAATGGTGTTCCTTTCATCTTAGGCCTTGTTGACCTCTCTCCAAATGTAATGTTTATAGTTGTGGCCTAAAAGTTCAATTTTGGTCTCGTTGGTCAAAATTACCTTGTTCCAGAAGTTTTGAGGTTTGTTTCTGTGCTGTTTTGCATATTGTAGACGAGATTCTTTGTGGCATTTGCACAGTAATGGCTTTCTTCTGGCGACTCGACCATGCAGCTCATTTTTCTTCAAGTGCCTCCTTATTGTGCATCTTGAAACAGCCACACTGATAGTTTTCAGAGTCCAGTATTTCAGCTGATGTTATTTGTGTGTTTTTATTTGCATCCTGAACAATTTTCCTGGCAGTTGTGGACGAAATTTTTGTTGGTCTACCTGACTGTGGTTTTGTTTTACAGAGCCCCTGATTTTCCATTTGTTAATCACAGTTTGAACACTGCTGGCTGGCATTATCAATTCCTTGGATATCTTTCTGTATCCCTTTCCTGTTTTATACAGTTCAACTACTTTTTCCCGTAAATGCGTTGCCAATTCTTTGCTTTCCTCATGTCTCGCAACCCAGAAACGTCAGCGGCTGGATGAAAGATGCAAGAGTCTATCTGGATCCCAGAAACTCAATTAGCTTTTGTGCACACACTCTGATTACAAGCAAACAGGTTACCTTTAGTAGCCATTCAAACCCATTTGTGTTAACTTCTGTGCATGTTATCAGGCCAAAATCACCAGGGCATGTGAACTTTTGGTCATGGTCATTTGGATGTTTTGGGTTGTCATTATGATTTAAAAAGAGAAAACACAGTAGTTTGACGATAAATGGCTTCACCCAACCACTAACCATGAGTGGAGAAAAAGTTTTGTTGTTATCATTCATATTCTCTGAAAAAAGGCAGAGAAAGCAAAAATTATGCTGGGGTATGTAAACTTTGAGCACAACTGTATCAATACATGATCTACAGGAACAATTGTAAGCAAACTGCTGGACAAGGAAATTTTTCTCCCTGTCGCATAAAAAGTCACTGAGGTTCTTTAGATAGACAATTAATGTATGACTGGTGGGGATCTGGCCTGCAAGATCCTCAGTGATCAAAACAAAGATTCCATGTATACCCACATATAGACAAAAAGAAGGACCAGCACATCTAAGCTAGTGTGAATAGGCGCCAAACAAAGAAAGCTTATGTCAAAAAGATTAAGGTTTGCACCATAACTTACCAAGAATGATTACTATAGAGCATCAGAACTGCATTGCTGCCATAGCAAATGGGAGAAAAAAATTGAAAAAAGCACTATATAGTGTACCGTATATATGAAATATGCATCTGCAAAAATTGCTATGAAAAAAAGAAAGGTTTTTAGCGCATAGATTGGCCAATATATGTGTGCCCAATTGCCACGTCAAGGCATCCTTTGTAAATTGGGACCCTGTTCTGTAATGTCACCTCTCTTGGGCAAAAAAAATATATGCTTTCTTTGGTTGGCGCCTATTCACACTAGCTTAGATGTGCTGGTCCTTCTTTTTATCTATTTGTATCAAAGCCTTTTGGACATATGCACTCTCACTCCTATTAGCCACAGGTTATTTTAAGCAGATTAGCTGGCCCATTCCGGCCCCATAAATTGTAGGCTTTTTTGCCCAAGAGAGGTGACATTACAGGACAGGGACCCAATTTACAAAGGACGCCTTGATGTGGCAATTGGGCACACTTATATTGGCCAATCTACAGTCATGGCCAAAAGTTTTGAGAATGACACAAATATTATATTTTCACATGATCTGCTGCCCTCTGGTTTTTATGTGTGTTTGACACATGTTTTTATCACAGACAGAAATATAATAATTGCAAACATATGAGTAACAAAAGCTTATATTGACAGTTAGAATGAGTTAATGCAGCAAGTCAATATTTGCAGTGTTGACCCTTCTTCTTCAGGACCTCTGCAATTCTCCTTGAATTAATTTTGTCAGAATTTTTAGGATTTTGTTTGTCCACCCGTCTCTTGATGATTGACCACAAGTTCTCAATGGGATTAAGATCTGGGGAGTTTCCAGGCAATGGACCCAAAATCTCTGTTTTATTCCCTGAGCCATTTAGTTATCACCTTTGCTTTATGGCAAGGTGCTCCATCATGCTGGAAAAGGCATTGTTGGTCGCCAAACTGCTCTTGGAGGGTTGGGAGAAGTTGCTCTTGGAGGACATTCTGGTACCATTCTTTATTCATGGCTGTGTTTTTAGGCAAGACTGTGAGAGAGCCGATTCCCTTGGCTGAGAAGCAACCCCACACATGAATGGTTTCAGGATCCTTAACAGTTGGCATGAGACAAGACTGGTGGTAGCGCTCACCTTGTCTTCTCCAAATGAGGCGTTTTCCTGATGTCCCAAACAATCGAAAAAGGGATTCATCAGAGAAAATAACTTTACCCCAGTCATCAGCAGTCCACTGACTGTACCTTTTGCAGAATATCAGTCTGTCCATGATGTTTTTTCTGGAGAGAAATGGCTTCTTTGCTGCCCTCCTTGAGACCAGGCCTTGCTCCAAGAGTCTCCACCTCACAGTGGGTGCAGATGCACTCACACCTGCCTGCTGCCATTCCTGAGCAAGCTCTGCACTGCTGGTAGCCCGATCCTGCAGCTGAAACACTTTTAAGAGACGGTCCTGGCGCTTGCTGGTCTTTCTTGGGCGCCCTGGAGCCTTTTTGGCAACAATGGAACCTCTCTCCTTGAAGTTCTTGATGATGTGATAGATTGTTGACTGAGGTGCAATCTTTCTAGCTGCGATACTCTTCCCTGATAGGCCATTTTTGTGCATTGCAATGATGACTGCACGTGTTTCTTTAGAGATAACCATGGTTAACAGAAGAGAAACAATGATGCCAAGCACCAGCCTCCTTTTAAAGTGTCCAGTGGTGTCATTCTTAATCATGACAGATTGATCTCCAGCCATGTCTTCATCAACACCCACACCTGTGTTAATAGAGCAATTACTGAAAAGAGGTTAGCTGGTCCTTTTAAGGCAGGGCTGCAATGATGTTGAAATGTGTTTTGGGGGATAAAGTTCATTTTCTAGCCAAATATTGACTTTGCAAGTAATTGCTGTTAAGCTGATCACTCTTTATAACATTCTGGAGTATATGCAAATTGCCATTAAAAAAAGTGAAGCAGTAGACTTTGTAAAAATTAATATTTGTGTCATTCTCAAAACTTTTGTCCATGACTGTATGCGCTAAGAGCCTTCCTTTTTTACAGCAATTTTGCAAATGCATATTTCATATATACACTATATAGTGCTTTTTTCAAGTTTTTTCTCCCATTTTCTATGGCAGCAATGCAGTTTCTATGCTCTAGAGCAGTGATGGCTAACCTTGGCACTCCAGCTGTTGTAAAACTACAACTCCCAGCATGCCCTTGCAACCTGCAGCAGTTGAGGCATGCTGGGAGTTGTAGTTCTCCAACAGCTGGAGTGCCAAGTTTTGCTATCACTGCTCTAGAGTAATCATTCTTGCTAAGTTGTGGTGCAAACCTTAATCTTTTTGACTTACCCACATATAGCTGCATGTGCAGCTGAAGTAGTCTTTATTCTGCTGATCTTAGGAGGAAGGATGACTTCGATCTCACACTGAACGCTTATTCAGCATAGATTATTTTGTTACCCCAAAATAACAGTTACATATAAAAAAGCCACTTACTATAATGGACAGATGGACAGAGATGTGTCCAGAAGAGGATCTTTGTTAGGTCCTATTGTTCTCTTCACAATTTTTATCTGCTACTTGTTTCATTATTTTCTGAACTGTTGAAACCATTAAAGAAGTATCTTAAATGGTAAATTAACCATTGCTTTATTATATAAAAGGTTGTGAATCCTTTGGGACTCATCCCTTGTGTAATGGAGCTCTGCTTGTGTGAGAAACATTTTTAATTTGTTAAGTTATTTATATCTTTCAAAACTTTTTACAACAATGTTGGAAAATGTAAAAAGTGTTAGAGGTCGAGTTCCCGCTTCTGCACAAGGGGAATCTCGAGCCAGCCCTGCTGCGGTCTCCCATCCGTTTCCAGCCGCAGTGGACTCTGTTCAGCTTAGACGTCGGTCCCAGCGTCTCGCACAGTCTAACAGTGTGCAGAGGGTTACTGCTGCCTCTCCAGGCTCTGCTATTGTGTCCAGTACTGGTTAGCGGCGAGCAGACGTCTTTAGGACAAAGTCCTTGTTTTCCCCTTCTGAGCATGCCCAGGGTGAGATCTCTCATTGGAGATCAGGGGTCACATGCTCAGGTACTGCAGCAGCTCCTATTGGTCCGCCAGGAAGGTCCTGAAACTACATGTGTTTTGGAACAGTTTCTCATTGGTCCTTGTTTCTGGCAGGTCCTGTAGCTGTTACTATAAAAGGGTGGCATGGCTGGGCAGCCATGCGCTAATATCAACCGTTAGATGCTTAGCGCCAGTGTGGTCATGTGTGTGTGTTGTTAGGGCCCGGCTGAAATAAGCCCCTAGAATACCGACTTAAGGGTATGCCACACTAAGCGAGATCGCTAGCGAGATCGCTAACGAGATCGCACCTGCATCACCATTTATGACGCAGCAGCGATCTCGTTAGCGACTTTAGCTGTGTGTGACATGTAGCAGTGATGTGGCCCCTGCTGAGATGTCGTTGATCGCTCATGAACGTTCTGAGCCATTTTTTGGTCGTTGGTGTCCCGCTGGTGAGCCTGAATCGCTGAGTGTGACACCCTTTATGAACGACTTCACCAGCGTTGCAGGTGGGACTAGTTTTTCCCAACGACCGCAGATGTCGTTATACAGATCACTGATGAGTTGTGTTTGGAATCACAGATCGCTGATGAGTTGTGTTTGGAATCACACAGCTAAGTCGCTAACGAGATCGCTACTGCTTCATAAATGGTGACGCAGGTGCGATCTCGTTAGCGATCTCGCTAGCGATCTCGCTTAGTGTGGCATACCCTTTAATCGGTGAGGAGTTTGGTATGCTAGCTGGTCAGGGTCGGTGTCCTAGATGCCCTAGATTACCGGCATAACCGGTGAGGAGTTTGATTGCCGTATTCAGGGCCTGGCGTTCAGACGCCATAGATTGCGGGTGACTCCCGCGAGGACATTAGCGCATGATCACGTTCTATGTTTGCTTAGCAGTTAAGTGTGTACCTGGGTGCCTGACAGGACACAGACGTTTGTCTCAGCGGCTCTGTGACGTAACAGGGTTCGCTTTCAACGCTAGACAGCGCCCTAGCGTGTTTATTTTGCGACTCAGTTGTGTTAAGTGAGTTCGCACACATCGCCATATAGGCACTCCTTCTAGCGGCTCTGTGGATTAACAGAGTTCGCACATATTGCCACAGCGCGTTACGGCGTTTATTTTGGCGACTCTGCGGGATAACAGAGTTTGCTTCTTGCGCCATTTTACTAGCAGCAGGCTCCGCCTGCACGGTGGACCCCGGGCTGCGAACGCACCTCTCCACATCATATATTTGGTGCGTTCCACAGACCCGAACATAATATTAGCGCCAGGGTCTGGCTAGTAAAATGGTGGACGACCAACGTCTACGGCAGTTCATCCAGCAGCTGGAGGGTAGGTTGGCGGCTCTTGAGCGCACAACCTCAGCTGTGGATGTGACCGCAGTCGCTGTTCAGGCTGCTAGCACGGTGGCAGCCAGTTTGTCCTCCAACACCTCTGCTCCGACCTTGTCCCATCTCCCGCTTCCAGACAAGTTTTCTGGTGACAGCAAACATTGTCGGGATCTGTGAGTCAGTGCTTTATACAGCTCGAGCTTCTGGCTGCACGTTTTCCTACAGAGCGGGCACAAGTGGGCTTAATAGTGTCACTACTGTCGGGCAGAGCTTTGGAATGGGCAACGCCGCTGTGGGAGCGTGACGATCGCGTGGTGCGGAGTGCTCCTCGGTTTCTGGAGGCTCTTAAAAAGGTCTTTTTAGGCCCTCAGGTCACCCACGATTCAGCGCTCCAACTGCTGGCAATGTCACAGGGTTCGAGCTTGGTCAGTCAGTTTTCAGTTCAAATTAGAACCCTGGCCTCCGAGTTGGAGTGGCCGGATAAGGTCCTTATACCGGTATACTGGAGAGGTCTGGCTGACCATGTAAAGGACACCTTGGCCACCAGGGAGATTCCTGCCTCACTGGAGAAGCTTATCTCCATATCTACCCACATCGACCTTCACTTTCACGAGCGGAGGTTGGTGCGGGCCCAGTGCAGGCGGAGGTTTCGGCTAGCTCCCACCTTTGCCAAACCTCTAGAATCTTCCATTCAGGCGTCCGACTCCCCGGAGGTCATGGAGGTTGTTCGAGCGAGATCTGATTCTCGGCCCGTTCGAGTCTCCGTGCTTTGTAACAATTGTCAGCAGTTAGGACATTATGCCAATAGATGTCCCCAGATGCGATCGGGAACATGATCGCATCTAGTGACCAAGGGAGGAGGTTCACTAGGTTCACTAGAGTCAGCAGCATTTGCCTCCAAGCTGTCCTTTAAAGGGACAATTTCTTTTGGTCCATCCACTCTGACGGTTGAGCTTTGTGTGGATTCTGGAGCAGAGGGGAACTTTATGTCCTCTGCTTTTGCTCTCCGCCACACAATACCTCTGGTGATGCTCGCCAAACCGGTGACGGTTCGAGTGGTGAATGGATCCATACTGCCCTCACAGATCACACATCAGACAATCCCTCTCACATTAGCTATGTCTACTTCCAATCAGGAGATTATCTCTTTCCTTGTCCTTCCTGAGGGTATAGATGAGGTCCTGCTGGGAGTACCCTGGCTTCGTCTTCACTCCCCACATATTGAGTGGTCCTCTGGGAAGATACCGGGTTGGAGTGAGTCTTGTAGAGGTAGATGTGTGAGGGAGAGTGTTCAGGTTACTACTACAGAGATACCCGCAGATCTCACTTCCCTTCCCAAGTGTTATTGGTCCTATGTAGACGTGTTCTCCAAAAAGGCTGCAGAGACTCTTCCACCTCACCGTTCCTATGACTGTCCTATTGATCTCTTGCCTGGAGTTGAACCGCCTCGGGGTAGGGTTTATCCTCTCTCTCTCCCAGAAACGGAGGCTATGTTCCAATACATCCAGGAGAATCTGGCAAGAGGGTTCATTAGGAAATCAGTGTCACCTGCTGGGGTGGGGTTCTTTTTCGTGCAGAAGAAGAACGGAGAATTACGTCCCTGCATAGATTACAGAGGTCTTAACGCCTTCACCGTTAAGAATAAATACCCGTTGCCCCTGATTTCTGAGCTTTTTGATAGGCTCTGGGGAGCAAGGGTATTTACCAAATTAGACCTGCGGGGTGCTTATAACCTGATTCGCATCCGTGAGGGGGTCGAATGGAAGGCGGCTTTTAACACCAGAGATGGGCACTATGAATATCTGGTGATGCCCTTTGGGCTCTGTAATGCCCCAGCCGTTTTCCAAGACTTTGTTAATGACATCTTCCGGGACATGCTTTCCACCTCGGTCGTAGTCTATCTGGATGATATTCTCATCTTCTCTCCATATATTGATTCCCACCGGAGAGATGTCTGCAGAGTCTTCGACCTCCTGCGAGCAAAT
The DNA here is from genome assembly GCA_033576555.1 of Oophaga sylvatica. Lineage (NCBI taxonomy): Eukaryota > Metazoa > Chordata > Amphibia > Anura > Dendrobatidae > Oophaga > Oophaga sylvatica. Next base: position 352,218,767 of record JARQOD010000003.1, on the reverse strand, counting down.
TCCCTTTACGCAAAGTTGGAGAAATGTGTGTTTGAGCAGGAGTCTTTACCATTCCTGGGCTGTTGTGAATGTGTTAGAAATGAATTCTGAGCAGAAGCTCCCTCTGGTGGTTACAAACAGTACTGAACTATTCAATGAAGATTGTGAAGATTGGCAATCAGGTGTTACAGACTGGTCTTATATAAGGGAGGTTCCCTCCCATCAGGGTTGCCGGTGATCAATTGTTCTTGTCTCAACTTTGGTTCCTGGTTCTCTTGGAAGCTTGCTGTGTCTTGCCTGCATCTTCTGCTAACAGATAAGATATTTTCTGCATTTATTTTTGTGCTTGCTTTTTGCATTTTGTCCTGCACTTCTGTGGAGGTCAGCCAGGTCCCCTCCGGGGGCTTGTGCGCCTCTCAGTTTATCTGAGCCACTGTTATTTGTTCATTTGCCTTTTCCAGTTTTTTCAGTGGCTGCTGCTTAGTTTTGTTACACCAGAGAACTAATTTAGTGGTAGAGGTCATGTGATCTCAGGTGTTTTTGCAATTAGTGAGTTGGTATTTTTTTAGGGTTTTTTGGATTGCAGTAAGTGTCCTTCCTATCCTTTTCTTTCTAGGAAGATTGGGCCCCAACGTTTGCTCATACTATTTTCTGTCTGTGTCTGTATTTTCTCTTGTCTAACCACCATTACATGTTTGGGGGCTTCCTATGTTCTTTGGGGATCTGCTCCGGCGCAGATAGTTTTCCTCTTTCTATCTTTAGGTGTAGTTAGCTTCTCAGGCTGTGACAAGGCGTCTAGGACCAACGTAGGTACGCTCCACGGCTGCCTTTAGTTGTGGTGGTTAGTCAGGGTACTGCAATCCAGTAGTTTCCAACCTCTCTCGTGTATTGCCTTTTTTTTGCCTGCTCTCCTCAGCTACCAAATTTTAACAGTATCACCGGCCCAACTGAAGATTGTATGGTACTCACAGAAGGGAAAGATAGTGTAAAAAAAAAAAAAAGTTGTCAGAGTTGTCAGAGATATATATATTTTTTTCTTTCCCTCTTTTTCTCTGGGTGCTGAGGATTTTTTTTTCTCTCAATGGAGTTTGCACAGTTGTCTGGCCATGTGGATCAGCTTGCCACTGAAGTTCGGAGTATTGCTACCTATCTTGCAGGGTTGCCGGTTGTGGAACCTAGGATCCCCATGCCAGATTTGTTTTTAGAGGATTGAGCTAAATTTCTGAATTTCAAAAATAACTCTAAGTTGTTTTTTGCCTTAAAACCTAAGTCCTCAGGGAACGCAGCACAGCAGGTTCAAATTGTCATCTCTCTCCTGCGCGGCGATCCTCAGGATTGGGCTTTTTCCCTGACACCTGGGGATCCTGTTTTGAGTAATGTTGATGCATTTTTTCTGGCTCTGGGGTTATTGTACGATGAACCTAATGTCACTGATCAAGCTGAAAAAGCCTTTTTGGCATTAAATCAGGGGCTTGAGGACGCTAAGTTATACTGTCAGAGATTCCGAAGGTGGGCAGTCCTGACCAAATGGAATGATGATGCTTTGGCAGCCCTTTTTCGGAAGGGTCTATCAGAGAATGTAAAAGATGTTATGGTGGGTTTCCCTGCTCCCTCTGGTCTCAATGATTCTATGTCATTAGCGATTCAAATTGACAGACGTTTGCGTGAGCGTAGAGGTATGCGTGGAATAGTGTTGCCTTGTGAACCAGCTTCTGAATCCATGCAGTGTGATAGAGTGGCTTCTGGGGCACAGCGTCATGAGTTTCGAAAACGCAATGGGTTATGTTTCTACTGTGGTGACAACTCTCATGCTATTTCAGTCTGCCCTAAGCGGGGAAGACGTTTTGCACGCTCAGTTGTCTTGGGTAGTGTTCAGACTAAATTTCTGTTGACTGTTACCCTGATTTGTTCACTGTCCACATTTTCTGCTCAGGCTTTTGTTGATTCGGGAGCAGCTATTAACCTGATGGATTTTGATTTTGCTAAACGTTGTGGGTTTCCCTTGGTACCCCTACGGAAGTCTATTCCCTACTGGGGATTGATTCTACCCCTTTGGCTGAGAATAAACCTCAGTTCTCTACTCAGGTGATAATGAGGGTTGAACCTGATCATCAGGAGAGTTGCAAATTTTTGGCACTGTATAATCTGCATGACATTATTGTACTAGGTTTCCCTTGGTTACAGTCTCATAATCCTGTTTTGGATTGGAAATCTGTGTCTGTAACCAGTTGGGGCTGCCAATGTGTGAATGCCAACAATCCTGTTTTTTCTGCTTCTCCCCAGGCTCAGGATGTTCCTGACTTTTTGACTGATTTTTCTGATGTGTTTAGCGAAAGTAAATCTGCATCCTTGCCCCCCCATAGGAGCTATGACTGCGCTATTGAATTAGTGCCTGGTAGTAAATTCCCTAAAGGTCGCCTTTTTAACTTGTCTGTACCTGAACATGACGCTATGCGGTCTTATATCAAGGAGTCATTGGAGAAGGGTCATATCAGACCATCCTCTTCACCCTTGGGTGCCGGTTTTTTCTTTGTGGCCAAAAAGGATGGTTCATTAAGGCCGTGTATTGATTATCGTCTCTTGAACAATATCACTGTGAAATATCAATATCCGTTACCCTTGATTTCTGACCTGTTTTCCAGGGTGAAAAGTGCTACTTGGTTTACCAAGCTTGACCTCAGGGGGGCATATAACCTTATTCGCATTAAGCACGGGATGAATGGAAGACGGCATTTAATACCCCAGAGGGGCATTTTGAGTACCTAGTGATGCCCATTGGGCTCCCTAATGCTCCTTCCGTCTTCCAGTCCTTCATGAATGACATTTTCAGGGATTTTGTGGATAAATTTCTGATTGTTTATTTGGATGATATCTTGATTTTTTCCAATGACTGGGACTCTCATGTGAAACATGTTCGGACTGTGTTCCAGATTTTGAGAGAGAATGCTCTGTATGTGAAGGGATCAAAGTGTCTTTTTGGCGTACAGAGGATCTCATTTCTGGGATTCATTTTGTCCCCATCTGTTATTGAAATGGACCCGGTCAAGGTTCAGGCCATCTGTGATTGGGTCCAACCTACTTCATTAAAGGCTCTTCAGAGATTCTTGGGTTTTGCCAATTTTTATCGTAAATGTATTGGTAATTTCTCTGTTATTGTTAAACCATTGACTGATTTGACCAAGAAGGGTTCTGATGTGGTGAATTGGCCTCCTGAGGCAGTCTCTGCGTTTCAGGAACTTAAGCAGAGATTAACTTCTGCTCCTGTTCTACGGCAGCCTGATGTTTCTCTGCCATTTCAGGTGGAGGTTGATGCCTCTGAAATTGGGGCAGGTGCCATTTTGTCCCAAAGAGATCCAGAGACCTCTAAAAGTAACCCTTGTGTCTTTTTCTCTCGAAAATTTTCTCCAACTGAAAGTAATTATGACGTGGGCAATCGGGAGTTATTGGCCATGAAGTGGGCTTTTGAAGAGTGGAGACATTGGCTGGAGGGAGCCAAACATCAGGTGATGGTCCTCACGGACCATAAGAATCTTGTTTATCTGGAATCAGCCAAGCAACTTAATCCTAGACAGGCCAGGTGGGCCTTGTTTTTCACACGTTTTAATTTTGTGGTTTCCTTTCTTCCTGGCACTAAGAATGTTAAGGCGGATGCCCTCTCGAGGAGTTTCCTTGCGGACTCTCCTGAGTTATCTGATCCTGCTGTTATTTTGAAAGAGGGTGTAGTTCTTTCCGCCATCTCGCCCAATTTGAGACTGGCTCTGGAAGGGTGTCAGGAGGATAAACCCGAGCGCTGCCCTATTGGGAAATTGTTTGTACCAGACCGGTGGAAAAAGAGTGTGATGTCTGAGATTCATTGTTCCGCGTTGGCCGGTCATCCGGAATTTTGGTACCAGAGACTTGGTTAGTCGGTCCTTTTGGTGGCCTACTTTGTCTCGTGACGTCAGGGAATTCGTGCAGTCCTGCGGGACTTGCTCTCGCTCCAAGCCTTGCTCTCGCTCTAGTGGTTTGTTGATGCCATTGCCTGTGCCCAAGAGACCATGGACCCATATCTCTATGGATTTCATTTCCGACCTCCCTGTTTCTCAGAGAATGACCGTTATCTGGGTGATTTGTGATAGATTTTCCAAAATGATACATCTTGTGCCATTACCTAAGTTGCCTTCCTCCTCCGAATTGGTGCCTTTGTTCCTTCAGCACGTGGTTCGGTTACACGGCATTCCTGAGATCATTGTGTCTGACAGAGGAGTCCAGTTTGTTTCCAGATTTTGGAGGACTTTTTGTTCTAAACTTGGTGTTCAATTGTCTTTCTCCTCGGCTTTTCATCCTCAGACCAATGGTCAAACTGAGAGAACAAACCAGACATTGGAGACTTATCTGAGATGCTTTGTGTCTGCTGATCAGGATGACTGGTTCTCTTTTTTGCCTTTGGCTGAGTTTGCTCTTAATAATAGGGCTAGCTCTGCCACTTTGATGTCTCCATTTTTCTGCAATTTTGGGTTTCACCCTCGATTTTCTTCGGGACAGACGGAGGCTTCTGTCTGTCCAGGTGTTGACTCTGTTGTGGAGCGTATGCAGCAGATTTGGGACCAGGTAGTGGAGAGGTTGTCCCTCTCTCAGGAGAGGGCCCAGCGGTTTGCCAACCGGCATAGGACTGATGATCCTCGGTTTAAAGTGAGGGACTTGGTCTGGTTGTCCTCAAGAAATATCCCTATGAGAGTTGCATCTCCTAAGTTTAAGCCTAGGTTCATTGGACCTTATAAGATCATGGAGATTCTTAATCCTGTTTCCTTTTGTTTACTTCTTCCAGGGACATTTAAGATCCATAACGTGTTCCACAAGTCCTTATTGAAGAGGTTTGTCGAGCCAGTGGTTCCTATGGCTGCGCCTCCTGACCCTGTTTTGGTTGAGGGCAATCTGGAGTATGTGGTTGAGAAAATATTGTATTCTCGTTTTTCTAGACGGAAACTCCAGTGTTTGGTTAAGTGGAGAGGTTATGGTCAGGAGGACAATTCTTGGGTGTTTGCTTCGGACATCCATGCTAGGAGACTGATCCGTGCGTATCACAGAGCTCATCCTGACCGACCTGGTTGCCCAAATGAGGGTTCGGTGACCCCTCCTCAAGGGGGGGGGTACTGTTGTGAATGTGTTAGAAATGAATTCTGAGCAGAAGCTCCCTCTGGTGGTTACAAACAGTACTGAACTATTCAATGAAGATTGTGAAGATTGGCAATCAGGTGTTACAGACTGGTCTTATATAAGGGAGGTTCCCTCCCATCAGGGTTGCCGGTGATCAATTGTTCTTGTCTCAACTTTGGTTCCTGGTTCTCTTGGAAGCTTGCTGTGTCTTGCCTGCATCTTCTGCTAACAGATAAGATATTTTCTGCTTTTATTTTTGTGCTTGCTTTTTGCATTTTGTCCTGCACTTCTGTGGAGGTCAGCCAGGTCCCCTCCAGGGGCTTGTACTCCTCTCAGTTTATCTGAGCCACTGTTATTTGTTCATTTGTCTTTTCCAGTTTTTTCAGTGGCTGCTGCTTAGTTTTGTTACACCAGAGAACTAATTTAGGTGGTAGAGGTCGTGTGATCTCAGGTGTTTTTGCAATTAGTGAGTTGGTATTTTTTTTAGGGTTTTTTGGATTGCAGTAAGTGTCCTTCCTATCCTTTTCTTTCTAGGAAGTTTGGGCCCCAATGTTTGCTCATACTATTTTCTGTCTGTGTCTGTAATTCCTCTTGTCTAACCGCCATTACATGTTTGGGGGCTTCCTATGTTCTTTGGGGATCTGCTCCGGGACAGATAGTTTTCCTCTTTCTATCTTTAGGTGTAGTTAGCTTCTCAGGTTGTGACGAGGCGTCTAGGACCAACGTAGGTACGCTCCACGGCTGCCTTTAGTTGTGGTGGTTAGTCAGGGTACTGCAAACCAGTAGTTTCCAACCTCTCTGGTGTATTGCCTTTTTTTTTGCCTGCTCTCCTCAGCTACCAAATTTTAACACTGGGCTATATCATCTCTGCCCAGGGATTGGCTATGGATCCTGCCAAACTACAGGCTGTAATGTACTGGCAAGAACCCCATTCCCTTAAAGCGGTGCAGCTCTTTATGGGGTTCATTAATTATCGCCAGTTCATTCCCCATTTCTCAACTTTGGTAGCTCCCTTGGTAGCCCTCACCAAGAAGGGAGCAAATCCCAAATTGTGGTCTGAGGAAGTCTCCAAGGCTTTCATCTCAATTAAGTCTCACTTTGCTAGCGCTCCCATTCTACACTGCCCTGATGTTGATAAGCCATTCATATTGGAGGTGGATGCCTCATCCGTTGGTGCTGGAGCAGTCCTCTTTCAAAAGGATGCTCAAGATCGGAAGCATCCTTGCTTCTTCTTCTCCAAGACCTTCACACTAGCGGAGAGGAATTATTCCATCGGGGACAGGGAGTTGCTAGCAATGAAGTTGGCTTTCTCTGAGTGGAGACATCTGTTGGAGGGGGCTCGCTTTCCCTCCAAGTCTTCACCAACCACAAGAATCTGGTATATCTTCAGACAGCTCAGCGGCTTAATTCTCGCCAGGCAGATGGTCCTTGTTCTTCTCCCGGTTCCATTTCACACTCCATTTCCTCTCGGGAGAGAAGAACATTCGTGCCAAATCTCTCTCTCGCTCTGTGGTGTCCTCTGAGGAGGTGGAGGAGGAGCCTCGGCTTATTGTCCCCACAGAGAGCCTGAGAACTGTGGCCCCGGTTTCGCTAGAATCTGTGCCCCCGGGCAAGACTTTTGTGCCTACCAATTTGCGACCGGAGGTACTCTCTTGGGCACATTCGTCCAGGGTGGGTGGACACTTTGGGGCAAAGAGGACATCTGAATTGCTGGCGAGGACATACTGGTGGCCGCATATGGTCCATGATGTTGGGGACTATGTTCAGGCGTGTGTCTCCTGCGCCAAGAATAAGTCTCCACGACAACGGCCAGCTGGGTTACTTTACCCTTTGCCGGTGGCAGACAGGCCCTGGGAGATGGTTGGGATGGAATTTGTGGTGGGCTTGCCCAAGTCTCGGGGTTGCACCATCATTTGGGTCATCACCGACCATTTTTCCAAAATGGTGCATCTGGTGCCGCTACCATGGTTACCTTATGCACGGGCTCTGGCAGCGTTGTTCGTCAGGCACATCTTCCGTCTACACGGCATGCCGGACAAAATTGTCAGTGATCGAGGTCCCCAGTTTGCGTCTCGGTTCTGGAGAGAGCTTTGTCGTCTACTCAGTACTGAGTTAAATCTCTCATCAGCGTACCATCCTGAGACGAATAGGTTGGTAGAGAGGGCTACCAGACCTTGGTCACCTATCTACGACATTTTGTCTCAGCCAGACAGGATCACTGGGCATCTTTGCTACCGTGGGCTGAGTTTGCACTAAACAATGCTGTGGCTGACTCCACCGGACAGACTCCATTCCTCCTAAACTACGGTCAGCATCCACGAGTTCCGGTGCCCATGCCCGTGTCTTCCGCCGACTCCAGGGTGGCAGACTGGGCCGTGGAGGCACGGGAAATTTGGGACCGTACCCAGGATGCCATTCAAGCGTCCAAGGAGAGGATGAGGTCTTCCGCCGACGCCCATCGGCGTCCCGCTCCGACATTTGCCCCTGGGGACTTGGTGTGGCTCTCCGCCCGTAACATTAGACTGCGAGTTGAGTCCACTAAGTTGGCACCCCGCTACCTGGCTCCTTTCAAAGTCCTCAAACAGGTTAATCCTGTGGTATACCGTTTGTCTCTTCCACCACGCCTAGGTATCTCCGACACCTTTCACGTATCCCTTCTGAAACCCGTGCTCATGTCTCGGTTTTCCGAGTCATCTGCCAGGACATCGGGTTCGTCTACGGACGACCATGAGGTGAACGCCATCGTAGGGTGTAAGGTGGTACGGGGCAAAAGATTTTATTTGGTGGATTGGAGGGGTTATGGGCCTGAGGATAGGTCCTGGGAGCCTGCCGAGCATGTTCATGCTCTGCAGCTCATCGCTGCCTTTGAGCGCAGCGAGGCCCAGAGAAGGGGGGGCCCTAGGAGGGGGGGTAATGTTAGAGGTCAAGTTCCCGCTTCTGCACAAGGGGAATCTCGAGCCTGCCCTGCTGCGGTCTCCCATCCGTCTCCGGCCGCAGTGGACTCTGCTCAGCTTAGACGTCGGTCCCAGCGTCTCGCCCAGTCTAACAGTGTGCAGAGGGTTACTGCTGCCTCTCCAGGCTCTGCTATTGTGTCCAGTACTGGTTAGCGGCGAGCAGACGTCTTTAGGACGAAGTCCTTGTTTTCCCCTTCTGAGCATGCCCAGGGTGAGATCTCTCATTGGAGATCAGGGGTCACATGCTCAGGTACTGCAGCAGCTCCTATTGGTCCGCCAGGAAGGTCCTGTGACTACTGGTGTTCTGGAACAGTTTCATTGATCCTTGTTTCTGGCAGTTCCTGTAGCTGTTACTATAAAAGGATGGCATGGCTGGGCCGCCATGCGCTAATATCAACCGTTATATGCTTAGCGCTAGTGTGGTCATGCGTGTGTGTGGTTAGGGCCTGGCTGAAATAAGCCCCTAGAATACCGACTTAATCGGTGAGGAGCTTGGTATGCTAGCTGGTCAGGGTCGGTGTCCTAGATGCCCTAGATTACCGGCATAACCGGTGAGGAGTTTGATTGCCGTATTCAGGGCCTGGCGTTCAGACGCCATAGATTGCGGGTGACTCCCGCGAGGACATTAGCGCATGATCACGTTCTATGTTCGTTTAGCAGTTAAGTGTGTACCTGGGTGCCTGACAGGACACAGAAGTTTGTCTCAGATAAGATATTTTTGATCAGCTACCAAAACATAACACCTGCCTGGAGCAAAGTGGCTCCCTCAGTATAGCGGTAAGCCAGACACCCTGTCAGGGTTTAAGCGCAAAATATGCAGCAAAAATTATCTTATCTGAAAGCAGAAGAAGAGGCAAGACTCAGCAAGCTTCCAAGTGAACCAGGAACCACAGTTGAGACAAGAACAATTGATCATCGGCCACCATGATGGGAGGGAACCTCCCTAATATCAAGCCAGTCTGTGAATCCTGATTGCCAATCCTCATTGAATGGTTCAGTACTGTTTGTAACCACTAGAGGGAGCTTCTGCTCAGAATTCATTTCCAAAACATTCACAACATCAGGGTTCTCTCCTTTGATAATGCAATCGTGGCGCAGAATGTTACACGTTAACAAGTATTGGACTAAGATGCCAAGTGCCCACCAGTAACCAATTATCGGGCCACACTTTTCTGCTACATGCAGATGTGACATTATCCTAAATCACAAATTTCTACAACAAAGAACTGGGTAGATTGTTAAATGAATAAGATGTCGCTTTTGTCTGTACATAATGATTCAAGTATATTGTGCCAAGTACTGCTCACACAAGTGGGTGATGGCTCACTCTTGCACAGCAGCCCACCAGAGGATTCTCCCTTTCCCCTGTGGGCCAGTCTGAGCTTGACTTCAACTATGGATAAGGGATTAAAAAAAGCTAGAGAAAGGGAAGAAGGAATAAAGTAGTGGGGAGTAGAGGGCTCGTAGCTGAGTGAGATTGGAGAACAGTTTGAGATTTCGACTATTGAGGCTACTCAGCAAGTATTTGCATACTAGTCCAATTTAGCTACCTTACTACTGTCTTGCTTTTGACACATCTTCCGTTCTATATATGCACCTACCTGGTGATGTACCTTAAAAAGGTTACAACATTTTTTCAAGGGGGAGAATTTAAATGAAAAAACTTATATAAATTACAAAAAAGGTGAATGTTTTACATACCTACTAGTCAAATTTTCCATAGGTTGTTACATTGTCTTTTTTAGGAAAGGAATTAATTTGCTTAAGTTAAAATCTGAAAATAAATTATTACTATAAATTAAGTTATTTTGCAATGAAGTTCAATTTTGGCACACCTGATTAAATTGCCAAATTGGAGACACATGCACGCCACATAGATATTGAGGGCAAACTTGTGCTGCACTAGTATTAGACTTTTTGACCATCATGTGTATCCTACTTAGTATTTCTGGTCAATTTAATATTTTTCCAGGATTGAAAAATGTGATAAAAAGTTTTTGGAAACGTTTTACTTGTTTAAAAAATGTAGCTGAGAAGCCATTACAGCTACTATTTAAAAACATTTTGCCTCTTCCTACTTCCTAAATAAACAGATAATTTTGGACAGCTAATAAAAAGTTTTTGTAATTAATCTGTCACGACTCTTTGTCAGGTGCCCCAGGACAAGGGGTTACTTCCCTGTCCCTAACACTAGGGGCGCCCTAGCTCGTCCTGTTCCCTGGATTACTTCTGATGGTGAAGACCGCGGGGCCACATACCTTGCCCTTAGCTCCTGAATCAGCCCTCAGTCTGTACCCTTCCCCCACCCAGGGAAGAGGGGAGAAGTAGTGTATCATAATACACCAACCACACTAACAAGGTAATATGTTATGATTTGGTAGCTGAGGAGTGCAGGTAAAAAGGCAATACACCAGAGCAGTTGGAATCTATGAGATTGCAGTACCCTGACTAACCACCACAACTAGAGGCAGCCGTGGAGCGTTCCTACGTTGGTTCTAGACGCCTCGTCACAGCCTGAGAAACTAACTATACCTAAAGATAGAAAGAGGAAAGCTATCTGCCCCGGAACAGATCCCCAAAGAACATAGAAAGCCCCCAAACATGTAATGGCGGTTAGACAAGAAGAAATACTGACACAGACAGAAAATAGTATGAGCAAACGTTGGGGCCCAAACTATCTAAGTAGAAATGGATAGGAAGGGCACTTACTGCAATCCCAAAAAACCCTGAAAAGCACCAACTCTACTAATTTCAAAAACACCTGAGATCACACGACCTCTACCACCTAAATTAGTTCTCTGGTGTAACAAAATCAAAACAGCAGCCACTGAAAAAACTGGAAAAAGCAAATGTACAAAAAATCAGTGGCTGAACTAAACTGAGAGGGCAAAAGCCCCCGGAGGGGACCTTGAAGGCCCCCACAGAAGTGCAGGACAAAATGCAAAAATCAAGCACAAAAACAAAAAGAAGAAAATGTCTTATCTGTTAGCAGGAGATGCAGACACGACACAGCAGGCTACAAAGGAAACAGGAATCAAGGATTGAGACCAGAACAATTGATCACCGGCAACCCTGATGGGAAGGCGACTCCCTTAAATAAGACCAGTCAGTAACACCTGATTCCCAATCCTCACAATCTTCACTGGACAGTCCAGTACCGCTTGTAACCACCAGAGGGAGCCTCTGCTCAGAACTCAATTCAAGTCCATTCACAACAGTACCCCCCCCTTGAGGAGGGGTCACCGAACCCTCACTTGAGCAACCAGGTCGGTCAGGATGAGTTCTATGATACGCACGGATGAGTCTCCTAGCATGGATGTCCGAAGCAAACACCCAAGAATTGTCTTCCTGACCATAACCTCTCCACTTATCCAAATACTGGAGTTTCCGTCTAGAAAAACAAGAATTCAATATTTTCTCAACCACAAACTCCATATTGCCCTCAACCAGAACAGGGTCAGGAGGCAAAGCAGTAGGAACCACTGGCTCAACAAACCTCTTCAACAAGGACTTGTGGAACACGTTATGGATCTTAAATGTCCCTGGAAGAAGCAAACGAAAAGAAACAGGATTAAGAATCTCCATGATCTTATAAGGTCCAATGAACCTAGGCTTAAATTTAGGAGATGCCACTCTCATAGGAATATTTTTTGAGGACAACCAGACCAAGTCCCCCACTTTAAACCGAGGACCATCAGTCCTATGCCGGTTGGCAAACCGCTGGGCCCTCTCCTGAGAGAGGGACAACCTCTCCACTACCTGGTCCCAAATCTGTTGCATACGCTCAACAACAGAGTCAACACCTGGACAGGCAGAAGCCTCCGTCTGTCCTGAAGAAAATCGAGGGTGAAACCCAGAATTACAGAAAAATGGAGACATCAAAGTGGCAGAGCTAGCCCTATTATTAAGAGCAAACTCAGCCAAAGGCAAAAAAGAGACCCAGTCATCCTGATCAGCAGACACAAAACATCTTAGATAAGTCTCCAATGTATGGTTTGTTCTCTCAGTTTGACCATTGGTCTGAGGATGAAACGCCGAGGAGAAAGACAACTGAACACCAAGCTTAGAACAAAAGGTCCTCCAAAATCTGGAAACAAACTGGACTCCTCTGTCAGACACAATGTTCTCAGGAATGCCGTGTAAACGAACCATGTGCTGAAGGAACAAAGGCACCAATTCAGAGGAGGAAGGCAACTGAGGTAATGGCACAAGATGTATCATCTTGGAAAACCTATCACAAATCACCCAGATGACGGTCATTCTCTGAGAAACAGGGAGGTCGGAAATGAAATCCATAGAGATATGGGTCCATGATCTCTTGGGCACAGGCAATGGCATCAACAAACCACTAAAGCGAGAGCAAGGCTTGGAGCGAGAGCAAGTCCCGCAGGACTGCACAAATTCCCTGACATCACGAGACAAGGTAGGCCACCAAAAGGACCGAATAACCAAGTCTCTGGTACCAAAAATTCCGGGATGACCGGCCAACGCGGAACAATGAATCTCAGACATCACACTCTTTTTCCACTGGTCCGGGACAAACAATTTCCCAACAGGGCAGCGCTCGGGCCTATCCTCCTGACACCCCTCCAGAGCCAGTCTCAAATTGGGCGAGATGGCGGAAAGAACTACACCTTCTTTCAAAATAACAGAAGGATCAGATACCTCAGGAGAGTCCGCAAGGAAACTCCTCGAGAGGGCATCCGCCTTAAAATTCTTAGTGCCAGGAAGAAAAGAAACCACAAAATTAAAACGTGTGAAAAACAAGGCCCACCTGGCCTGTCTAGGATTAAGTCGCTTTGGAGATTCCAGATAAACCAGATTCTTATGGTCAGTAAGGACCACCACCTGATGTTTCGCTCCCTCCAGCCAATGTCTCCACTCTTCAAAAGCCCACTTCATGGCCAATAACTCCCGATTACCCACGTCATAATTACGTTCAGTAGGAGAAAATTTTCGAGAAAAAAAGGCACAAGGGTTACTTTTAGAGGTCTCTGGATCTCTTTGGGACAAAACGGCACCTGCCCCAATTTCAGAGGCATCAACCTCCACCTGAAATGGCAGAGAAACATCAGGCTGCCGTAGAACAGGAGCAGAAGTGAATCTCTGCTTAAGTTCCTGAATTGCAGAGACTGCCTCAGGAGGCCAATTCACCACATCAGAACCCTTTTTGGTCAAATCAGTTAATGGTTTAACAATAACCGAGAAATTACCAATAAATTTACGATAAAAATTGGCAAAACCCAAAAATCTTTGAAGAGCCTTTAATGAAGTAGGTTGGACCCAATCACAGATGGCCTGAACCTTGACCGGGTCCATTTCAATAACAGATGGGGACAAAATGAATCCCAAAAATGAGATCCTCTGTACGCCAAAAAGACACTTTGATCCCTTCACATACAGAGCATTCTCTCTCAAAATCTGGAATACAGTTCGAACATGTTTCACATGAGAGTCCCAGTCATTAGAAAAAATCAAGATATCATCCAAATAAACAATCAGAAATTTATCCACAAAATCCCTGAAAATGTCATTCATGAAGGACTGGAAGACAGAAGGAGCATTAGTGAGCCCAAAGGGCATCACAAGGTACTCAAAATGCCCTTCAGGGGTGTTAAATGCCATCTTCCATTCATCCCCGTGCTTAATGCGAATAAGGTTATATGCCCCCCTGAGGTCAAGCTTGGTAAACCAAGTAGCGTTTTTCACCCTGGAAAACAGGTCAGAAATCAAGGGTAACGGATATTGATATTTCACAGTAATATTGTTCAAAAGACGATAATCAATACACGGCCTTAATGAACCATCCTTTTTGGCCACAAAGAAAAAACCGGCACCTAAGGGTGAAGAGGATGGTCTGATATGACCCTTCTCCAGTGACTCCTTGATATAAGACCGCATAGCGTCATGTTCAGGTACAGACAAGTTAAAAAGGTGACCTTTAGGGAATTTACTACCAGGCACTAATTCAATAGCGCAGTCATAGCTCCTATGGGGAGGCAAAGATGCAGATTTACTTTCGCTAAACACATCAGAAAAATCAATCAAAAAGTCAGGAACATCCTGAGCCTGGGGGAGGCAGAAAAAACAGGAGTGTTGGTATTAACACATTTGCTGCCCCAACTGGTTACAGACACAGATTTCCAATCCAAAACAGGATTATGAGACTGTAACCAAGGGAAACCCAGCACGATAATGTCATGCAGATTATACAGAACCAAAAATTTGCAGCTCTCCTGATGATCAGGTTCAACCCTCATTATCACCTGAGTAGAGAACTGAGGTTTATTCTCAGCCAAAGGGGTAGAATCGATCCCCAGTAGGGGAATAGACTTCTGTAGGGGTATCAAGGGAAACCCGCAACGTTTAGCAAAATCAAAATCCAACAGGTTAATAGCTGCTCCTGAATCAACGAAAGCCTGAGCAGAAAATGAGGACAGAGAGCATATCAGAGTAAAAGTTAATAAAAACTTAGTCTGAACACTACCCAAGACAACTGAGCGTGCAAAACGTCTTCCCCGCTTAGGGCAGACTGAAATAGCATGAGAGGCATCACCACAGTAGAAACATAACCCATTGCGCTTTCGAAACTCATGACGCTGTGCCCCAGAAACCACTCTATCACACTGCATGGGTTCAGAAGCAGGTTCACAAGGCAACACTATTCCACGCATACTTCTCCGCTCACGCAAACGTCTGTCAATTTGAATCGCTAATGACATAGAATCATTGAGACCAGAGGGGACAGGGAATCCCACCATAACATCCTTTACATTATCTGACAGACCCTTCCGAAAAAGGGCTGCCAAAGCGTCGTCATTCCATTTGGTCAGGACTGCCCACCTGCGGAATCTCTGACAGTATAACTCAGCGTCATCAAGCCCCTGATTTAATGCCAACAAGGCTTTTTCAGCTTGATCAGTGACATTAGGCTCATCGTACAATAACCCCAAGACCTGAAAAAATGAATCAACATCACTCAAAACAGGATCCCCAGGTGTCAGGGAAAAAGCCCAATCCTGAGGATCGCCGCACAGGAGAGAGATGACAATTTGAACCTGCTGCGCTGCGTTCACTGAGGACTTAGATTTTAAGGCAAAAAACAATTTACAATTATTTTTGAAATTCAGAAACTTGGCTCGATCCCCCAAAAATAAATCTGGCATGGGAATCCTAGGTTCCACAACAGGCAACCTAGCAAGATAGGTAGCAATACTCCGAACCTCAGTGGCAAGCTGATCCACACGGCCAGACAACTGTGCAAACTCCATTGAGAGAGAGAAAAAATAAAAAATCCTCCCCAGCACCCAGAGATACAGAGGGAAAAAAAATGCAACAAACAGAAAAATATCTCTGACAACTCTGACAACCTTTTTTTTTTTTTTCACAATATTTTTCCCTTCTGTGAGTACCATATAAATTTCAGTTTTGGCCGGTGATACTGTTATGATTTGGTAGCTGAGGAGTGCAGGTAAAAAGGCAATACACCAGAGCAGTTGGAATCTATGAGATTGCAGTACCCTGACTAACCACCACAACTAGAGGCAGCCGTGGAGCGTTCCTACGTTGGTCCTAGACGCCTCGTCACAGCCTGAGAAACTAACTATACCTAAAGATAGAAAGAGGAAAGCTATCTGCCCCGGAGCAGATCCCAAAGAACATAGAAAGCCCCCAAACATGTAATGGCGGTTAGACAAGAAGAAATACTGACACAGACAGAAAATAGTATGAGCAAACGTTGGGGCCCAAACTATCTAAATAGAAAAGGATAGGAAGGGCACTTACTGCAATCCCAAAAAACCCTGAAAAGCACCAACTCTACTAATTTCAAAAACACCTGAGATCACACGACCTCTACCACCTAAATTAGTTCTCTGGTGTAACAAAATCAAAACAGCAGCCACTGAAAAAACTGGAAAAAGCAAATGTACAAAAAAATCAGTGGCTGAACTAAACTGAGAGGGCAAAAGCCCCCGGAGGGGACCTTGAAGGCCCCCACAGAAGTGCAGGACAAAATGCAAAAATCAAGCACAAAAACAAAAATAAGAAAATGTCTTATCTGTTAGCAGGAGATGCAGACATGACACAGCAGGCTACAAAGGAAACAGGAATCAAGGATTGAGACCAGAACAATTGATCACCAGCAACCCTGATGGGAAGGCGACTCCCTTAAATAAGACCAGTCAGTAACACCTGATTCCCAATCCTCAAAATCTTCACTGGACAGTCCAGTACCGCTTGTAACCACCAGAGGGAGCCTCTGCTCAGAACTCAATTCAAGTCCATTCACAACAGTAATACAAACAGGGTTAAAGGAAAATACCAATCATACAAATATACACACATAAACAAAATAGGGAAATACAAGGGAGCGGAGGACGGGGTTAAACCAAAGTAGGAGAAGAAAGGGAATTAACACACATTCAAAATCTAGCAACAGTCACAGATAAATCCAACAAATGTCTCCTCTAGCAACAACCAACAACCTCCAGCCATGCAGCAAAAGCTATCTGTGACAATGAGTGCTAGCCATGGCCCAGATTATATAGGAGACAGTTGGCTAACAGTGCACAGCTGAGCCTTAATGCAGGAAAGCTTCCAGGAGCTTTAAACTGAGTCCATTAACCCCTGCACTGCTAAAAGAAATCTACACTGTTTAACATGAAGGTGAAGTACTTCTAATCAGTGCAGGAAAAATCGAGAAATCAAACACTGCAATCATTTTCAAAATAGCAAACGTGTTGAAGACCCCCAAAAACGATATTCTTTCACTCCTAGTTGGGAAGCCTTATTAAAGAAAATAATGAATGCAGCTATTATAATCCAAAATTTGCAAATATGTTACTACATGTTTTATTTGAGCTGTATTCCAGCTTTATACAATCATGTTTTGTTTTTGTAAAAGAAACCAAGGCTAAATCTGCAGATATTCTTTGAATGTTCTATAAAATGTTGTTTCATAGATCAGATGCAGTCACAAAAAACAGGCATCTGTAGGTCTCCAGAGCAAGAATAATTCTTGACAGCTAATAATTGTTTATGTTCCACTTGTTTTTGAGCCTACATAGAAACTTTATGGCAGAATCTTGATTTAAATACTGCATCATTCTGCAAGAGGGAAGCACTCTCTCTCATAATAATTGGGGTCCTGTTTATATCTTTTATATCCTACCTTTATTTGTCTCTTTTAATTGTAACATATAGTCTAAATACATTTTCGTTTTATTCAAATCACCGGTGAAGATGGATGCTTTTTCTTGGAATATAGATTTCCATATAAGCCAATACTTCTTCACTTTCAAAACCATTAACCTGTTACTGCTCCCTAAATAAAGGGATAATTTTTGGACAGCTTGTAGAAAGCTATCACTTCTTCCATAGCAAAGATCAAAGCTCCTAATATATCACAGCAGGAAAGTCACATCTTGGCACCGTCCTGGTTGTAAACTGTATATACCCCAGATATGGATTACGGAGTGGGACACAACGATGGACAGGTATGGTGTATTGTTGGTTTATTATTTTACTTTTATTACAGGAAATCGAAGACTTCGTGGAATTAGGTGAAGTTGTAAGTATGGTTCAATGAAGAATAATAAAGAAGTCTATGTCTTTATTTCAATAAAATACATTTTTTTCAGGCTGTCTGTGTTTTATTTACAATTTGACTATGGGATTAGTAAAAGGGGTGTCTTATTGATGCCTCCCATTACTAACCCCCCCAACTATTACCCCACATGCCACCACTACAGGGCAGTGGGAAGAACAAGGCTATGTGCCAGAATTGGCGCAAATAGGTATGAATAATTGAAGCAAATAGGTATGAATAATTATCATTAGAGATGAGCAACTTTGTCTTCGGGAGTATCGAGTCGGGTTTCGGGCCACACGACTTTCCCAAAAGTTGAATCGAACGAAGTCGGCCGACTAAAGGAAACAGTGAAGTCGGAGTCGAAAACCTGACCCCAATGCAAGTCAATGGGGAATAAAAGTCAGCAGGGAGTGGAGGACAGTAAACAATGTAAGAAGTGAAGTATTTGGCATTGTACTATACCTATTGTGAGACAGTGAAGGGGTGCGTACTGGACGGGGTGTATATCTCGCAAAGGTTTCTTAGCTGGGTCGCATAAGGAATATAGGAGTGAAGGTAGGATGGCAGTACGACGTTCACTCCACTCCCCATCCAGTACAGGCTTGCAGCTCAACCCTAAGTACACACAGCTGCCTAATTAAGCAGCCAGAAATAGGTGGTAGAGTTACACAGACAGAGCTCTCAGTCTGGATCTGGCTTCAGACGCTGCTGGAGTCTCCTGCAAGCCCATCTTTGGTAATTATAAATTTGTGTTGTTGTGGCCAGGCTGCTAGAGCCTAGATCACGGTAGTGAGGTAACTGACTGTGTTTAGCTAGCAACCTGACAGGCTTAGGATTTCATTTTATGGTTTGATTTATGTGTATTGCTGTGGACTTTCAATAAAACTGGTCGCGGCCAGTTTACACCAGTGTTGCTGTCTGTGATTGGACTCTTTATGCCACTCCGTCTACCCGAGACAGCGATCCCGGAGCTAAACTCCCTGAACAGTCTACAATTAGTGGAGAATGCGGGCAAGACAGTGACTAAAGCAGCAAAGGAAAAGTCTGTCAAAGCAGCCTTAAAGAGACAGTAGCCCTAATAGTGTCTGCACAGAAAAAAAAAAAGCTGAACTTGCTGTGGAAAAGACTTTGGAGTGTGCATGTCCTGGGTAAAAGCTGCCGTTGCCGGGACAGACAAGTCTGACAG